>CM067552.1:11815000-12144052 GCA_034509755.1 Anisodus tanguticus | reverse complement strand
TTGCGAGAGGTTATGTCTTTTCCTTTCTAGGAAAGGTATTTTCAAAAAGAATTGTGCATTCCTTGATTTCATGATTGTACCCTTGTGGATATATGGAATGTCTGACTTATGCACTTAGAAGCGATAAACCCTACTTGTTATTTGCATATAGATGAATATGCAATCTAAAGATCTTTGGCCCAATCTTGACCTACTTTGGCTTGGGTACTTCGACCTTTGCCGAGACAACCTAAGCGCCTTTAAATATTTATAGGTGGGTTTCTTTCCCTTCCATGATTAAATATGGAGTTTTGTCCGCACCGCTTATGTGGGACTATGTTAAGAAGAATCGTATTAGCGGTAAGGACAGTTTTTACTCCCTAAATGTTTTGGGGAGGGCCGGAGATTGATAGAGCAAGACATTCATCATTTTCTTCAGTAATGCGGTTCTTACGTTCGCCACACTTTGGTCGATTGAGGTGAGTATGGATCAGTCGTTTGATGAACAATGCCTTAACTTGGAAGCTCAATGTTCCTCAAATGGCGCTACGTATTCTCCCCTCTGCATCATTACTGAATATGAATTTAATCTGCATGTGAGTTGGTTCCTCAACACGCATTGTAACCGGAGCAGCTTCAAAGGAAGCTTCGTCCTTGCACTTTTCAGCAAGTAAAGGTAGCAATGCACTTGTGCTATAAATCAATGAATATCACAAAGTACTTATTTCCCCCTCTAGTTTGTGCAAACTTCAAATCCCATATATACTTTGTGTGAATAAGTTCTAGAGGTAATGGTATTAAAACTTTAGTGGATCAAAATGGAATCTTTGTGAGTTTTGCCTCTACGCACTACCTCGCACTTATGTTGAGGGTTTACGTCGATAAGCGCTTAGACAACATCAACTTTACCAACTAACTTTGGATGGACTTGTAGTTGACATGTCCTAATACTATGATGACATAAATTATATGACTTGACAAAGTAAGATGAAGAGGCTTCAATATTATTGCTTTTACGTAATACATACATGGTGTTTCTTTGAAGAGGCATATCCTGACCGAATCCCTCTTCCCACAAATGTTCCAGTTCTTAGTGACTACAAATTTATTGGACTCGAGCTACTAGCCTAAAACCCGGCATTTGTAATAAAAGACACTGGAAATTAAATTTTTTATAATCTTAGGAACATGCATCACTTCACTTGGAGTGAGCTCATTTTCGGAAGTCGTCTTCGGGACTACCTTTCCCTACCCAGAGCACGTCGGAGGAAGTGTTGTTGCCTATGAACAACTTCTTGTTTATGCTTAGATGTATAAGTGGAGAAGGCATCTCTATTGGAGCAGAGATGTGTCTTGTAGCACATTTGTCCATCCACCAACTTGCATGGGATTACTCGACTAAGGTTTAGCTTCTGGCACACGCGGCCCGAGAACTCTGAATCGTATCATCCGAGAGGTGGTCCTTGACAACGTTAACCCAGAGCACTTGCCCTTAGCCTTGGCCTTATAGCATTGCTTTCAGTCTTGAGCCTGCGGCCAGGTCCTTGATATATGACCTGGTTTTCCACGGTGGTGTGAGTTTTCCTTTGAACTTCTCCTCAAAACTTCTTGGGTCTTAATAGGTCTTTACGGAACTTGCGCTTCTTGCTATCGATTCACTTTGGCCTCAACCAGATTTGTCTTTGCCTCGTGGGTTGTTTACCACTAGGCAAGGCCCTTCTTATTATCTTCACGAATTTGGAGTTTGATAATAAGTTCTTGAAAAGTCGTCTACGCTTTATGCTTGAGCTTTAAGTAGCTCATAAACTCATTCCATGAAGGTGGTAACTTTTCAATCAATGATGTAGTACCAAAAGCTGCTCGTTTGGCTTCATACCTTCCCGATCCGGGTGATGTAAAATCATTTGGAATTCCTGGACTTGGGACATCAGCTTTGCTCTTACTATCCACCATTTGAGAGTTCAGAAATTTCCAGAAGCAATGAATTTCTTAGTACCTGCATCACGTGCGTTGTACTTATTTTGTAGCTTCTCCCACAACTCTTTGGAAGTGTCAACGATTTTGATACACCTTGTAGAGAGGGTCGACAAACGAGTTCAATATGTAATTTTACACATGAAACACTATGACTCCATGCGTCAAGAACCGTCTTCGTATCGTTAATGATATGGATACCTAGAGCGCCTTCGCTTTAGTTTGAAGCGAATGGTCCATTTTATCTCCGGGGACTTGTGGTGGATCCTCTATTAGGAAATATGTCGTTCCCATACGCGCGATCGGATAGAAGAGCATCTTTTGTCGCCATATCTCAAGCTCGACCCCATAAACTTTCTTGTGGCGTTAAATGGTGAAACCTGAATGTGTGGAGGAATGCCAATAGCATTCTCCTCTTCGAGCGGCAAAGAAAGGTATTGGACGAGCCTTGAGCAAATGTGAAAAACATTAGGAGTGCCTCGAGCAACGGGAAGGTAGAGGGATTGCTCTTGAAGCGTTAACGACGGTAGAACCGAAGCAGTTTGATTTATACCGCCTCGTCTTTTCTACAACTTAGTTACTTCACAATAAAATCTTGTCTTAAAATTGTTGGGATACAATTGTTGTAGGGAACGGATTTAAGTAACTAATATAATAGTAGAAATGATAAACAAACTATTACAGCAATATTTGGAAATCAAAATCTTAACAACCGCATTATTAATGATTTGTTAGAGTCGAGTGACGGCACCTACGTCTTTAAGATAATATTACACAAGTATATCTCCTTTTCTACGATGTTGAGCAATAGTACTCCCAAGATACAAAAACAACTTTAACAAGTGAGCAAAGGAACCCCGAAATGTTACTCTTGAAGAACTTTCGAGTATAGTGACTTTGCTAGAGAGGAAGAGAATATGAATTCGAGTAAACTGGAGTATTTTTCTAAGTGTTGAGTGTTCGTGTGCTTTCAATTGAGTCAAATGCCTCAATTTATAGTGTAAGTAGAAGACCCCTCAACTAGCCAAGCTAATGGCCTTCAATAGCCATGCTAATTGCACTTGATTCCTATAAGCATGATCCTTTTCCCTTCCCCTTTTGTTTACTAGTATCTGAGTAAAAATAGGACTTGATATGCGTTAATATATGATCTTAGTTTTATTTAGAGGAAAATTAGTTTTATTTTCTAAAATTTTGCTTGCTTTTTGTGGGTTGCTAAGGAGCTCAAAGGATTCCTCAAACTCCATCCCCGACCAAGAAAAGGTAATTCTACTTCCTTTTTCTCGCGATTTTATGTGCTTGTGTGTTTGTTAGTTGGTTTAAGTTATGGTTTGTATGTTGTGATAATGGTTAGCACAATCATGTAGTTGTATGTTAGATCATCTTAGTTAACTAATTGATATAGCGTATTTACTTTGCTTGATTAAAAGATCAGTTGACCTATTTAATATCAGTTTAATTAATGGTGTTGATAAGTCCTATTTCACATACTTTGTTAAGTGTTGAGTCTCCTGTTAACTAAGTACCTTTGTGTGATGTTAGTTAATCTGTTAGTATGATAGTATAGAGGGTGATGTGTTAACTCTGCTAACACCTATAAACTAAATGGGATTAGTTTCTCGGATAATCCACACAAGTCTTTAGTTCTAATTTATAAAAGATGGGAGTTCAAATATAACAAATGTTGAGGTTTAGCTAATGGACTATGGTTGATGACTAATGAGCTAGGTAAATGGTAGATTTAACTCTTTTGCTTTTAATTGAGTTCGAACGAGTTGATGTTGTAATCGGATGTGTGGATTGCTTTTTCATGAAATTGATTTTACACTGTATGTTCTTGATTTTTGCTTAAGTAAATGAGTAAGTTGCTTTATATAAGGATTAAGTAAATATAAAATGTGATATTTGCATGTGTCTTCACTTGTTACTTCGTGTAAGGCCATTAACTTGCAAAGCTTGGTTTTTGAAGTAAGAATGTTTCAAATTTATGAGATTTGATTTAAGATTTCAAAATTACTTTTTCTTGTTCCTATAAGCATGATCCTTTTCCCTTCCCCTTTTGTTTACTAGTATCTGAGTAAAAATAGGACTTGATATGCGTTAATATATGATCTTAGTTTTATTTAGAGGAAAATTAGTTTTATTTTCTAAAATTTTGCTTGCTTTTTGTGGGTTGCTAAGGAGCTCAAAGGATTCCTCAAACTCCATCCCCGACCAAGAAAAGCTAATTCTACTTCCTTTTTTCTGCGATTTTATGTGCTTGTGTGTTTGTTAGTTGGTTTAAGTTATGGTTTGTATGTTGTGATAATGGTTAGCACAATCATGTAGTTGTATGTTAGATCATCTTAGTTAACTAATTGATATAGCGTATTTACTTTGCTTGATTAAAAGATCAGTTGACCTATTTAATATCAGTTTAATTAATGGTGTTGATAAGTCCTATTTCACATACTGTTAAGTGTTGAGTCTCCTGTTAACTAAGTACCTTTGTGTGATGTTAGTTAATCTGTTAGTATGATAGTATAGAGGGTGATGTGTTAACTCTGCTAACACCTATAAACTAAATGGGATTAGTTTCTCGGATAATCCACACAAGTCTTTAGTTCTAATTTATAAAAGATGGGAGTTCAAATATAACAAATGTTGAGGTTTAGCTAATGGACTATGGTTGATGACTAATGAGCTAGGTAAATGGTAGATTTAACTCTTTTGCTTTTAATTGAGTTCAGAACAGAGTTGATGTTGAAATCGATGTGTGGATTGCTTTTTCATGAA
The DNA here is from genome assembly GCA_034509755.1 of Anisodus tanguticus. Lineage (NCBI taxonomy): Eukaryota > Viridiplantae > Streptophyta > Magnoliopsida > Solanales > Solanaceae > Anisodus > Anisodus tanguticus. The sequence continues at coordinate 12,139,324 of CM067552.1, read as the reverse complement.
ATTGATTTTACACTGTATGTTCTTGATTTTTGCTTAAGTAAATGAGTAAGTTGCTTTATATAAGGATTAAGTAAATATAAAATGTGATATTTGCATGTGTCTTCACTTGTTACTTCGTGTAAGGCCATTAACTTGCAAAGCTTGGTTTTTGAAGTAAGAATGTTTCAAATTTATGAGATTTGATTTAAGATTTCAAAATTACTTTTTCTTGTTCCTATAAGCATGATCCTTTTCCCTTCCCCTTTTGTTTACTAGTATCTGAGTAAAAATAGGACTTGATATGCGTTAATATATGCTCTTAGTTTTATTTAGAGGAAAATTAGTTTTATTTTCTAAAATTTTGCTTGCTTTTTGTGGGTTGCTAAGGAGCTCAAAGGATTCCTCAAACTCCATCCCCGACCAAGAAAAGCTAATTCTACTTCCTTTTTTCTGCGATTTTATGTGCTTGTGTGTTTGTTAGTTGGTTTAAGTTATGGTTTGTATGTTGTGATAATGGTTAGCACAATCATGTAGTTGTATGTTAGATCATCTTAGTTAACTAATTGATATAGCGTATTTACTTTGCTTGATTAAAAGATCAGTTGACCTATTTAATATCAGTTTAATTAATGGTGTTGATAAGTCCTATTTCACATACTGTTAAGTGTTGAGTCTCCTGTTAACTAAGTACCTTTGTGTGATGTTAGTTAATCTGTTAGTATGATAGTATAGAGGGTGATGTGTTAACTCTGCTAACACCTATAAACTAAATGGGATTAGTTTCTCGGATAATCCACACAAGTCTTTAGTTCTAATTTATAAAAGATGGGAGTTCAAATATAACAAATGTTGAGGTTTAGCTAATGGACTATGGTTGATGACTAATGAGCTAGGTAAATGGTAGATTTAACTCTTTTGCTTTTAATTGAGTTCAGAACAGAGTTGATGTTGAAATCAGATGTGTGGATTGCTTTTTCATGAAATTGATTTTACACTGTATGTTCTTGATTTTTGCTTAAGTAAATGAGTAAGTTGCTTTATATAAGGATTAAGTAAATATAAAATGTGATATTTGCATGTGTCTTCACTTGTTACTTCTGTGTAAGGCCATTAACTTGCAAAGCTTGGTTTTTGAAGTAAGAATGTTTCAAATTTATGAGATTTGATTTAAGATTTCAAAATTACTTTTTCTTGTTCCTATAAGCATGATCCTTTTCCCTTCCCCTTTTGTTTACTAGTATCTGAGTAAAAATAGGACTTGATATGCGTTAATATATGATCTTAGTTTTATTTGGAGGAAAATTAGTTTTATTTTCTAAAATTTTGCTTGCTTTTTGTGGGTTGCTAAGGAGCTCAAAGGATTCCTCAAACTCCATCCCCGACCAAGAAAAGCTAATTCTACTTCCTTTTTCTGCGATTTTATGTGCTTGTGTGTTTGCTAGTTGGTTTAAGTTATGGTTTGTATGTTGTGATAATGGTTAGCACAATCATGTAGTTGTATGTTAGATCATCTTAGTTAACTAATTGATATAGCGTATTTACTTTGCTTGATTAAAAGATCAGTTGACCTATTTAATATCAGTTTAATTAATGGTGTTGATAAGTCCTATTTCACATACTGTTAAGTGTTGAGTCTCTGTTAACTAAGTACCTTTGTGTGATGTTAGTTAATCTGTTAGTATGATAGTATAGAGGGTGATGTGTTAACTCTGCTAACACCTATAAACTAAATGGGATTAGTTTCTCGGATAATCCACACAAGTCTTTAGTTCTAATTTATAAAAGATGGGAGTTCAAATATAACAAATGTTGAGGTTTAGCTAATGGACTATGGTTGATGACTAATGAGCTAGGTAAATGGTAGATTTAACTCTTTTGCTTTTAATTGAGTTCAGAACAGAGTTGATGTTGTAATCAGATGTGTGGATTGCTTTTTCATGAAATTGATTTTACACCTGTATGTTCTTGATTTTTGCTTAAGTAAATGAGTAAGTTGCTTTATATAAGGATTAAGTAAATATAAAATGTGATATTTGCATGTGTCTTCACTTGTTACTTCGTGTAAGGCCATTAACTTGCAAAGCTTGGTTTTTGAAGTAAGAATGTTTCAAATTTATGAGATTTGATTTAAGATTTCAAAATTACTTTTTCTTGTTCCTATAAGCATGATCCTTTTCCCTTCCCCTTTTGTTTACTAGTATCTGAGTAAAAATAGGACTTGATATGCGTTAATATATGATCTTAGTTTTATTTAGAGGAAAATTAGTTTTATTTTCTAAAATTTTGCTTGCTTTTTGTGGGTTGCTAAGGAGCTCAAAGGATTCCTCAAACTCCATCCCCGACCAAGAAAAGCTAATTCTACTTCCTTTTTCTGCGATTTTATGTGCTTGTGTGTTTGTTAGTTGGTTTAAGTTATGGTTTGTATGTTGTGATAATGGTTAGCACAATCATGTAGTTGTATGTTAGATCATCTTAGTTAACTAATTGATATAGCGTATTTACTTTGCTTGATTAAAAGATCAGTTGACCTATTTAATATCAGTTTAATTAATGGTGTTGATAAGTCCTATTTCACATACTTTGTTAAGTGTTGAGTCTCCTGTTAACTAAGTACCTTTGTGTGATGTTAGTTAATCTGTTAGTATGATAGTATAGAGGGTGATGTGTTAACTCTGCTAACACCTATAAACTAAATGGGATTAGTTTCTCGGATAATCCACACAAGTCTTTAGTTCTAATTTATAAAAGATGGGAGTTCAAATATAACAAATGTTGAGGTTTAGCTAATGGACTATGGTTGATGACTAATGAGCTAGGTAAATGGTAGATTTAACTCTTTTGCTTTTAATTGAGTTCGAACGAGTTGATGTTGTAATCGATGTGTGGATTGCTTTTTCATGAAATTGATTTTACACCTGTATGTTCTTGATTTTTGCTTAAGTAAATGAGTAAGTTGCTTTATATAAGGATTAAGTAAATATAAAATGTGATATTTGCATGTGTCTTCACTTGTTACTTCGTGTAAGGCCATTAACTTGCAAAGCTTGGTTTTTGAAGTAAGAATGTTTCAAATTTATGAGATTTGATTTAAGATTTCAAAATTACTTTTTCTTGTTCCTATAAGCATGATCCTTTTCCCTTCCCCTTTTGTTTACTAGTATCTGAGTAAAAATAGGACTTGATATGCGTTAATATATGATCTTAGTTTTATTTAGAGGAAAATTAGTTTTATTTTCTAAAATTTTGCTTGCTTTTTGTGGGTTGCTAAGGAGCTCAAAGGATTCCTCAAACTCCATCCCCGACCAAGAAAAGCTAATTCTACTTCCTTTTTCTGCGATTTTATGTGCTTGTGTGTTTGTTAGTTGGTTTAAGTTATGGTTTGTATGTTGTGATAATGGTTAGCACAATCATGTAGTTGTATGTTAGATCATCTTAGTTAACTAATTGATATAGCGTATTTACTTTGCTTGATTAAAAGATCAGTTGACCTATTTAATATCAGTTTAATTAATGGTGTTGATAAGTCCTATTTCACATACTGTTAAGTGTTGAGTCTCCTGTTAACTAAGTACCTTTGTGTGATGTTAGTTAATCTGTTAGTATGATAGTATAGAGGGTGATGTGTTAACTCGCTAACACCTATAAACTAAATGGGATTAGTTTCTCGGATAATCCACACAAGTCTTTAGTTCTAATTTATAAAAGATGGGAGTTCAAATATAACAAATGTTGAGGTTTAGCTAATGGACTATGGTTGATGACTAATGAGCTAGGTAAATGGTAGATTTAACTCTTTTGCTTTTAATTGAGTTCAGAACAGAGTTGATGTTGAAATCAGATGTGTGGATTGCTTTTTCATGAAATTGATTTTACACTGTATGTTCTTGATTTTTGCTTAAGTAAATGAGTAAGTTGCTTTATATAAGGATTAAGTAAATATAAAATGTGATATTTGCATGTGTCTTCACTTGTTACTTCGTGTAAGGCCATTAACTTGCAAAGCTTGGTTTTTGAAGTAAGAATGTTTCAAATTTATGAGATTTGATTTAAGATTTCAAAATTACTTTTTCTTGTTCCTATAAGCATGATCCTTTTCCCTTCCCCTTTTGTTTACTAGTATCTGAGTAAAAATAGGACTTGATATGCGTTAATATATGATCTTAGTTTTATTTAGAGGAAAATTAGTTTTATTTTCTAAAATTTTGCTTGCTTTTTGTGGGTTGCTAAGGAGCTCAAAGGATTCCTCAAACTCCATCCCCGACCAAGAAAAGCTAATTCTACTTCCTTTTTCTCGCGATTTTATGTGCTTGTGTGTTTGTTAGTTGGTTTAAGTTATGGTTTGTATGTTGTGATAATGGTTAGCACAATCATGTAGTTGTATGTTAGATCATCTTAGTTAACTAATTGATATAGCGTATTTACTTTGCTTGATTAAAAGATCAGTTGACCTATTTAATATCAGTTTAATTAATGGTGTTGATAAGTCCTATTTCACATACTTTGTTAAGTGTTGAGTCTCCTGTTAACTAAGTACCTTTGTGTGATGTTAGTTAATCTGTTAGTATGATAGTATAGAGGGTGATGTGTTAACTCTGCTAACACCTATAAACTAAATGGGATTAGTTTCTCGGATAATCCACACAAGTCTTTAGTTCTAATTTATAAAAGATGGGAGTTCAAATATAACAAATGTTGAGGTTTAGCTAATGGACTATGGTTGATGACTAATGAGCTAGGTAAATGGTAGATTTAACTCTTTTGCTTTTAATTGAGTTCAGAACAGAGTTGATGTTGTAATCAGATGTGTGGATTGCTTTTTCATGAAATTGATTTTACACTTTGTATGTTCTTGATTTTTGCTTAAGTAAATGAGTAAGTTGCTTTATATAAGGATTAAGTAAATATAAAATGTGATATTTGCATGTGTCTTCACTTGTTACTTCGTGTAAGGCCATTAACTTGCAAAGCTTGGTTTTTGAAGTAAGAATGTTTCAAATTTATGAGATTTGATTTAAGATTTCAAAATTACTTTTTCTTGTTCCTATAAGCATGATCCTTTTCCCTTCCCCTTTTGTTTACTAGTATCTGAGTAAAAATAGGACTTGATATGCGTTAATATATGATCTTAGTTTTATTTAGAGGAAAATTAGTTTTATTTTCTAAAATTTTGCTTGCTTTTTGTGGGTTGCTAAGGAGCTCAAAGGATTCCTCAAACTCCATCCCCGACCAAGAAAAGCTAATTCTACTTCCTTTTTCTCTGCGATTTTATGTGCTTGTGTGTTTGTTAGTTGGTTTAAGTTATGGTTTGTATGTTGTGATAATGGTTAGCACAATCATGTAGTTGTATGTTAGATCATCTTAGTTAACTAATTGATATAGCGTATTTACTTTGCTTGATTAAAAGATCAGTTGACCTATTTAATATCAGTTTAATTAATGGTGTTGATAAGTCCTATTTCACATATCTTGTTAAGTGTTGAGTCTCCTGTTAACTAAGTACCTTTGTGTGATGTTAGTTAATCTGTTAGTATGATAGTATAGAGGGTGATGTGTTAACTCTGCTAACACCTATAAACTAAATGGGATTAGTTTCTCGGATAATCCACACAAGTCTTTAGTTCTAATTTATAAAAGATGGGAGTTCAAATATAACAAATGTTGAGGTTTAGCTAATGGACTATGGTTGATGACTAATGAGCTAGGTAAATGGTAGATTTAACTCTTTTGCTTTTAATTGAGTTCGAACAGAGTTGATGTTGTAATCAGATGTGTGGATTGCTTTTTCATGAAATTGATTTTACACTGTATGTTCTTGATTTTTGCTTAAGTAAATGAGTAAGTTGCTTTATATAAGGATTAAGTAAATATAAAATGTGATATTTGCATGTGTCTTCACTTGTTACTTCTGTGTAAGGCCATTAACTTGCAAAGCTTGGTTTTTGAAGTAAGAATGTTTCAAATTTATGAGATTTGATTTAAGATTTCAAAATTACTTTTTCTTGTTCCTATAAGCATGATCCTTTTCCCTTCCCCTTTTGTTTACTAGTATCTGAGTAAAAATAGGACTTGATATGCGTTAATATATGCTCTTAGTTTTATTTAGAGGAAAATTAGTTTTATTTTCTAAAATTTTGCTTGCTTTTTGTGGGTTGCTAAGGAGCTCAAAGGATTCCTCAAACTCCATCCCCGACCAAGAAAAGCTAATTCTACTTCCTTTTTCTGCGATTTTATGTGCTTGTGTGTTTGTTAGTTGGTTTAAGTTATGGTTTGTATGTTGTGATAATGGTTAGCACAATCATGTAGTTGTATGTTAGATCATCTTAGTTAACTAATTGATATAGCGTATTTACTTTGCTTGATTAAAAGATCAGTTGACCTATTTAATATCAGTTTAATTAATGGTGTTGATAAGTCCTATTTCACATACTGTTAAGTGTTGAGTCTCCTGTTAACTAAGTACCTTTGTGTGATGTTAGTTAATCTGTTAGTATGATAGTATAGAGGGTGATGTGTTAACTCTGCTAACACCTATAAACTAAATGGGATTAGTTTCTCGGATAATCCACACAAGTCTTTAGTTCTAATTTATAAAAGATGGGAGTTCAAATATAACAAATGTTGAGGTTTAGCTAATGGACTATGGTTGATGACTAATGAGCTAGGTAAATGGTAGATTTAACTCTTTTGCTTTTAATTGAGTTCGAACGAGTTGATGTTGTAATCAGATGTGTGGATTGCTTTTTCATGAAATTGATTTTACTTGTATGTTCTTGATTTTTGCTTAAGTAAATGAGTAAGTTGCTTTATATAAGGATTAAGTAAATATAAAATGTGATATTTGCATGTGTCTTCACTTGTTACTTCTGTGTAAGGCCATTAACTTGCAAAGCTTGGTTTTTGAAGTAAGAATGTTTCAAATTTATGAGATTTGATTTAAGATTTCAAAATTACTTTTTCTTGTTCCTATAAGCATGATCCTTTTCCCTTCCCCTTTTGTTTACTAGTATCTGAGTAAAAATAGGACTTGATATGCGTTAATATATGATCTTAGTTTTATTTAGAGGAAAATTAGTTTTATTTTCTAAAATTTTGCTTGCTTTTTGTGGGTTGCTAAGGAGCTCAAAGGATTCCTCAAACTCCATCCCCGACCAAGAAAAGCTAATTCTACTTCCTTTTTCTGCGATTTTATGTGCTTGTGTGTTTGCTAGTTGGTTTAAGTTATGGTTTGTATGTTGTGATAATGGTTAGCACAATCATGTAGTTGTATCTTAGATCATCTTAGTTAACTAATTGATATAGCGTATTTACTTTGCTTGATTAAAAGATCAGTTGACCTATTTAATATCAGTTTAATTAATGGTGTTGATAAGTCCTATTTCACATACTGTTAAGTGTTGAGTCTCCTGTTAACTAAGTACCTTTGTGTGATGTTAGTTAATCTGTTAGTATGATAGTATAGAGGGTGATGTGTTAACTCTGCTAACACCTATAAACTAAATGGGATTAGTTTCTCGGATAATCCACACAAGTCTTTAGTTCTAATTTATAAAAGATGGGAGTTCAAATATAACAAATGTTGAGGTTTAGCTAATGGACTATGGTTGATGACTAATGAGCTAGGTAAATGGTAGATTTAACTCTTTTGCTTTTAATTGAGTTCAGAAGCGAGTTGATGTTGAAATCAGATGTGTGGATTGCTTTTTCATGAAATTGATTTTACCCTGTATGTTCTTGATTTTTGCTTAAGTAAATGAGTAAGTTGCTTTATATAAGGATTAAGTAAATATAAAATGTGATATTTGCATGTGTCTTCACTTGTTACTTCGTGTAAGGCCATTAACTTGCAAAGCTTGGTTTTTGAAGTAAGAATGTTTCAAATTTATGAGATTTGATTTAAGATTTCAAAATTACTTTTTCTTGTTCCTATAAGCATGATCCTTTTCCCTTCCCCTTTTGTTTACTAGTATCTGAGTAAAAATAGGACTTGATATGCGTTAATATATGCTCTTAGTTTTATTTAGAGGAAAATTAGTTTTATTTTCTAAAATTTTGCTTGCTTTTTGTGGGTTGCTAAGGAGCTCAAAGGATTCCTCAAACTCCATCCCCGACCAAGAAAAGCTAATTCTACTTCCTTTTTCTCGCGATTTTATGTGCTTGTGTGTTTGCTAGTTGGTTTAAGTTATGGTTTGTATGTTGTGATAATGGTTAGCACAATCATGTAGTTGTATCTTAGATCATCTTAGTTAACTAATTGATATAGCGTATTTACTTTGCTTGATTAAAAGATCAGTTGACCTATTTAATATCGGTTTAATTAATGGTGTTGATAAGTCCTATTTCACATCTTGTTAAGTGTTGAGTCTCCTGTTAACTAAGTACCTTTGTGTGATGTTAGTTAATCTGTTAGTATGATAGTATAGAGGGTGATGTGTTAACTCTGCTAACACCTATAAACTAAATGGGATTAGTTTCTCGGATAATCCACACAAGTCTTTAGTTCTAATTTATAAAAGATGGGAGTTCAAATATAACAAATGTTGAGGTTTAGCTAATGGACTATGGTTGATGACTAATGAGCTAGGTAAATGGTAGATTTAACTCTTTTGCTTTTAATTGAGTTCGAACAGAGTTGATGTTGTAATCGAGATGTGTGGATTGCTTTTTCATGAAATTGATTTTACACTTTGTATGTTCTTGATTTTTGCTTAAGTAAATGAGTAAGTTGCTTTATATAAGGATTAAGTAAATATAAAATGTGATATTTGCATGTGTCTTCACTTGTTACTTCGTGTAAGGCCATTAACTTGCAAAGCTTGGTTTTTGAAGTAAGAATGTTTCAAATTTATGAGATTTGATTTAAGATTTCAAAATTACTTTTTCTTGTTCCTATAAGCATGATCCTTTTCCCTTCCCCTTTTGTTTACTAGTATCGAGTAAAAATAGGACTTGATATGCGTTAATATATGCTCTTAGTTTTATTTAGAGGAAAATTAGTTTTATTTTCTAAAATTTTGCTTGCTTTTTGTGGGTTGCTAAGGAGCTCAAAGGATTCCTCAAACTCCATCCCCGACCAAGAAAAGCTAATTCTACTTCCTTTTTCTGCGATTTTATGTGCTTGTGTGTTTGTTAGTTGGTTTAAGTTATGGTTTGTATGTTGTGATAATGGTTAGCACAATCATGTAGTTGTATGTTAGATCATCTTAGTTAACTAATTGATATAGCGTATTTACTTTGCTTGATTAAAAGATCAGTTGACCTATTTAATATCAGTTTAATTAATGGTGTTGATAAGTCCTATTTCACATCCGTTAAGTGTTGAGTCTCCTGTTAACTAAGTACCTTTGTGTGATGTTAGTTAATCTGTTAGTATGATAGTATAGAGGGTGATGTGTTAACTCGCTAACACCTATAAACTAAATGGGATTAGTTTCTCGGATAATCCACACAAGTCTTTAGTTCTAATTTATAAAAGATGGGAGTTCAAATATAACAAATGTTGAGGTTTAGCTAATGGACTATGGTTGATGACTAATGAGCTAGGTAAATGGTAGATTTAACTCTTTTGCTTTTAATTGAGTTCCGAACACGAGTTGATGTTGTAATCGAGATGTGTGGATTGCTTTTTCATGAAATTGATTTTACACCTGTATGTTCTTGATTTTTGCTTAAGTAAATGAGTAAGTTGCTTTATATAAGGATTAAGTAAATATAAAATGTGATATTTGCATGTGTCTTCACTTGTTACTTCTGTGTAAGGCCATTAACTTGCAAAGCTTGGTTTTTGAAGTAAGAATGTTTCAAATTTATGAGATTTGATTTAAGATTTCAAAATTACTTTTTCTTGTTCCTATAAGCATGATCCTTTTCCCTTCCCCTTTTGTTTACTAGTATCTGAGTAAAAATAGGACTTGATATGCGTTAATATATGCTCTTAGTTTTATTTAGAGGAAAATTAGTTTTATTTTCTAAAATTTTGCTTGCTTTTTGTGGGTTGCTAAGGAGCTCAAAGGATTCCTCAAACTCCATCCCCGACCAAGAAAAGCTAATTCTACTTCCTTTTTCTGCGATTTTATGTGCTTGTGTGTTTGCTAGTTGGTTTAAGTTATGGTTTGTATGTTGTGATAATGGTTAGCACAATCATGTAGTTGTATCTTAGATCATCTTAGTTAACTAATTGATATAGCGTATTTACTTTGCTTGATTAAAAGATCAGTTGACCTATTTAATATCAGTTTAATTAATGGTGTTGATAAGTCCTATTTCACATACTGTTAAGTGTTGAGTCTCCTGTTAACTAAGTACCTTTGTGTGATGTTAGTTAATCTGTTAGTATGATAGTATAGAGGGTGATGTGTTAACTCTGCTAACACCTATAAACTAAATGGGATTAGTTTCTCGGATAATCCACACAAGTCTTTAGTTCTAATTTATAAAAGATGGGAGTTCAAATATAACAAATGTTGAGGTTTAGCTAATGGACTATGGTTGATGACTAATGAGCTAGGTAAATGGTAGATTTAACTCTTTTGCTTTTAATTGAGTTCGAACGAGTTGATGTTGTAATCGAGATGTGTGGATTGCTTTTTCATGAAATTGATTTTACACTGTATGTTCTTGATTTTTGCTTAAGTAAATGAGTAAGTTGCTTTATATAAGGATTAAGTAAATATAAAATGTGATATTTGCATGTGTCTTCACTTGTTACTTCTGTGTAAGGCCATTAACTTGCAAAGCTTGGTTTTTGAAGTAAGAATGTTTCAAATTTATGAGATTTGATTTAAGATTTCAAAATTACTTTTTCTTGTTCCTATAAGCATGATCCTTTTCCCTTCCCCTTTTGTTTACTAGTATCTGAGTAAAAATAGGACTTGATATGCGTTAATATATGATCTTAGTTTTATTTAGAGGAAAATTAGTTTTATTTTCTAAAATTTTGCTTGCTTTTTGTGGGTTGCTAAGGAGCTCAAAGGATTCCTCAAACTCCATCCCCGACCAAGAAAAGCTAATTCTACTTCCTTTTTCTGCGATTTTATGTGCTTGTGTGTTTGCTAGTTGGTTTAAGTTATGGTTTGTATGTTGTGATAATGGTTAGCACAATCATGTAGTTGTATCTTAGATCATCTTAGTTAACTAATTGATATAGCGTATTTACTTTGCTTGATTAAAAGATCAGTTGACCTATTTAATATCAGTTTAATTAATGGTGTTGATAAGTCCTATTTCACATATTGTTAAGTGTTGAGTCTCCTGTTAACTAAGTACCTTTGTGTGATGTTAGTTAATCTGTTAGTATGATAGTATAGAGGGTGATGTGTTAACTCGCTAACACCTATAAACTAAATGGGATTAGTTTCTCGGATAATCCACACAAGTCTTTAGTTCTAATTTATAAAAGATGGGAGTTCAAATATAACAAATGTTGAGGTTTAGCTAATGGACTATGGTTGATGACTAATGAGCTAGGTAAATGGTAGATTTAACTCTTTTGCTTTTAATTGAGTTCAGAACAGAGTTGATGTTGTAATCAGATGTGTGGATTGCTTTTTCATGAAATTGATTTTACCCTGTATGTTCTTGATTTTTGCTTAAGTAAATGAGTAAGTTGCTTTATATAAGGATTAAGTAAATATAAAATGTGATATTTGCATGTGTCTTCACTTGTTACTTCTGTGTAAGGCCATTAACTTGCAAAGCTTGGTTTTTGAAGTAAGAATGTTTCAAATTTATGAGATTTGATTTAAGATTTCAAAATTACTTTTTCTTGTTCCTATAAGCATGATCCTTTTCCCTTCCCCTTTTGTTTACTAGTATCTGAGTAAAAATAGGACTTGATATGCGTTAATATATGCTCTTAGTTTTATTTAGAGGAAAATTAGTTTTATTTTCTAAAATTTTGCTTGCTTTTTGTGGGTTGCTAAGGAGCTCAAAGGATTCCTCAAACTCCATCCCCGACCAAGAAAAGCTAATTCTACTTCCTTTTTCTCGCGATTTTATGTGCTTGTGTGTTTGTTAGTTGGTTTAAGTTATGGTTTGTATGTTGTGATAATGGTTAGCACAATCATGTAGTTGTATGTTAGATCATCTTAGTTAACTAATTGATATAGCGTATTTACTTTGCTTGATTAAAAGATCAGTTGACCTATTTAATATCAGTTTAATTAATGGTGTTGATAAGTCCTATTTCACATACTTGTTAAGTGTTGAGTCTCCCGTTAACTAAGTACCTTTGTGTGATGTTAGTTAATGTTAGTATGATAGTATAGAGGGTGATGTGTTAACTCTCGCTAACACCTATAAACTAAATGGGATTAGTTTCTCGGATAATCCACACAAGTCTTTAGTTCTAATTTATAAAAGATGGGAGTTCAAATATAACAAATGTTGAGGTTTAGCTAATGGACTATGGTTGATGACTAATGAGCTAGGTAAATGGTAGATTTAACTCTTTTGCTTTTAATTGAGTTCGAACAGAGTTGATGTTGTAATCGGATGTGTGGATTGCTTTTTCATGAAATTGATTTTACACCTGTATGTTCTTGATTTTTGCTTAAGTAAATGAGTAAGTTGCTTTATATAAGGATTAAGTAAATATAAAATGTGATATTTGCATGTGTCTTCACTTGTTACTTCGTGTAAGGCCATTAACTTGCAAAGCTTGGTTTTTGAAGTAAGAATGTTTCAAATTTATGAGATTTGATTTAAGATTTCAAAATTACTTTTTCTTGTTCCTATAAGCATGATCCTTTTCCCTTCCCCTTTTGTTTACTAGTATCTCGAGTAAAAATAGGACTTGATATGCGTTAATATATGCTCTTAGTTTTATTTAGAGGAAAATTAGTTTTATTTTCTAAAATTTTGCTTGCTTTTTGTGGGTTGCTAAGGAGCTCAAAGGATTCCTCAAACTCCATCCCCGACCAAGAAAAGCTAATTCTACTTCCTTTTTCTGCGATTTTATGTGCTTGTGTGTTTGTTAGTTGGTTTAAGTTATGGTTTGTATGTTGTGATAATGGTTAGCACAATCATGTAGTTGTATGTTAGATCATCTTAGTTAACTAATTGATATAGCGTATTTACTTTGCTTGATTAAAAGATCAGTTGACCTATTTAATATCAGTTTAATTAATGGTGTTGATAAGTCCTATTTCACATACTGTTAAGTGTTGAGTCTCCTGTTAACTAAGTACCTTTGTGTGATGTTAGTTAATCTGTTAGTATGATAGTATAGAGGGTGATGTGTTAACTCTCGCTAACACCTATAAACTAAATGGGATTAGTTTCTCGGATAATCCACACAAGTCTTTAGTTCTAATTTATAAAAGATGGGAGTTCAAATATAACAAATGTTGAGGTTTAGCTAATGGACTATGGTTGATGACTAATGAGCTAGGTAAATGGTAGATTTAACTCTTTTGCTTTTAATTGAGTTCAGAACAGAGTTGATGTTGAAATCAGATGTGTGGATTGCTTTTTCATGAAATTGATTTTACCTGTATGTTCTTGATTTTTGCTTAAGTAAATGAGTAAGTTGCTTTATATAAGGATTAAGTAAATATAAAATGTGATATTTGCATGTGTCTTCACTTGTTACTTCGTGTAAGGCCATTAACTTGCAAAGCTTGGTTTTTGAAGTAAGAATGTTTCAAATTTATGAGATTTGATTTAAGATTTCAAAATTACTTTTTCTTGTTCCTATAAGCATGATCCTTTTCCCTTCCCCTTTTGTTTACTAGTATCTGAGTAAAAATAGGACTTGATATGCGTTAATATATGCTCTTAGTTTTATTTAGAGGAAAATTAGTTTTATTTTCTAAAATTTTGCTTGCTTTTTGTGGGTTGCTAAGGAGCTCAAAGGATTCCTCAAACTCCATCCCCGACCAAGAAAAGCTAATTCTACTTCCTTTTTCTGCGATTTTATGTGCTTGTGTGTTTGTTAGTTGGTTTAAGTTATGGTTTGTATGTTGTGATAATGGTTAGCACAATCATGTAGTTGTATGTTAGATCATCTTAGTTAACTAATTGATATAGCGTATTTACTTTGCTTGATTAAAAGATCAGTTGACCTATTTAATATCAGTTTAATTAATGGTGTTGATAAGTCCTATTTCACATACTGTTAAGTGTTGAGTCTCCTGTTAACTAAGTACCTTTGTGTGATGTTAGTTAATCTGTTAGTATGATAGTATAGAGGGTGATGTGTTAACTCTGCTAACACCTATAAACTAAATGGGATTAGTTTCTCGGATAATCCACACAAGTCTTTAGTTCTAATTTATAAAAGATGGGAGTTCAAATATAACAAATGTTGAGGTTTAGCTAATGGACTATGGTTGATGACTAATGAGCTAGGTAAATGGTAGATTTAACTCTTTTGCTTTTAATTGAGTTCGAACAGAGTTGATGTTGTAATCAGATGTGTGGATTGCTTTTTCATGAAATTGATTTTACACTGTATGTTCTTGATTTTTGCTTAAGTAAATGAGTAAGTTGCTTTATATAAGGATTAAGTAAATATAAAATGTGATATTTGCATGTGTCTTCACTTGTTACTTCTGTGTAAGGCCATTAACTTGCAAAGCTTGGTTTTTGAAGTAAGAATGTTTCAAATTTATGAGATTTGATTTAAGATTTCAAAATTACTTTTTCTTGTTCCTATAAGCATGATCCTTTTCCCTTCCCCTTTTGTTTACTAGTATCTGAGTAAAAATAGGACTTGATATGCGTTAATATATGCTCTTAGTTTTATTTAGAGGAAAATTAGTTTTATTTTCTAAAATTTTGCTTGCTTTTTGTGGGTTGCTAAGGAGCTCAAAGGATTCCTCAAACTCCATCCCCGACCAAGAAAAGCTAATTCTACTTCCTTTTTCTGCGATTTTATGTGCTTGTGTGTTTGTTAGTTGGTTTAAGTTATGGTTTGTATGTTGTGATAATGGTTAGCACAATCATGTAGTTGTATGTTAGATCATCTTAGTTAACTAATTGATATAGCGTATTTACTTTGCTTGATTAAAAGATCAGTTGACCTATTTAATATCAGTTTAATTAATGGTGTTGATAAGTCCTATTTCACATATCGTTAAGTGTTGAGTCTCCTGTTAACTAAGTACCTTTGTGTGATGTTAGTTAATCTGTTAGTATGATAGTATAGAGGGTGATGTGTTAACTCTCGCTAACACCTATAAACTAAATGGGATTAGTTTCTCGGATAATCCACACAAGTCTTTAGTTCTAATTTATAAAAGATGGGAGTTCAAATATAACAAATGTTGAGGTTTAGCTAATGGACTATGGTTGATGACTAATGAGCTAGGTAAATGGTAGATTTAACTCTTTTGCTTTTAATTGAGTTCGAACGAGTTGATGTTGAAATCAGATGTGTGGATTGCTTTTTCATGAAATTGATTTTACACTGTATGTTCTTGATTTTTGCTTAAGTAAATGAGTAAGTTGCTTTATATAAGGATTAAGTAAATATAAAATGTGATATTTGCATGTGTCTTCACTTGTTACTTCGTGTAAGGCCATTAACTTGCAAAGCTTGGTTTTTGAAGTAAGAATGTTTCAAATTTATGAGATTTGATTTAAGATTTCAAAATTACTTTTTCTTGTTCCTATAAGCATGATCCTTTTCCCTTCCCCTTTTGTTTACTAGTATCTGAGTAAAAATAGGACTTGATATGCGTTAATATATGCTCTTAGTTTTATTTAGAGGAAAATTAGTTTTATTTTCTAAAATTTTGCTTGCTTTTTGTGGGTTGCTAAGGAGCTCAAAGGATTCCTCAAACTCCATCCCCGACCAAGAAAAGCTAATTCTACTTCCTTTTTTTCGCGATTTTATGTGCTTGTGTGTTTGTTAGTTGGTTTAAGTTATGGTTTGTATGTTGTGATAATGGTTAGCACAATCATGTAGTTGTATGTTAGATCATCTTAGTTAACTAATTGATATAGCGTATTTACTTTGCTTGATTAAAAGATCAGTTGACCTATTTAATATCAGTTTAATTAATGGTGTTGATAAGTCCTATTTCACATATCTTGTTAAGTGTTGAGTCTCCTGTTAACTAAGTACCTTTGTGTGATGTTAGTTAATCTGTTAGTATGATAGTATAGAGGGTGATGTGTTGTTAACTCGCTAACACCTATAAACTAAATGGGATTAGTTTCTCGGATAATCCACACAAGTCTTTAGTTCTAATTTATAAAAGATGGGAGTTCAAATATAACAAATGTTGAGGTTTAGCTAATGGACTATGGTTGATGACTAATGAGCTAGGTAAATGGTAGATTTAACTCTTTTGCTTTTAATTGAGTTCCGAACAGAGTTGATGTTGTAATCAGATGTGTGGATTGCTTTTTCATGAAATTGATTTTACACTGTATGTTCTTGATTTTTGCTTAAGTAAATGAGTAAGTTGCTTTATATAAGGATTAAGTAAATATAAAATGTGATATTTGCATGTGTCTTCACTTGTTACTTCTGTGTAAGGCCATTAACTTGCAAAGCTTGGTTTTTGAAGTAAGAATGTTTCAAATTTATGAGATTTGATTTAAGATTTCAAAATTACTTTTTCTTGTTCCTATAAGCATGATCCTTTTCCCTTCCCCTTTTGTTTACTAGTATCTGAGTAAAAATAGGACTTGATATGCGTTAATATATGCTCTTAGTTTTATTTAGAGGAAAATTAGTTTTATTTTCTAAAATTTTGCTTGCTTTTTGTGGGTTGCTAAGGAGCTCAAAGGATTCCTCAAACTCCATCCCCGACCAAGAAAAGCTAATTCTACTTTTTTTCTGCGATTTTATGTGCTTGTGTGTTTGTTAGTTGGTTTAAGTTATGGTTTGTATGTTGTGATAATGGTTAGCACAATCATGTAGTTGTATGTTAGATCATCTTAGTTAACTAATTGATATAGCGTATTTACTTTGCTTGATTAAAAGATCAGTTGACCTATTTAATATCAGTTTAATTAATGGTGTTGATAAGTCCTATTTCACATCTTGTTAAGTGTTGAGTCTCTGTTAACTAAGTACCTTTGTGTGATGTTAGTTAATCTGTTAGTATGATAGTATAGAGGGTGATGTGTTAACTCGCTAACACCTATAAACTAAATGGGATTAGTTTCTCGGATAATCCACACAAGTCTTTAGTTCTAATTTATAAAAGATGGGAGTTCAAATATAACAAATGTTGAGGTTTAGCTAATGGACTATGGTTGATGACTAATGAGCTAGGTAAATGGTAGATTTAACTCTTTTGCTTTTAATTGAGTTCGAACGAGTTGATGTTGTAATCGGATGTGTGGATTGCTTTTTCATGAAATTGATTTTACACTGTATGTTCTTGATTTTTGCTTAAGTAAATGAGTAAGTTGCTTTATATAAGGATTAAGTAAATATAAAATGTGATATTTGCATGTGTCTTCACTTGTTACTTCGTGTAAGGCCATTAACTTGCAAAGCTTGGTTTTTGAAGTAAGAATGTTTCAAATTTATGAGATTTGATTTAAGATTTCAAAATTACTTTTTCTTGTTCCTATAAGCATGATCCTTTTCCCTTCCCCTTTTGTTTACTAGTATCTGAGTAAAAATAGGACTTGATATGCGTTAATATATGCTCTTAGTTTTATTTAGAGGAAAATTAGTTTTATTTTCTAAAATTTTGCTTGCTTTTTGTGGGTTGCTAAGGAGCTCAAAGGATTCCTCAAACTCCATCCCCGACCAAGAAAAGCTAATTCTACTTCCTTTTTCTGCGATTTTATGTGCTTGTGTGTTTGTTAGTTGGTTTAAGTTATGGTTTGTATGTTGTGATAATGGTTAGCACAATCATGTAGTTGTATGTTAGATCATCTTAGTTAACTAATTGATATAGCGTATTTACTTTGCTTGATTAAAAGATCAGTTGACCTATTTAATATCAGTTTAATTAATGGTGTTGATAAGTCCTATTTCACATACTGTTAAGTGTTGAGTCTCCTGTTAACTAAGTACCTTTGTGTGATGTTAGTTAATCTGTTAGTATGATAGTATAGAGGGTGATGTGTTAACTCGCTAACACCTATAAACTAAATGGGATTAGTTTCTCGGATAATCCACACAAGTCTTTAGTTCTAATTTATAAAAGATGGGAGTTCAAATATAACAAATGTTGAGGTTTAGCTAATGGACTATGGTTGATGACTAATGAGCTAGGTAAATGGTAGATTTAACTCTTTTGCTTTTAATTGAGTTCGAACGAGTTGATGTTGTAATCGATGTGTGGATTGCTTTTTCATGAAATTGATTTTACACTGTATGTTCTTGATTTTTGCTTAAGTAAATGAGTAAGTTGCTTTATATAAGGATTAAGTAAATATAAAATGTGATATTTGCATGTGTCTTCACTTGTTACTTCGTGTAAGGCCATTAACTTGCAAAGCTTGGTTTTTGAAGTAAGAATGTTTCAAATTTATGAGATTTGATTTAAGATTTCAAAATTACTTTTTCTTGTTCCTATAAGCATGATCCTTTTCCCTTCCCCTTTTGTTTACTAGTATCTGAGTAAAAATAGGACTTGATATGCGTTAATATATGCTCTTAGTTTTATTTAGAGGAAAATTAGTTTTATTTTCTAAAATTTTGCTTGCTTTTTGTGGGTTGCTAAGGAGCTCAAAGGATTCCTCAAACTCCATCCCCGACCAAGAAAAGCTAATTCTACTTCCTTTTTCTGCGATTTTATGTGCTTGTGTGTTTGTTAGTTGGTTTAAGTTATGGTTTGTATGTTGTGATAATGGTTAGCACAATCATGTAGTTGTATGTTAGATCATCTTAGTTAACTAATTGATATAGCGTATTTACTTTGCTTGATTAAAAGATCAGTTGACCTATTTAATATCAGTTTAATTAATGGTGTTGATAAGTCCTATTTCACATACTTTTGTTAAGTGTTGAGTCTCCTGTTAACTAAGTACCTTTGTGTGATGTTAGTTAATCTGTTAGTATGATAGTATAGAGGGTGATGTGTTAACTCTGCTAACACCTATAAACTAAATGGGATTAGTTTCTCGGATAATCCACACAAGTCTTTAGTTCTAATTTATAAAAGATGGGAGTTCAAATATAACAAATGTTGAGGTTTAGCTAATGGACTATGGTTGATGACTAATGAGCTAGGTAAATGGTAGATTTAACTCTTTTGCTTTTAATTGAGTTCGAACAGAGTTGATGTTGTAATCGATGTGTGGATTGCTTTTTCATGAAATTGATTTTACCCTGTATGTTCTTGATTTTTGCTTAAGTAAATGAGTAAGTTGCTTTATATAAGGATTAAGTAAATATAAAATGTGATATTTGCATGTGTCTTCACTTGTTACTTCTGTGTAAGGCCATTAACTTGCAAAGCTTGGTTTTTGAAGTAAGAATGTTTCAAATTTATGAGATTTGATTTAAGATTTCAAAATTACTTTTTCTTGTTCCTATAAGCATGATCCTTTTCCCTTCCCCTTTTGTTTACTAGTATCTGAGTAAAAATAGGACTTGATATGCGTTAATATATGCTCTTAGTTTTATTTAGAGGAAAATTAGTTTTATTTTCTAAAATTTTGCTTGCTTTTTGTGGGTTGCTAAGGAGCTCAAAGGATTCCTCAAACTCCATCCCCGACCAAGAAAAGCTAATTCTACTTCCTTTTTCTGCGATTTTATGTGCTTGTGTGTTTGTTAGTTGGTTTAAGTTATGGTTTGTATGTTGTGATAATGGTTAGCACAATCATGTAGTTGTATGTTAGATCATCTTAGTTAACTAATTGATATAGCGTATTTACTTTGCTTGATTAAAAGATCAGTTGACCTATTTAATATCAGTTTAATTAATGGTGTTGATAAGTCCTATTTCACATACTGTTAAGTGTTGAGTCTCCTGTTAACTAAGTACCTTTGTGTGATGTTAGTTAATCTGTTAGTATGATAGTATAGAGGGTGATGTGTTAACTCTGCTAACACCTATAAACTAAATGGGATTAGTTTCTCGGATAATCCACACAAGTCTTTAGTTCTAATTTATAAAAGATGGGAGTTCAAATATAACAAATGTTGAGGTTTAGCTAATGGACTATGGTTGATGACTAATGAGCTAGGTAAATGGTAGATTTAACTCTTTTGCTTTTAATTGAGTTCGAACAGAGTTGATGTTGTAATCAGATGTGTGGATTGCTTTTTCATGAAATTGATTTTACACCCGTATGTTCTTGATTTTTGCTTAAGTAAATGAGTAAGTTGCTTTATATAAGGATTAAGTAAATATAAAATGTGATATTTGCATGTGTCTTCACTTGTTACTTCGTGTAAGGCCATTAACTTGCAAAGCTTGGTTTTTGAAGTAAGAATGTTTCAAATTTATGAGATTTGATTTAAGATTTCAAAATTACTTTTTCTTGTTCCTATAAGCATGATCCTTTTCCCTTCCCCTTTTGTTTACTAGTATATGAGTAAAAATAGGACTTGATATGCGTTAATATATGATCTTAGTTTTATTTAGAGGAAAATTAGTTTTATTTTCTAAAATTTTGCTTGCTTTTTGTGGGTTGCTAAGGAGCTCAAAGGATTCCTCAAACTCCATCCCCGACCAAGAAAAGCTAATTCTACTTCCTTTTTCTCGCGATTTTATGTGCTTGTGTGTTTGTTAGTTGGTTTAAGTTATGGTTTGTATGTTGTGATAATGGTTAGCACAATCATGTAGTTGTATGTTAGATCATCTTAGTTAACTAATTGATATAGCGTATTTACTTTGCTTGATTAAAAGATCAGTTGACCTATTTAATATCAGTTTAATTAATGGTGTTGATAAGTCCTATTTCACATATCTTGTTAAGTGTTGAGTCTCCTGTTAACTAAGTACCTTTGTGTGATGTTAGTTAATCTGTTAGTATGATAGTATAGAGGGTGATGTGTTAAACTCGCTAACACCTATAAACTAAATGGGATTAGTTTCTCGGATAATCCACACAAGTCTTTAGTTCTAATTTATAAAAGATGGGAGTTCAAATATAACAAATGTTGAGGTTTAGCTAATGGACTATGGTTGATGACTAATGAGCTAGGTAAATGGTAGATTTAACTCTTTTGCTTTTAATTGAGTTCCGAACAGAGTTGATGTTGTAATCAGATGTGTGGATTGCTTTTTCATGAAATTGATTTTACACTGTATGTTCTTGATTTTTGCTTAAGTAAATGAGTAAGTTGCTTTATATAAGGATTAAGTAAATATAAAATGTGATATTTGCATGTGTCTTCACTTGTTACTTCGTGTAAGGCCATTAACTTGCAAAGCTTGGTTTTTGAAGTAAGAATGTTTCAAATTTATGAGATTTGATTTAAGATTTCAAAATTACTTTTTCTTGTTCCTATAAGCATGATCCTTTTCCCTTCCCCTTTTGTTTACTAGTATCTGAGTAAAAATAGGACTTGATATGCGTTAATATATGCTCTTAGTTTTATTTAGAGGAAAATTAGTTTTATTTTCTAAAATTTTGCTTGCTTTTTGTGGGTTGCTAAGGAGCTCAAAGGATTCCTCAAACTCCATCCCCGACCAAGAAAAGCTAATTCTACTTCCTTTTTTTCTGCGATTTTATGTGCTTGTGTGTTTGTTAGTTGGTTTAAGTTATGGTTTGTATGTTGTGATAATGGTTAGCACAATCATGTAGTTGTATGTTAGATCATCTTAGTTAACTAATTGATATAGCGTATTTACTTTGCTTGATTAAAAGATCAGTTGACCTATTTAATATCAGTTTAATTAATGGTGTTGATAAGTCCTATTTCACATACTGTTAAGTGTTGAGTCTCCTGTTAACTAAGTACCTTTGTGTGATGTTAGTTAATCTGTTAGTATGATAGTATAGAGGGTGATGTGTTAACTCTGCTAACACCTATAAACTAAATGGGATTAGTTTCTCGGATAATCCACACAAGTCTTTAGTTCTAATTTATAAAAGATGGGAGTTCAAATATAACAAATGTTGAGGTTTAGCTAATGGACTATGGTTGATGACTAATGAGCTAGGTAAATGGTAGATTTAACTCTTTTGCTTTTAATTGAGTTCAGAACAGAGTTGATGTTGTAATCAGATGTGTGGATTGCTTTTTCATGAAATTGATTTTACCCTGTATGTTCTTGATTTTTGCTTAAGTAAATGAGTAAGTTGCTTTATATAAGGATTAAGTAAATATAAAATGTGATATTTGCATGTGTCTTCACTTGTTACTTCTGTGTAAGGCCATTAACTTGCAAAGCTTGGTTTTTGAAGTAAGAATGTTTCAAATTTATGAGATTTGATTTAAGATTTCAAAATTACTTTTTCTTGTTCCTATAAGCATGATCCTTTTCCCTTCCCCTTTTGTTTACTAGTATCTGAGTAAAAATAGGACTTGATATGCGTTAATATATGCTCTTAGTTTTATTTAGAGGAAAATTAGTTTTATTTTCTAAAATTTTGCTTGCTTTTTGTGGGTTGCTAAGGAGCTCAAAGGATTCCTCAAACTCCATCCCCGACCAAGAAAAGCTAATTCTACTTCCTTTTTCTGCGATTTTATGTGCTTGTGTGTTTGTTAGTTGGTTTAAGTTATGGTTTGTATGTTGTGATAATGGTTAGCACAATCATGTAGTTGTATGTTAGATCATCTTAGTTAACTAATTGATATAGCGTATTTACTTTGCTTGATTAAAAGATCAGTTGACCTATTTAATATCAGTTTAATTAATGGTGTTGATAAGTCCTATTTCACATACGTTAAGTGTTGAGTCTCCTGTTAACTAAGTACCTTTGTGTGATGTTAGTTAATCTGTTAGTATGATAGTATAGAGGGTGATGTGTTAACTCTGCTAACACCTATAAACTAAATGGGATTAGTTTCTCGGATAATCCACACAAGTCTTTAGTTCTAATTTATAAAAGATGGGAGTTCAAATATAACAAATGTTGAGGTTTAGCTAATGGACTATGGTTGATGACTAATGAGCTAGGTAAATGGTAGATTTAACTCTTTTGCTTTTAATTGAGTTCGAACGAGTTGATGTTGTAATCGATGTGTGGATTGCTTTTTCATGAAATTGATTTTACACTTTGTATGTTCTTGATTTTTGCTTAAGTAAATGAGTAAGTTGCTTTATATAAGGATTAAGTAAATATAAAATGTGATATTTGCATGTGTCTTCACTTGTTACTTCGTGTAAGGCCATTAACTTGCAAAGCTTGGTTTTTGAAGTAAGAATGTTTCAAATTTATGAGATTTGATTTAAGATTTCAAAATTACTTTTTCTTGTTCCTATAAGCATGATCCTTTTCCCTTCCCCTTTTGTTTACTAGTATCTGAGTAAAAATAGGACTTGATATGCGTTAATATATGCTCTTAGTTTTATTTAGAGGAAAATTAGTTTTATTTTCTAAAATTTTGCTTGCTTTTTGTGGGTTGCTAAGGAGCTCAAAGGATTCCTCAAACTCCATCCCCGACCAAGAAAAGCTAATTCTACTTCCTTTTTTTCTGCGATTTTATGTGCTTGTGTGTTTGTTAGTTGGTTTAAGTTATGGTTTGTATGTTGTGATAATGGTTAGCACAATCATGTAGTTGTATGTTAGATCATCTTAGTTAACTAATTGATATAGCGTATTTACTTTGCTTGATTAAAAGATCAGTTGACCTATTTAATATCAGTTTAATTAATGGTGTTGATAAGTCCTATTTCACATCTTGTTAAGTGTTGAGTCTCCTGTTAACTAAGTACCTTTGTGTGATGTTAGTTAATCTGTTAGTATGATAGTATAGAGGGTGATGTGTTAACTCTGCTAACACCTATAAACTAAATGGGATTAGTTTCTCGGATAATCCACACAAGTCTTTAGTTCTAATTTATAAAAGATGGGAGTTCAAATATAACAAATGTTGAGGTTTAGCTAATGGACTATGGTTGATGACTAATGAGCTAGGTAAATGGTAGATTTAACTCTTTTGCTTTTAATTGAGTTCGAACAGAGTTGATGTTGTAATCGGATGTGTGGATTGCTTTTTCATGAAATTGATTTTACCTGTATGTTCTTGATTTTTGCTTAAGTAAATGAGTAAGTTGCTTTATATAAGGATTAAGTAAATATAAAATGTGATATTTGCATGTGTCTTCACTTGTTACTTCGTGTAAGGCCATTAACTTGCAAAGCTTGGTTTTTGAAGTAAGAATGTTTCAAATTTATGAGATTTGATTTAAGATTTCAAAATTACTTTTTCTTGTTCCTATAAGCATGATCCTTTTCCCTTCCCCTTTTGTTTACTAGTATACGAGTAAAAATAGGACTTGATATGCGTTAATATATGCTCTTAGTTTTATTTAGAGGAAAATTAGTTTTATTTTCTAAAATTTTGCTTGCTTTTTGTGGGTTGCTAAGGAGCTCAAAGGATTCCTCAAACTCCATCCCCGACCAAGAAAAGCTAATTCTACTTCCTTTTTCTGCGATTTTATGTGCTTGTGTGTTTGTTAGTTGGTTTAAGTTATGGTTTGTATGTTGTGATAATGGTTAGCACAATCATGTAGTTGTATGTTAGATCATCTTAGTTAACTAATTGATATAGCGTATTTACTTTGCTTGATTAAAAGATCAGTTGACCTATTTAATATCAGTTTAATTAATGGTGTTGATAAGTCCTATTTCACATACTGTTAAGTGTTGAGTCTCCTGTTAACTAAGTACCTTTGTGTGATGTTAGTTAATCTGTTAGTATGATAGTATAGAGGGTGATGTGTTAACTCTGCTAACACCTATAAACTAAATGGGATTAGTTTCTCGGATAATCCACACAAGTCTTTAGTTCTAATTTATAAAAGATGGGAGTTCAAATATAACAAATGTTGAGGTTTAGCTAATGGACTATGGTTGATGACTAATGAGCTAGGTAAATGGTAGATTTAACTCTTTTGCTTTTAATTGAGTTCGAACGAGTTGATGTTGTAATCGGATGTGTGGATTGCTTTTTCATGAAATTGATTTTACACTGTATGTTCTTGATTTTTGCTTAAGTAAATGAGTAAGTTGCTTTATATAAGGATTAAGTAAATATAAAATGTGATATTTGCATGTGTCTTCACTTGTTACTTCGTGTAAGGCCATTAACTTGCAAAGCTTGGTTTTTGAAGTAAGAATGTTTCAAATTTATGAGATTTGATTTAAGATTTCAAAATTACTTTTTCTTGTTCCTATAAGCATGATCCTTTTCCCTTCCCCTTTTGTTTACTAGTATCTGAGTAAAAATAGGACTTGATATGCGTTAATATATGCTCTTAGTTTTATTTAGAGGAAAATTAGTTTTATTTTCTAAAATTTTGCTTGCTTTTTGTGGGTTGCTAAGGAGCTCAAAGGATTCCTCAAACTCCATCCCCGACCAAGAAAAGCTAATTCTACTTCCTTTTTTCTGCGATTTTATGTGCTTGTGTGTTTGTTAGTTGGTTTAAGTTATGGTTTGTATGTTGTGATAATGGTTAGCACAATCATGTAGTTGTATGTTAGATCATCTTAGTTAACTAATTGATATAGCGTATTTACTTTGCTTGATTAAAAGATCAGTTGACCTATTTAATATCAGTTTAATTAATGGTGTTGATAAGTCCTATTTCACATACTTGTTAAGTGTTGAGTCTCTGTTAACTAAGTACCTTTGTGTGATGTTAGTTAATCTGTTAGTATGATAGTATAGAGGGTGATGTGTTAACTCTGCTAACACCTATAAACTAAATGGGATTAGTTTCTCGGATAATCCACACAAGTCTTTAGTTCTAATTTATAAAAGATGGGAGTTCAAATATAACAAATGTTGAGGTTTAGCTAATGGACTATGGTTGATGACTAATGAGCTAGGTAAATGGTAGATTTAACTCTTTTGCTTTTAATTGAGTTCGAACAGAGTTGATGTTGTAATCGGATGTGTGGATTGCTTTTTCATGAAATTGATTTTACACTGTATGTTCTTGATTTTTGCTTAAGTAAATGAGTAAGTTGCTTTATATAAGGATTAAGTAAATATAAAATGTGATATTTGCATGTGTCTTCACTTGTTACTTCGTGTAAGGCCATTAACTTGCAAAGCTTGGTTTTTGAAGTAAGAATGTTTCAAATTTATGAGATTTGATTTAAGATTTCAAAATTACTTTTTCTTGTTCCTATAAGCATGATCCTTTTCCCTTCCCCTTTTGTTTACTAGTATCTGAGTAAAAATAGGACTTGATATGCGTTAATATATGCTCTTAGTTTTATTTAGAGGAAAATTAGTTTTATTTTCTAAAATTTTGCTTGCTTTTTGTGGGTTGCTAAGGAGCTCAAAGGATTCCTCAAACTCCATCCCCGACCAAGAAAAGCTAATTCTACTTCTTTTTTTCTGCGATTTTATGTGCTTGTGTGTTTGTTAGTTGGTTTAAGTTATGGTTTGTATGTTGTGATAATGGTTAGCACAATCATGTAGTTGTATGTTAGATCATCTTAGTTAACTAATTGATATAGCGTATTTACTTTGCTTGATTAAAAGATCAGTTGACCTATTTAATATCAGTTTAATTAATGGTGTTGATAAGTCCTATTTCACATCTTGTTAAGTGTTGAGTCTCTGTTAACTAAGTACCTTTGTGTGATGTTAGTTAATCTGTTAGTATGATAGTATAGAGGGTGATGTGTTAACTCTGCTAACACCTATAAACTAAATGGGATTAGTTTCTCGGATAATCCACACAAGTCTTTAGTTCTAATTTATAAAAGATGGGAGTTCAAATATAACAAATGTTGAGGTTTAGCTAATGGACTATGGTTGATGACTAATGAGCTAGGTAAATGGTAGATTTAACTCTTTTGCTTTTAATTGAGTTCCGAAAGAGTTGATGTTGTAATCGGATGTGTGGATTGCTTTTTCATGAAATTGATTTTACACCTGTATGTTCTTGATTTTTGCTTAAGTAAATGAGTAAGTTGCTTTATATAAGGATTAAGTAAATATAAAATGTGATATTTGCATGTGTCTTCACTTGTTACTTCGTGTAAGGCCATTAACTTGCAAAGCTTGGTTTTTGAAGTAAGAATGTTTCAAATTTATGAGATTTGATTTAAGATTTCAAAATTACTTTTTCTTGTTCCTATAAGCATGATCCTTTTCCCTTCCCCTTTTGTTTACTAGTATCTCGAGTAAAAATAGGACTTGATATGCGTTAATATATGCTCTTAGTTTTATTTAGAGGAAAATTAGTTTTATTTTCTAAAATTTTGCTTGCTTTTTGTGGGTTGCTAAGGAGCTCAAAGGATTCCTCAAACTCCATCCCCGACCAAGAAAAGCTAATTCTACTTCTTTTTTCGCGATTTTATGTGCTTGTGTGTTTGTTAGTTGGTTTAAGTTATGGTTTGTATGTTGTGATAATGGTTAGCACAATCATGTAGTTGTATGTTAGATCATCTTAGTTAACTAATTGATATAGCGTATTTACTTTGCTTGATTAAAAGATCAGTTGACCTATTTAATATCAGTTTAATTAATGGTGTTGATAAGTCCTATTTCACATCTTGTTAAGTGTTGAGTCTCCTGTTAACTAAGTACCTTTGTGTGATGTTAGTTAATCTGTTAGTATGATAGTATAGAGGGTGATGTGTTAACTCTGCTAACACCTATAAACTAAATGGGATTAGTTTCTCGGATAATCCACACAAGTCTTTAGTTCTAATTTATAAAAGATGGGAGTTCAAATATAACAAATGTTGAGGTTTAGCTAATGGACTATGGTTGATGACTAATGAGCTAGGTAAATGGTAGATTTAACTCTTTTGCTTTTAATTGAGTTCGAACAGAGTTGATGTTGTAATCGGATGTGTGGATTGCTTTTTCATGAAATTGATTTTACCTGTATGTTCTTGATTTTTGCTTAAGTAAATGAGTAAGTTGCTTTATATAAGGATTAAGTAAATATAAAATGTGATATTTGCATGTGTCTTCACTTGTTACTTCGTGTAAGGCCATTAACTTGCAAAGCTTGGTTTTTGAAGTAAGAATGTTTCAAATTTATGAGATTTGATTTAAGATTTCAAAATTACTTTTTCTTGTTCCTATAAGCATGATCCTTTTCCCTTCCCCTTTTGTTTACTAGTATCTGAGTAAAAATAGGACTTGATATGCGTTAATATATGCTCTTAGTTTTATTTAGAGGAAAATTAGTTTTATTTTCTAAAATTTTGCTTGCTTTTTGTGGGTTGCTAAGGAGCTCAAAGGATTCCTCAAACTCCATCCCCGACCAAGAAAAGCTAATTCTACTTCCTTTTTCTGCGATTTTATGTGCTTGTGTGTTTGTTAGTTGGTTTAAGTTATGGTTTGTATGTTGTGATAATGGTTAGCACAATCATGTAGTTGTATGTTAGATCATCTTAGTTAACTAATTGATATAGCGTATTTACTTTGCTTGATTAAAAGATCAGTTGACCTATTTAATATCAGTTTAATTAATGGTGTTGATAAGTCCTATTTCACATACTGTTAAGTGTTGAGTCTCCTGTTAACTAAGTACCTTTGTGTGATGTTAGTTAATCTGTTAGTATGATAGTATAGAGGGTGATGTGTTAACTCTGCTAACACCTATAAACTAAATGGGATTAGTTTCTCGGATAATCCACACAAGTCTTTAGTTCTAATTTATAAAAGATGGGAGTTCAAATATAACAAATGTTGAGGTTTAGCTAATGGACTATGGTTGATGACTAATGAGCTAGGTAAATGGTAGATTTAACTCTTTTGCTTTTAATTGAGTTTCGAACAGAGTTGATGTTGTAATCAGATGTGTGGATTGCTTTTTCATGAAATTGATTTTACACTGTATGTTCTTGATTTTTGCTTAAGTAAATGAGTAAGTTGCTTTATATAAGGATTAAGTAAATATAAAATGTGATATTTGCATGTGTCTTCACTTGTTACTTCTGTGTAAGGCCATTAACTTGCAAAGCTTGGTTTTTGAAGTAAGAATGTTTCAAATTTATGAGATTTGATTTAAGATTTCAAAATTACTTTTTCTTGTTCCTATAAGCATGATCCTTTTCCCTTCCCCTTTTGTTTACTAGTATCTGAGTAAAAATAGGACTTGATATGCGTTAATATATGCTCTTAGTTTTATTTAGAGGAAAATTAGTTTTATTTTCTAAAATTTTGCTTGCTTTTTGTGGGTTGCTAAGGAGCTCAAAGGATTCCTCAAACTCCATCCCCGACCAAGAAAAGCTAATTCTACTTCCTTTTTCTGCGATTTTATGTGCTTGTGTGTTTGTTAGTTGGTTTAAGTTATGGTTTGTATGTTGTGATAATGGTTAGCACAATCATGTAGTTGTATGTTAGATCATCTTAGTTAACTAATTGATATAGCGTATTTACTTTGCTTGATTAAAAGATCAGTTGACCTATTTAATATCGGTTTAATTAATGGTGTTGATAAGTCCTATTTCACATCTTGTTAAGTGTTGAGTCTCTGTTAACTAAGTACCTTTGTGTGATGTTAGTTAATCTGTTAGTATGATAGTATAGAGGGTGATGTGTTAACTCTGCTAACACCTATAAACTAAATGGGATTAGTTTCTCGGATAATCCACACAAGTCTTTAGTTCTAATTTATAAAAGATGGGAGTTCAAATATAACAAATGTTGAGGTTTAGCTAATGGACTATGGTTGATGACTAATGAGCTAGGTAAATGGTAGATTTAACTCTTTTGCTTTTAATTGAGTTCGAACGAGTTGATGTTGTAATCGGATGTGTGGATTGCTTTTTCATGAAATTGATTTTACACCTGTATGTTCTTGATTTTTGCTTAAGTAAATGAGTAAGTTGCTTTATATAAGGATTAAGTAAATATAAAATGTGATATTTGCATGTGTCTTCACTTGTTACTTCGTG
This sequence comes from Anisodus tanguticus, assembly GCA_034509755.1. Classification (NCBI taxonomy): domain Eukaryota; kingdom Viridiplantae; phylum Streptophyta; class Magnoliopsida; order Solanales; family Solanaceae; genus Anisodus; species Anisodus tanguticus. The sequence goes on along the minus strand of CM067552.1, from coordinate 12,109,435 downwards.
TAAGGCCATTAACTTGCAAAGCTTGGTTTTTGAAGTAAGAATGTTTCAAATTTATGAGATTTGATTTAAGATTTCAAAATTACTTTTTCTTGTTCCTATAAGCATGATCCTTTTCCCTTCCCCTTTTGTTTACTAGTATACGAGTAAAAATAGGACTTGATATGCGTTAATATATGCTCTTAGTTTTATTTAGAGGAAAATTAGTTTTATTTTCTAAAATTTTGCTTGCTTTTTGTGGGTTGCTAAGGAGCTCAAAGGATTCCTCAAACTCCATCCCCGACCAAGAAAAGCTAATTCTACTTCCTTTTTCGCGATTTTATGTGCTTGTGTGTTTGTTAGTTGGTTTAAGTTATGGTTTGTATGTTGTGATAATGGTTAGCACAATCATGTAGTTGTATGTTAGATCATCTTAGTTAACTAATTGATATAGCGTATTTACTTTGCTTGATTAAAAGATCAGTTGACCTATTTAATATCAGTTTAATTAATGGTGTTGATAAGTCCTATTTCACATCTTGTTAAGTGTTGAGTCTCTGTTAACTAAGTACCTTTGTGTGATGTTAGTTAATCTGTTAGTATGATAGTATAGAGGGTGATGTGTTAACTCTGCTAACACCTATAAACTAAATGGGATTAGTTTCTCGGATAATCCACACAAGTCTTTAGTTCTAATTTATAAAAGATGGGAGTTCAAATATAACAAATGTTGAGGTTTAGCTAATGGACTATGGTTGATGACTAATGAGCTAGGTAAATGGTAGATTTAACTCTTTTGCTTTTAATTGAGTTCGAACAGAGTTGATGTTGTAATCGGATGTGTGGATTGCTTTTTCATGAAATTGATTTTACACTTTGTATGTTCTTGATTTTTGCTTAAGTAAATGAGTAAGTTGCTTTATATAAGGATTAAGTAAATATAAAATGTGATATTTGCATGTGTCTTCACTTGTTACTTCGTGTAAGGCCATTAACTTGCAAAGCTTGGTTTTTGAAGTAAGAATGTTTCAAATTTATGAGATTTGATTTAAGATTTCAAAATTACTTTTTCTTGTTCCTATAAGCATGATCCTTTTCCCTTCCCCTTTTGTTTACTAGTATCTGAGTAAAAATAGGACTTGATATGCGTTAATATATGCTCTTAGTTTTATTTAGAGGAAAATTAGTTTTATTTTCTAAAATTTTGCTTGCTTTTTGTGGGTTGCTAAGGAGCTCAAAGGATTCCTCAAACTCCATCCCCGACCAAGAAAAGCTAATTCTACTTCCTTTTTCTGCGATTTTATGTGCTTGTGTGTTTGTTAGTTGGTTTAAGTTATGGTTTGTATGTTGTGATAATGGTTAGCACAATCATGTAGTTGTATGTTAGATCATCTTAGTTAACTAATTGATATAGCGTATTTACTTTGCTTGATTAAAAGATCAGTTGACCTATTTAATATCAGTTTAATTAATGGTGTTGATAAGTCCTATTTCACATCTTTGTTAAGTGTTGAGTCTCCTGTTAACTAAGTACCTTTGTGTGATGTTAGTTAATGTTAGTATGATAGTATAGAGGGTGATGTGTTAACTCTGCTAACACCTATAAACTAAATGGGATTAGTTTCTCGGATAATCCACACAAGTCTTTAGTTCTAATTTATAAAAGATGGGAGTTCAAATATAACAAATGTTGAGGTTTAGCTAATGGACTATGGTTGATGACTAATGAGCTAGGTAAATGGTAGATTTAACTCTTTTGCTTTTAATTGAGTTCGAACAGAGTTGATGTTGTAATCGGATGTGTGGATTGCTTTTTCATGAAATTGATTTTACACTGTATGTTCTTGATTTTTGCTTAAGTAAATGAGTAAGTTGCTTTATATAAGGATTAAGTAAATATAAAATGTGATATTTGCATGTGTCTTCACTTGTTACTTCGTGTAAGGCCATTAACTTGCAAAGCTTGGTTTTTGAAGTAAGAATGTTTCAAATTTATGAGATTTGATTTAAGATTTCAAAATTACTTTTTCTTGTTCCTATAAGCATGATCCTTTTCCCTTCCCCTTTTGTTTACTAGTATCGAGTAAAAATAGGACTTGATATGCGTTAATATATGCTCTTAGTTTTATTTAGAGGAAAATTAGTTTTATTTTCTAAAATTTTGCTTGCTTTTTGTGGGTTGCTAAGGAGCTCAAAGGATTCCTCAAACTCCATCCCCGACCAAGAAAAGCTAATTCTACTTCCTTTTTCGCGATTTTATGTGCTTGTGTGTTTGTTAGTTGGTTTAAGTTATGGTTTGTATGTTGTGATAATGGTTAGCACAATCATGTAGTTGTATGTTAGATCATCTTAGTTAACTAATTGATATAGCGTATTTACTTTGCTTGATTAAAAGATCAGTTGACCTATTTAATATCAGTTTAATTAATGGTGTTGATAAGTCCTATTTCACATACCTTGTTAAGTGTTGAGTCTCCTGTTAACTAAGTACCTTTGTGTGATGTTAGTTAATCTGTTAGTATGATAGTATAGAGGGTGATGTGTTAACTCTGCTAACACCTATAAACTAAATGGGATTAGTTTCTCGGATAATCCACACAAGTCTTTAGTTCTAATTTATAAAAGATGGGAGTTCAAATATAACAAATGTTGAGGTTTAGCTAATGGACTATGGTTGATGACTAATGAGCTAGGTAAATGGTAGATTTAACTCTTTTGCTTTTAATTGAGTTCGAACGAGTTGATGTTGTAATCGGATGTGTGGATTGCTTTTTCATGAAATTGATTTTACACTGTATGTTCTTGATTTTTGCTTAAGTAAATGAGTAAGTTGCTTTATATAAGGATTAAGTAAATATAAAATGTGATATTTGCATGTGTCTTCACTTGTTACTTCGTGTAAGGCCATTAACTTGCAAAGCTTGGTTTTTGAAGTAAGAATGTTTCAAATTTATGAGATTTGATTTAAGATTTCAAAATTACTTTTTCTTGTTCCTATAAGCATGATCCTTTTCCCTTCCCCTTTTGTTTACTAGTATCTGAGTAAAAATAGGACTTGATATGCGTTAATATATGCTCTTAGTTTTATTTAGAGGAAAATTAGTTTTATTTTCTAAAATTTTGCTTGCTTTTTGTGGGTTGCTAAGGAGCTCAAAGGATTCCTCAAACTCCATCCCCGACCAAGAAAAGCTAATTCTACTTCCTTTTTCTGCGATTTTATGTGCTTGTGTGTTTGTTAGTTGGTTTAAGTTATGGTTTGTATGTTGTGATAATGGTTAGCACAATCATGTAGTTGTATGTTAGATCATCTTAGTTAACTAATTGATATAGCGTATTTTACTTTGCTTGATTAAAAGATCAGTTGACCTATTTAATATCAGTTTAATTAATGGTGTTGATAAGTCCTATTTCACATCTTGTTAAGTGTTGAGTCTCTGTTAACTAAGTACCTTTGTGTGATGTTAGTTAATCTGTTAGTATGATAGTATAGAGGGTGATGTGTTAACTCTGCTAACACCTATAAACTAAATGGGATTAGTTTCTCGGATAATCCACACAAGTCTTTAGTTCTAATTTATAAAAGACGGGAGTTCAAATATAACAAATGTTGAGGTTTAGCTAATGGACTATGGTTGATGACTAATGAGCTAGGTAAATGGTAGATTTAACTCTTTTGCTTTTAATTGAGTTCGAACGAGTTGATGTTGTAATCGGATGTGTGGATTGCTTTTTCATGAAATTGATTTTACACTGTATGTTCTTGATTTTTGCTTAAGTAAATGAGTAAGTTGCTTTATATAAGGATTAAGTAAATATAAAATGTGATATTTGCATGTGTCTTCACTTGTTACTTCTGTGTAAGGCCATTAACTTGCAAAGCTTGGTTTTTGAAGTAAGAATGTTTCAAATTTATGAGATTTGATTTAAGATTTCAAAATTACTTTTTCTTGTTCCTATAAGCATGATCCTTTTCCCTTCCCCTTTTGTTTACTAGTATACGAGTAAAAATAGGACTTGATATGCGTTAATATATGCTCTTAGTTTTATTTAGAGGAAAATTAGTTTTATTTTCTAAAATTTTGCTTGCTTTTTGTGGGTTGCTAAGGAGCTCAAAGGATTCCTCAAACTCCATCCCCGACCAAGAAAAGCTAATTCTACTTTTTTCTGCGATTTTATGTGCTTGTGTGTTTGTTAGTTGGTTTAAGTTATGGTTTGTATGTTGTGATAATGGTTAGCACAATCATGTAGTTGTATGTTAGATCATCTTAGTTAACTAATTGATATAGCGTATTTACTTTGCTTGATTAAAAGATCAGTTGACCTATTTAATATCAGTTTAATTAATGGTGTTGATAAGTCCTATTTCACATCTTGTTAAGTGTTGAGTCTCCTGTTAACTAAGTACCTTTGTGTGATGTTAGTTAATCTGTTAGTATGATAGTATAGAGGGTGATGTGTTAACTCGCTAACACCTATAAACTAAATGGGATTAGTTTCTCGGATAATCCACACAAGTCTTTAGTTCTAATTTATAAAAGATGGGAGTTCAAATATAACAAATGTTGAGGTTTAGCTAATGGACTATGGTTGATGACTAATGAGCTAGGTAAATGGTAGATTTAACTCTTTTGCTTTTAATTGAGTTCGAACGAGTTGATGTTGTAATCGGATGTGTGGATTGCTTTTTCATGAAATTGATTTTACACTGTATGTTCTTGATTTTTGCTTAAGTAAATGAGTAAGTTGCTTTATATAAGGATTAAGTAAATATAAAATGTGATATTTGCATGTGTCTTCACTTGTTACTTCGTGTAAGGCCATTAACTTGCAAAGCTTGGTTTTTGAAGTAAGAATGTTTCAAATTTATGAGATTTGATTTAAGATTTCAAAATTACTTTTTCTTGTTCCTATAAGCATGATCCTTTTCCCTTCCCCTTTTGTTTACTAGTATCGAGTAAAAATAGGACTTGATATGCGTTAATATATGCTCTTAGTTTTATTTAGAGGAAAATTAGTTTTATTTTCTAAAATTTTGCTTGCTTTTTGTGGGTTGCTAAGGAGCTCAAAGGATTCCTCAAACTCCATCCCCGACCAAGAAAAGCTAATTCTACTTCCTTTTTCTGCGATTTTATGTGCTTGTGTGTTTGTTAGTTGGTTTAAGTTATGGTTTGTATGTTGTGATAATGGTTAGCACAATCATGTAGTTGTATGTTAGATCATCTTAGTTAACTAATTGATATAGCGTATTTACTTTGCTTGATTAAAAGATCAGTTGACCTATTTAATATCAGTTTAATTAATGGTGTTGATAAGTCCTATTTCACATCTTGTTAAGTGTTGAGTCTCCTGTTAACTAAGTACCTTTGTGTGATGTTAGTTAATCTGTTAGTATGATAGTATAGAGGGTGATGTGTTAACTCTGCTAACACCTATAAACTAAATGGGATTAGTTTCTCGGATAATCCACACAAGTCTTTAGTTCTAATTTATAAAAGATGGGAGTTCAAATATAACAAATGTTGAGGTTTAGCTAATGGACTATGGTTGATGACTAATGAGCTAGGTAAATGGTAGATTTAACTCTTTTGCTTTTAATTGAGTTCGAACAGAGTTGATGTTGTAATCGGATGTGTGGATTGCTTTTTCATGAAATTGATTTTACACTGTATGTTCTTGATTTTTGCTTAAGTAAATGAGTAAGTTGCTTTATATAAGGATTAAGTAAATATAAAATGTGATATTTGCATGTGTCTTCACTTGTTACTTGTGTAAGGCCATTAACTTGCAAAGCTTGGTTTTTGAAGTAAGAATGTTTCAAATTTATGAGATTTGATTTAAGATTTCAAAATTACTTTTTCTTGTTCCTATAAGCATGATCCTTTTCCCTTCCCCTTTTGTTTACTAGTATACGAGTAAAAATAGGACTTGATATGCGTTAATATATGCTCTTAGTTTTATTTAGAGGAAAATTAGTTTTATTTTCTAAAATTTTGCTTGCTTTTTGTGGGTTGCTAAGGAGCTCAAAGGATTCCTCAAACTCCATCCCCGACCAAGAAAAGCTAATTCTACTTCCTTTTTCTGCGATTTTATGTGCTTGTGTGTTTGTTAGTTGGTTTAAGTTATGGTTTGTATGTTGTGATAATGGTTAGCACAATCATGTAGTTGTATGTTAGATCATCTTAGTTAACTAATTGATATAGCGTATTTACTTTGCTTGATTAAAAGATCAGTTGACCTATTTAATATCAGTTTAATTAATGGTGTTGATAAGTCCTATTTCACATCTTGTTAAGTGTTGAGTCTCTGTTAACTAAGTACCTTTGTGTGATGTTAGTTAATCTGTTAGTATGATAGTATAGAGGGTGATGTGTTAACTCTGCTAACACCTATAAACTAAATGGGATTAGTTTCTCGGATAATCCACACAAGTCTTTAGTTCTAATTTATAAAAGATGGGAGTTCAAATATAACAAATGTTGAGGTTTAGCTAATGGACTATGGTTGATGACTAATGAGCTAGGTAAATGGTAGATTTAACTCTTTTGCTTTTAATTGAGTTCGAACGAGTTGATGTTGTAATCGGATGTGTGGATTGCTTTTTCATGAAATTGATTTTACACTGTATGTTCTTGATTTTTGCTTAAGTAAATGAGTAAGTTGCTTTATATAAGGATTAAGTAAATATAAAATGTGATATTTGCATGTGTCTTCACTTGTTACTTCGTGTAAGGCCATTAACTTGCAAAGCTTGGTTTTTGAAGTAAGAATGTTTCAAATTTATGAGATTTGATTTAAGATTTCAAAATTACTTTTTCTTGTTCCTATAAGCATGATCCTTTTCCCTTCCCCTTTTGTTTACTAGTATACGAGTAAAAATAGGACTTGATATGCGTTAATATATGCTCTTAGTTTTATTTAGAGGAAAATTAGTTTTATTTTCTAAAATTTTGCTTGCTTTTTGTGGGTTGCTAAGGAGCTCAAAGGATTCCTCAAACTCCATCCCCGACCAAGAAAAGCTAATTCTACTTCCTTTTTCTGCGATTTTATGTGCTTGTGTGTTTGTTAGTTGGTTTAAGTTATGGTTTGTATGTTGTGATAATGGTTAGCACAATCATGTAGTTGTATGTTAGATCATCTTAGTTAACTAATTGATATAGCGTATTTACTTTGCTTGATTAAAAGATCAGTTGACCTATTTAATATCAGTTTAATTAATGGTGTTGATAAGTCCTATTTCACATCTTGTTAAGTGTTGAGTCTCTGTTAACTAAGTACCTTTGTGTGATGTTAGTTAATCTGTTAGTATGATAGTATAGAGGGTGATGTGTTAACTCTGCTAACACCTATAAACTAAATGGGATTAGTTTCTCGGATAATCCACACAAGTCTTTAGTTCTAATTTATAAAAGATGGGAGTTCAAATATAACAAATGTTGAGGTTTAGCTAATGGACTATGGTTGATGACTAATGAGCTAGGTAAATGGTAGATTTAACTCTTTTGCTTTTAATTGAGTTCGAACGAGTTGATGTTGTAATCGGATGTGTGGATTGCTTTTTCATGAAATTGATTTTACACTGTATGTTCTTGATTTTTGCTTAAGTAAATGAGTAAGTTGCTTTATATAAGGATTAAGTAAATATAAAATGTGATATTTGCATGTGTCTTCACTTGTTACTTTGTGTAAGGCCGTTAACTTGCAAAGCTTGGTTTTTGAAGTAAGAATGTTTCAAATTTATGAGATTTGATTTAAGATTTCAAAATTACTTTTTCTTGTTCCTATAAGCATGATCCTTTTCCCTTCCCCTTTTGTTTACTAGTATACGAGTAAAAATAGGACTTGATATGCGTTAATATATGCTCTTAGTTTTATTTAGAGGAAAATTAGTTTTATTTTCTAAAATTTTGCTTGCTTTTTGTGGGTTGCTAAGGAGCTCAAAGGATTCCTCAAACTCCATCCCCGACCAAGAAAAGCTAATTCTACTTCCTTTTTCTGCGATTTTATGTGCTTGTGTGTTTGTTAGTTGGTTTAAGTTATGGTTTGTATGTTGTGATAATGGTTAGCACAATCATGTAGTTGTATGTTAGATCATCTTAGTTAACTAATTGATATAGCGTATTTACTTTGCTTGATTAAAAGATCAGTTGACCTATTTAATATCAGTTTAATTAATGGTGTTGATAAGTCCTATTTCACATATTGTTAAGTGTTGAGTCTCCTGTTAACTAAGTACCTTTGTGTGATGTTAGTTAATCTGTTAGTATGATAGTATAGAGGGTGATGTGTTAACTCTGCTAACACCTATAAACTAAATGGGATTAGTTTCTCGGATAATCCACACAAGTCTTTAGTTCTAATTTATAAAAGACGGGAGTTCAAATATAACAAATGTTGAGGTTTAGCTAATGGACTATGGTTGATGACTAATGAGCTAGGTAAATGGTAGATTTAACTCTTTTGCTTTTAATTGAGTTCGAACAGAGTTGATGTTGTAATCGGATGTGTGGATTGCTTTTTCATGAAATTGATTTTACACTTTGTATGTTCTTGATTTTTGCTTAAGTAAATGAGTAAGTTGCTTTATATAAGGATTAAGTAAATATAAAATGTGATATTTGCATGTGTCTTCACTTGTTACTTCGTGTAAGGCCATTAACTTGCAAAGCTTGGTTTTTGAAGTAAGAATGTTTCAAATTTATGAGATTTGATTTAAGATTTCAAAATTACTTTTTCTTGTTCCTATAAGCATGATCCTTTTCCCTTCCCCTTTTGTTTACTAGTATACGAGTAAAAATAGGACTTGATATGCGTTAATATATGCTCTTAGTTTTATTTAGAGGAAAATTAGTTTTATTTTCTAAAATTTTGCTTGCTTTTTGTGGGTTGCTAAGGAGCTCAAAGGATTCCTCAAACTCCATCCCCGACCAAGAAAAGCTAATTCTACTTCCTTTTTCTGCGATTTTATGTGCTTGTGTGTTTGTTAGTTGGTTTAAGTTATGGTTTGTATGTTGTGATAATGGTTAGCACAATCATGTAGTTGTATGTTAGATCATCTTAGTTAACTAATTGATATAGCGTATTTACTTTGCTTGATTAAAAGATCAGTTGACCTATTTAATATCAGTTTAATTAATGGTGTTGATAAGTCCTATTTCACATCTTTGTTAAGTGTTGAGTCTCCTGTTAACTAAGTACCTTTGTGTGATGTTAGTTAATCTGTTAGTATGATAGTATAGAGGGTGATGTGTTAACTCTGCTAACACCTATAAACTAAATGGGATTAGTTTCTCGGATAATCCACACAAGTCTTTAGTTCTAATTTATAAAAGATGGGAGTTCAAATATAACAAATGTTGAGGTTTAGCTAATGGACTATGGTTGATGACTAATGAGCTAGGTAAATGGTAGATTTAACTATTTTGCTTTTAATTGAGTTCGAACGAGTTGATGTTGTAATCGGATGTGTGGATTGCTTTTTCATGAAATTGATTTTACACTGTATGTTCTTGATTTTTGCTTAAGTAAATGAGTAAGTTGCTTTATATAAGGATTAAGTAAATATAAAATGTGATATTTGCATGTGTCTTCACTTGTTACTTCTGTGTAAGGCCGTTAACTTGCAAAGCTTGGTTTTTGAAGTAAGAATGTTTCAAATTTATGAGATTTGATTTAAGATTTCAAAATTACTTTTTCTTGTTCCTATAAGCATGATCCTTTTCCCTTCCCCTTTTGTTTACTAGTATACGAGTAAAAATAGGACTTGATATGCGTTAATATATGCTCTTAGTTTTATTTAGAGGAAAATTAGTTTTATTTTCTAAAATTTTGCTTGCTTTTTGTGGGTTGCTAAGGAGCTCAAAGGATTCCTCAAACTCCATCCCCGACCAAGAAAAGCTAATTCTACTTCCTTTTTCTGCGATTTTATGTGCTTGTGTGTTTGTTAGTTGGTTTAAGTTATGGTTTGTATGTTGTGATAATGGTTAGCACAATCATGTAGTTGTATGTTAGATCATCTTAGTTAACTAATTGATATAGCGTATTTACTTTGCTTGATTAAAAGATCAGTTGACCTATTTAATATCAGTTTAATTAATGGTGTTGATAAGTCCTATTTCACATATTGTTAAGTGTTGAGTCTCCTGTTAACTAAGTACCTTTGTGTGATGTTAGTTAATCTGTTAGTATGATAGTATAGAGGGTGATGTGTTAACTCTGCTAACACCTATAAACTAAATGGGATTAGTTTCTCGGATAATCCACACAAGTCTTTAGTTCTAATTTATAAAAGACGGGAGTTCAAATATAACAAATGTTGAGGTTTAGCTAATGGACTATGGTTGATGACTAATGAGCTAGGTAAATGGTAGATTTAACTCTTTTGCTTTTAATTGAGTTCGAAACGAGTTGATGTTGTAATCGGATGTGTGGATTGCTTTTTCATGAAATTGATTTTACCTTTGTATGTTCTTGATTTTTGCTTAAGTAAATGAGTAAGTTGCTTTATATAAGGATTAAGTAAATATAAAATGTGATATTTGCATGTGTCTTCACTTGTTACTTCGTGTAAGGCCATTAACTTGCAAAGCTTGGTTTTTGAAGTAAGAATGTTTCAAATTTATGAGATTTGATTTAAGATTTCAAAATTACTTTTTCTTGTTCCTATAAGCATGATCCTTTTCCCTTCCCCTTTTGTTTACTAGTATACGAGTAAAAATAGGACTTGATATGCGTTAATATATGCTCTTAGTTTTATTTAGAGGAAAATTAGTTTTATTTTCTAAAATTTTGCTTGCTTTTTGTGGGTTGCTAAGGAGCTCAAAGGATTCCTCAAACTCCATCCCCGACCAAGAAAAGCTAATTCTACTTCTTTTTTTCTGCGATTTTATGTGCTTGTGTGTTTGTTAGTTGGTTTAAGTTATGGTTTGTATGTTGTGATAATGGTTAGCACAATCATGTAGTTGTATGTTAGATCATCTTAGTTAACTAATTGATATAGCGTATTTACTTTGCTTGATTAAAAGATCAGTTGACCTATTTAATATCGGTTTAATTAATGGTGTTGATAAGTCCTATTTCACATCTTGTTAAGTGTTGAGTCTCTGTTAACTAAGTACCTTTGTGTGATGTTAGTTAATCTGTTAGTATGATAGTATAGAGGGTGATGTGTTAACTCTGCTAACACCTATAAACTAAATGGGATTAGTTTCTCGGATAATCCACACAAGTCTTTAGTTCTAATTTATAAAAGACGGGAGTTCAAATATAACAAATGTTGAGGTTTAGCTAATGGACTATGGTTGATGACTAATGAGCTAGGTAAATGGTAGATTTAAACTCTTTTGCTTTTAATTGAGTTCGAAAGAGTTGATGTTGTAATCGGATGTGTGGATTGCTTTTTCATGAAATTGATTTTACACTTTGTATGTTCTTGATTTTTGCTTAAGTAAATGAGTAAGTTGCTTTATATAAGGATTAAGTAAATATAAAATGTGATATTTGCATGTGTCTTCACTTGTTACTTCGTGTAAGGCCGTTAACTTGCAAAGCTTGGTTTTTGAAGTAAGAATGTTTCAAATTTATGAGATTTGATTTAAGATTTCAAAATTACTTTTTCTTGTTCCTATAAGCATGATCCTTTTCCCTTCCCCTTTTGTTTACTAGTATACGAGTAAAAATAGGACTTGATATGCGTTAATATATGCTCTTAGTTTTATTTAGAGGAAAATTAGTTTTATTTTCTAAAATTTTGCTTGCTTTTTGTGGGTTGCTAAGGAGCTCAAAGGATTCCTCAAACTCCATCCCCGACCAAGAAAAGCTAATTCTACTTCCTTTTTGCGATTTTATGTGCTTGTGTGTTTGTTAGTTGGTTTAAGTTATGGTTTGTATGTTGTGATAATGGTTAGCACAATCATGTAGTTGTATGTTAGATCATCTTAGTTAACTAATTGATATAGCGTATTTACTTTGCTTGATTAAAAGATCAGTTGACCTATTTAATATCAGTTTAATTAATGGTGTTGATAAGTCCTATTTCACATACTGTTAAGTGTTGAGTCTCCTGTTAACTAAGTACCTTTGTGTGATGTTAGTTAATCTGTTAGTATGATAGTATAGAGGGTGATGTGTTAACTCTGCTAACACCTATAAACTAAATGGGATTAGTTTCTCGGATAATCCACACAAGTCTTTAGTTCTAATTTATAAAAGACGGGAGTTCAAATATAACAAATGTTGAGGTTTAGCTAATGGACTATGGTTGATGACTAATGAGCTAGGTAAATGGTAGATTTAACTCTTTTGCTTTTAATTGAGTTCCGAACAGAGTTGATGTTGTAATCGGATGTGTGGATTGCTTTTTCATGAAATTGATTTTACTTTGTATGTTCTTGATTTTTGCTTAAGTAAATGAGTAAGTTGCTTTATATAAGGATTAAGTAAATATAAAATGTGATATTTGCATGTGTCTTCACTTGTTACTTCTGTGTAAGGCCGTTAACTTGCAAAGCTTGGTTTTTGAAGTAAGAATGTTTCAAATTTATGAGATTTGATTTAAGATTTCAAAATTACTTTTTCTTGTTCCTATAAGCATGATCCTTTTCCCTTCCCCTTTTGTTTACTAGTATACGAGTAAAAATAGGACTTGATATGCGTTAATATATGCTCTTAGTTTTATTTAGAGGAAAATTAGTTTTATTTTCTAAAATTTTGCTTGCTTTTTGTGGGTTGCTAAGGAGCTCAAAGGATTCCTCAAACTCCATCCCCGACCAAGAAAAGCTAATTCTACTTCCTTTTTCTGCGATTTTATGTGCTTGTGTGTTTGTTAGTTGGTTTAAGTTATGGTTTGTATGTTGTGATAATGGTTAGCACAATCATGTAGTTGTATGTTAGATCATCTTAGTTAACTAATTGATATAGCGTATTTACTTTGCTTGATTAAAAGATCAGTTGACCTATTTAATATCGGTTTAATTAATGGTGTTGATAAGTCCTATTTCACATCTTTGTTAAGTGTTGAGTCTCCTGTTAACTAAGTACCTTTGTGTGATGTTAGTTAATCTGTTAGTATGATAGTATAGAGGGTGATGTGTTAACTCTGCTAACACCTATAAACTAAATGGGATTAGTTTCTCGGATAATCCACACAAGTCTTTAGTTCTAATTTATAAAAGACGGGAGTTCAAATATAACAAATGTTGAGGTTTAGCTAATGGACTATGGTTGATGACTAATGAGCTAGGTAAATGGTAGATTTAACTCTTTTGCTTTTAATTGAGTTCGAACGAGTTGATGTTGTAATCAGATGTGTGGATTGCTTTTTCATGAAATTGATTTTACACTGTATGTTCTTGATTTTTGCTTAAGTAAATGAGTAAGTTGCTTTATATAAGGATTAAGTAAATATAAAATGTGATATTTGCATGTGTCTTCACTTGTTACTTCTGTGTAAGGCCGTTAACTTGCAAAGCTTGGTTTTTGAAGTAAGAATGTTTCAAATTTATGAGATTTGATTTAAGATTTCAAAATTACTTTTTCTTGTTCCTATAAGCATGATCCTTTTCCCTTCCCCTTTTGTTTACTAGTATACGAGTAAAAATAGGACTTGATATGCGTTAATATATGCTCTTAGTTTTATTTAGAGGAAAATTAGTTTTATTTTCTAAAATTTTGCTTGCTTTTTGTGGGTTGCTAAGGAGCTCAAAGGATTCCTCAAACTCCATCCCCGACCAAGAAAAGCTAATTCTACTTCCTTTTTCTGCGATTTTATGTGCTTGTGTGTTTGTTAGTTGGTTTAAGTTATGGTTTGTATGTTGTGATAATGGTTAGCACAATCATGTAGTTGTATGTTAGATCATCTTAGTTAACTAATTGATATAGCGTATTTACTTTGCTTGATTAAAAGATCAGTTGACCTATTTAATATCAGTTTAATTAATGGTGTTGATAAGTCCTATTTCACATATTGTTAAGTGTTGAGTCTCCTGTTAACTAAGTACCTTTGTGTGATGTTAGTTAATCTGTTAGTATGATAGTATAGAGGGTGATGTGTTAACTCTGCTAACACCTATAAACTAAATGGGATTAGTTTCTCGGATAATCCACACAAGTCTTTAGTTCTAATTTATAAAAGACGGGAGTTCAAATATAACAAATGTTGAGGTTTAGCTAATGGACTATGGTTGATGACTAATGAGCTAGGTAAATGGTAGATTTAACTCTTTTGCTTTTAATTGAGTTCCGAACGAGTTGATGTTGTAATCGGATGTGTGGATTGCTTTTTCATGAAATTGATTTTACACTTTGTATGTTCTTGATTTTTGCTTAAGTAAATGAGTAAGTTGCTTTATATAAGGATTAAGTAAATATAAAATGTGATATTTGCATGTGTCTTCACTTGTTACTTTGTGTAAGGCCGTTAACTTGCAAAGCTTGGTTTTTGAAGTAAGAATGTTTCAAATTTATGAGATTTGATTTAAGATTTCAAAATTACTTTTTCTTGTTCCTATAAGCATGATCCTTTTCCCTTCCCCTTTTGTTTACTAGTATACGAGTAAAAATAGGACTTGATATGCGTTAATATATGCTCTTAGTTTTATTTAGAGGAAAATTAGTTTTATTTTCTAAAATTTTGCTTGCTTTTTGTGGGTTGCTAAGGAGCTCAAAGGATTCCTCAAACTCCATCCCCGACCAAGAAAAGCTAATTCTACTTCCTTTTTCTGCGATTTTATGTGCTTGTGTGTTTGTTAGTTGGTTTAAGTTATGGTTTGTATGTTGTGATAATGGTTAGCACAATCATGTAGTTGTATGTTAGATCATCTTAGTTAACTAATTGATATAGCGTATTTACTTTGCTTGATTAAAAGATCAGTTGACCTATTTAATATCGGTTTAATTAATGGTGTTGATAAGTCCTATTTCACATCTTTTGTTAAGTGTTGAGTCTCCTGTTAACTAAGTACCTTTGTGTGATGTTAGTTAATCTGTTAGTATGATAGTATAGAGGGTGATGTGTTAACTCTGCTAACACCTATAAACTAAATGGGATTAGTTTCTCGGATAATCCACACAAGTCTTTAGTTCTAATTTATAAAAGACGGGAGTTCAAATATAACAAATGTTGAGGTTTAGCTAATGGACTATGGTTGATGACTAATGAGCTAGGTAAATGGTAGATTTAACTGTTTTGCTTTTAATTGAGTTCCGAACGAGAGTTGATGTTGTAATCGAGATGTGTGGATTGCTTTTTCATGAAATTGATTTTACACTGTATGTTCTTGATTTTTGCTTAAGTAAATGAGTAAGTTGCTTTATATAAGGATTAAGTAAATATAAAATGTTATTTGCATGTGTCTTCACTTGTTACTTCGTGTAAGGCCGTTAACTTGCAAAGCTTGGTTTTTGAAGTAAGAATGTTTCAAATTTATGAGATTTGATTTAAGATTTCAAAATTACTTTTTCTTGTTCCTATAAGCATGATCCTTTTCCCTTCCCCTTTTGTTTACTAGTATCTGAGTAAAAATAGGACTTGATATGCGTTAATATATGCTCTTAGTTTTATTTAGAGGAAAATTAGTTTTATTTTCTAAAATTTTGCTTGCTTTTTGTGGGTTGCTAAGGAGCTCAAAGGATTCCTCAAACTCCATCCCCGACCAAGAAAAGCTAATTCTACTTCCTTTTTCTGCGATTTTATGTGCTTGTGTGTTTGTTAGTTGGTTTAAGTTATGGTTTGTATGTTGTGATAATGGTTAGCACAATCATGTAGTTGTATGTTAGATCATCTTAGTTAACTAATTGATATAGCGTATTTACTTTGCTTGATTAAAAGATCAGTTGACCTATTTAATATCGGTTTAATTAATGGTGTTGATAAGTCCTATTTCACATACTTTGTTAAGTGTTGAGTCTCCTGTTAACTAAGTACCTTTGTGTGATGTTAGTTAATCTGTTAGTATGATAGTATAGAGGGTGATGTGTTAACTCTGCTAACACCTATAAACTAAATGGGATTAGTTTCTCGGATAATCCACACAAGTCTTTAGTTCTAATTTATAAAAGACGGGAGTTCAAATATAACAAATGTTGAGGTTTAGCTAATGGACTATGGTTGATGACTAATGAGCTAGGTAAATGGTAGATTTAACTCTTTTGCTTTTAATTGAGTTCGAACGAGTTGATGTTGTAATCAGATGTGTGGATTGCTTTTTCATGAAATTGATTTTACACTGTATGTTCTTGATTTTTGCTTAAGTAAATGAGTAAGTTGCTTTATATAAGGATTAAGTAAATATAAAATGTGATATTTGCATGTGTCTTCACTTGTTACTTCTGTGTAAGGCCGTTAACTTGCAAAGCTTGGTTTTTGAAGTAAGAATGTTTCAAATTTATGAGATTTGATTTAAGATTTCAAAATTACTTTTTCTTGTTCCTATAAGCATGATCCTTTTCCCTTCCCCTTTTGTTTACTAGTATCTGAGTAAAAATAGGACTTGATATGCGTTAATATATGCTCTTAGTTTTATTTAGAGGAAAATTAGTTTTATTTTCTAAAATTTTGCTTGCTTTTTGTGGGTTGCTAAGGAGCTCAAAGGATTCCTCAAACTCCATCCCCGACCAAGAAAAGCTAATTCTACTTCCTTTTTCTGCGATTTTATGTGCTTGTGTGTTTGTTAGTTGGTTTAAGTTATGGTTTGTATGTTGTGATAATGGTTAGCACAATCATGTAGTTGTATGTTAGATCATCTTAGTTAACTAATTGATATAGCGTATTTACTTTGCTTGATTAAAAGATCAGTTGACCTATTTAATATCAGTTTAATTAATGGTGTTGATAAGTCCTATTTCACATACTGTTAAGTGTTGAGTCTCCTGTTAACTAAGTACCTTTGTGTGATGTTAGTTAATCTGTTAGTATGATAGTATAGAGGGTGATGTGTTAACTCTGCTAACACCTATAAACTAAATGGGATTAGTTTCTCGGATAATCCACACAAGTCTTTAGTTCTAATTTATAAAAGACGGGAGTTCAAATATAACAAATGTTGAGGTTTAGCTAATGGACTATGGTTGATGACTAATGAGCTAGGTAAATGGTAGATTTAACTCTTTTGCTTTTAATTGAGTTCCGAACAGAGTTGATGTTGTAATCAGATGTGTGGATTGCTTTTTCATGAAATTGATTTTACCCTGTATGTTCTTGATTTTTGCTTAAGTAAATGAGTAAGTTGCTTTATATAAGGATTAAGTAAATATAAAATGTGATATTTGCATGTGTCTTCACTTGTTACTTCTGTGTAAGGCCGTTAACTTGCAAAGCTTGGTTTTTGAAGTAAGAATGTTTCAAATTTATGAGATTTGATTTAAGATTTCAAAATTACTTTTTCTTGTTCCTATAAGCATGATCCTTTTCCCTTCCCCTTTTGTTTACTAGTATCTGAGTAAAAATAGGACTTGATATGCGTTAATATATGCTCTTAGTTTTATTTAGAGGAAAATTAGTTTTATTTTCTAAAATTTTGCTTGCTTTTTGTGGGTTGCTAAGGAGCTCAAAGGATTCCTCAAACTCCATCCCCGACCAAGAAAAGCTAATTCTACTTCCTTTTTCTGCGATTTTATGTGCTTGTGTGTTTGTTAGTTGGTTTAAGTTATGGTTTGTATGTTGTGATAATGGTTAGCACAATCATGTAGTTGTATGTTAGATCATCTTAGTTAACTAATTGATATAGCGTATTTACTTTGCTTGATTAAAAGATCAGTTGACCTATTTAATATCGGTTTAATTAATGGTGTTGATAAGTCCTATTTCACATCTTTGTTAAGTGTTGAGTCTCTGTTAACTAAGTACCTTTGTGTGATGTTAGTTAATCTGTTAGTATGATAGTATAGAGGGTGATGTGTTAACTCTGCTAACACCTATAAACTAAATGGGATTAGTTTCTCGGATAATCCACACAAGTCTTTAGTTCTAATTTATAAAAGACGGGAGTTCAAATATAACAAATGTTGAGGTTTAGCTAATGGACTATGGTTGATGACTAATGAGCTAGGTAAATGGTAGATTTAACTCTTTTGCTTTTAATTGAGTTCCGAACAGAGTTGATGTTGTAATCAGATGTGTGGATTGCTTTTTCATGAAATTGATTTTACACTGTATGTTCTTGATTTTTGCTTAAGTAAATGAGTAAGTTGCTTTATATAAGGATTAAGTAAATATAAAATGTGATATTTGCATGTGTCTTCACTTGTTACTTCTGTGTAAGGCCGTTAACTTGCAAAGCTTGGTTTTTGAAGTAAGAATGTTTCAAATTTATGAGATTTGATTTAAGATTTCAAAATTACTTTTTCTTGTTCCTATAAGCATGATCCTTTTCCCTTCCCCTTTTGTTTACTAGTATCTGAGTAAAAATAGGACTTGATATGCGTTAATATATGCTCTTAGTTTTATTTAGAGGAAAATTAGTTTTATTTTCTAAAATTTTGCTTGCTTTTTGTGGGTTGCTAAGGAGCTCAAAGGATTCCTCAAACTCCATCCCCGACCAAGAAAAGCTAATTCTACTTCCTTTTTCTGCGATTTTATGTGCTTGTGTGTTTGTTAGTTGGTTTAAGTTATGGTTTGTATGTTGTGATAATGGTTAGCACAATCATGTAGTTGTATGTTAGATCATCTTAGTTAACTAATTGATATAGCGTATTTACTTTGCTTGATTAAAAGATCAGTTGACCTATTTAATATCAGTTTAATTAATGGTGTTGATAAGTCCTATTTCACATCTTTGTTAAGTGTTGAGTCTCCTGTTAACTAAGTACCTTTGTGTGATGTTAGTTAATCTGTTAGTATGATAGTATAGAGGGTGATGTGTTAACTCTCGCTAACACCTATAAACTAAATGGGATTAGTTTCTCGGATAATCCACACAAGTCTTTAGTTCTAATTTATAAAAGACGGGAGTTCAAATATAACAAATGTTGAGGTTTAGCTAATGGACTATGGTTGATGACTAATGAGCTAGGTAAATGGTAGATTTAACTCGTTTTGCTTTTAATTGAGTTCCGAACGAGTTGATGTTGTAATCGGATGTGTGGATTGCTTTTTCATGAAATTGATTTTACACTGTATGTTCTTGATTTTTGCTTAAGTAAATGAGTAAGTTGCTTTATATAAGGATTAAGTAAATATAAAATGTGATATTTGCATGTGTCTTCACTTGTTACTTCGTGTAAGGCCGTTAACTTGCAAAGCTTGGTTTTTGAAGTAAGAATGTTTCAAATTTATGAGATTTGATTTAAGATTTCAAAATTACTTTTTCTTGTTCCTATAAGCATGATCCTTTTCCCTTCCCCTTTTGTTTACTAGTATCTGAGTAAAAATAGGACTTGATATGCGTTAATATATGCTCTTAGTTTTATTTAGAGGAAAATTAGTTTTATTTTCTAAAATTTTGCTTGCTTTTTGTGGGTTGCTAAGGAGCTCAAAGGATTCCTCAAACTCCATCCCCGACCAAGAAAAGCTAATTCTACTTCCTTTTTCTCGCGATTTTATGTGCTTGTGTGTTTGTTAGTTGGTTTAAGTTATGGTTTGTATGTTGTGATAATGGTTAGCACAATCATGTAGTTGTATGTTAGATCATCTTAGTTAACTAATTGATATAGCGTATTTACTTTGCTTGATTAAAAGATCAGTTGACCTATTTAATATCAGTTTAATTAATGGTGTTGATAAGTCCTATTTCACATCTTGTTAAGTGTTGAGTCTCCTGTTAACTAAGTACCTTTGTGTGATGTTAGTTAATCTGTTAGTATGATAGTATAGAGGGTGATGTGTTAACTCTGCTAACACCTATAAACTAAATGGGATTAGTTTCTCGGATAATCCACACAAGTCTTTAGTTCTAATTTATAAAAGACGGGAGTTCAAATATAACAAATGTTGAGGTTTAGCTAATGGACTATGGTTGATGACTAATGAGCTAGGTAAATGGTAGATTTAACTGTTTTGCTTTTAATTGAGTTCCGAACAGAGTTGATGTTGTAATCAGATGTGTGGATTGCTTTTTCATGAAATTGATTTTACACTGTATGTTCTTGATTTTTGCTTAAGTAAATGAGTAAGTTGCTTTATATAAGGATTAAGTAAATATAAAATGTGATATTTGCATGTGTCTTCACTTGTTACTTCTGTGTAAGGCCGTTAACTTGCAAAGCTTGGTTTTTGAAGTAAGAATGTTTCAAATTTATGAGATTTGATTTAAGATTTCAAAATTACTTTTTCTTGTTCCTATAAGCATGATCCTTTTCCCTTCCCCTTTTGTTTACTAGTATCTGAGTAAAAATAGGACTTGATATGCGTTAATATATGCTCTTAGTTTTATTTAGAGGAAAATTAGTTTTATTTTCTAAAATTTTGCTTGCTTTTTGTGGGTTGCTAAGGAGCTCAAAGGATTCCTCAAACTCCATCCCCGACCAAGAAAAGCTAATTCTACTTCCTTTTTCTGCGATTTTATGTGCTTGTGTGTTTGTTAGTTGGTTTAAGTTATGGTTTGTATGTTGTGATAATGGTTAGCACAATCATGTAGTTGTATGTTAGATCATCTTAGTTAACTAATTGATATAGCGTATTTACTTTGCTTGATTAAAAGATCAGTTGACCTATTTAATATCAGTTTAATTAATGGTGTTGATAAGTCCTATTTCACATCTTTGTTAAGTGTTGAGTCTCCTGTTAACTAAGTACCTTTGTGTGATGTTAGTTAATCTGTTAGTATGATAGTATAGAGGGTGATGTGTTAACTCGCTAACACCTATAAACTAAATGGGATTAGTTTCTCGGATAATCCACACAAGTCTTTAGTTCTAATTTATAAAAGATGGGAGTTCAAATATAACAAATGTTGAGGTTTAGCTAATGGACTATGGTTGATGACTAATGAGCTAGGTAAATGGTAGATTTAACTTTTAACCTTTTTGCAGCTTAGTTTTCCCATTGAACCTAATTCCTAGGATCTCCAGTCAGTAAGGTTGGGTTACCACCGTATTGGTCCTTATACTTTGGGTTTTAAGCTCATTCCCCTAGACAGGCAGAACATCTGATCCTTGGATAAGCCCTTTGTCAGTGACCTGCTATATTATCCTTTGACTTTATGTAATCAATGGATATTATACCCGTGGTGATCAGCTGCCTAACGGTCTTATGCCTCCATCGAATATGACGAGACTTGACATTGTACATAGCATTATGTGCCCTTACTAGAGCCGACTGGTTGTCCCGGTGGATCATTACAGAAGGTATGGTTTTGTTCCAGCAAGGAACATCCTCTAAGAAGTCGTGAAGCCACTCAGCTTCTTCTCCTCCTTTCTAAAGCGATAAAGTCTGATTCCATCGTGGATCGGGCGATGCAAGTTTGCTTAGAAGATTTCCAAGACATAGCCCCACCACCAATTGTAAATACATACCCACTGGTGGACTTGGTGTTCTCTATATCAGATATCCAGTTTGCATCATTATACCCCTCTAGTACAGCTGGATATCTCGAATAATGCAACCCGTAAATTAGCATGTATTTCAGGTATTGAAGTACCCGATTCAACGCCTTCCAGTGATCATTACTCGGATTACGAGTAAACCTAGCCAACTTGTTGACTGCATAAGCAATATCAGGTCGGGTGCAGTTTGTTATGTGTATCAAACTACCGACCACCTGTGCATATTGTTCCTGGCATATAAGTGCACCATGATTTTTATCAAGTTTTTTTATTTCTATCCATTGGTGACTTTATAGGCGAACTGTCTAACATCTCGAACTTTCTCAAAACATCCTCGATGTAGTGAGACTGAGATAAGACCAGTCTGTCTGACGTCTTAGAGATTTTTATCCCTAAGATGACATCTATGATATCCATATCCTTCATGTCGAAGCATTGTTTCAACATGTTCTTAGTCTCTAGAATTATGCTAGAACTGCTCCCTGTGATCAACATGTCGTCTACATATAGGCATATCATAACAAACGAGTCAGAGTTATCTTTCATGTAGACACATTTGTCACACTCATTAATGGCGAAACCCTTCAATATTAGAGTACTATCAAATTTTTTGTGCCATTGCTTCGGGGCTTGTTTTAGCCAGTACAGAGATTTGACAAGACGATAGACTTTCTTCTCTTGCCCTTGAACCACATACCCCTCGGGTTGGTCCATATAAATTTCTTCTTACAAATTACCATTTAGGAAGGCTGTCTTGACATCCATTTGATGTATCTCAAGGTTACGCAATGATGCGATCCGAATGAATACTCGTATGGATGTCATCCTAGACACCGGGGAGTACGTGTCAAAGTAGTCAAGGCCTTCCTTCTGCCGATAGCCCTTGACTACCAACCTGGCCTTGTACTTAGCTATAGACCCATCTGTGTTATACTTCTATTTGAGTATCTATTTACAACCCAACCGTTTATTTCTCGGAGGAAGATCAATCAACTCCCAAGTATGGTTATACAGAATTGAGCCTATTTCACTCTCAATAGCTTCTTTCCAGAGCGATGCCTCTGGAGTTGACAATGCTTCAGCAATTGTCCTTGGTTCATCATCAACCATATAAGCTACCAAGTCAGGACCGAAGTATTTATCCTTCCTGGCCCTTTTACTTCGCCTTAGTTCCATGTCTGGATTCTCCAAGTTCTGAGAATCTGGAACACTAGATTTCGGATATTTAGCCACCTAGAGATCCACTAGATCTGAACCATCTAGATTCGGGCCGTCAATGACTCCCGGTTCCTGAGAGCTTTCTTCATAACTTCATTTGCGAGAGGTTATGTCTTTTTCCTTTCTAGGAAAGGTATTTGCAAATAATTGTGCATTCCTTGATTCCATGATTGTACCCCCGTGGATATCTGGAATATCTGACTTATGCACTTAGAAGCGATAAGCACTACTGTTATTTGCATATCCGATGAATATGCAATCTACAGTCTTTGGCCCAATCTTGACCTACTTTGGCTTGGGTACTTCGACCTTTGCCAGACAACCCCACACCTTTAAATATTTATAGGTGGGTTTCTTTCACTTCCATGATTCATATGGAGTTTTGTCCTTACCCTTATGTGGGACTCTGTTAAGAATCGTATTAGCGGTAAGGACAGTTTTTCCCCAAATGTTTTGGGGAAGACCGGAATTGATGAGCAAGACATTCATCATTTCCTTCAATGTGCGGTTCTTACGTTCCGCCACACCGTTCGATTGAGGTGAGTATGGAGCCGTTGTTTGATGAACAATGCCTTCTTGGGCTCAATATTCCTCAAATGGCGCTACATATTCTCCCCCTCTATCGCTACGAATGAATTTAATCTGCATGCTTAGTTGGTTCTCAAATTCTGCATTGTAACTTCGGAATGCTTCATCCTTACTTTTCAACATGTAAAGGTAACAATACCTTGTGCTATCATCAATGAATGTCACAAAGTACTTATTTCCCCCTCTAGTTTGTGCAAACTTCAAATCCCATATATCTGTGTGAATAAGTTCTAGAGGAGTGGTATTCCTTTCGACGGATCGAAATGGAATCTTTGTGAGTTTTGCCTCTATGCACACCTCACACTTATGTTGAGGGTTTACGTCGATAGACGGCAACAACTCCAACTTTACCAACCTTTGGATGGACTTGTAGTTGACATGTCCTAATCTATGATGACATAAATTATATGACTTAATAACGTAAGATGAAGAGGCTTCAATATTATTGCTTTTACGTAATACAGACATGGTGTTTCTTTGAAGAGGCCTTCACAGACGAATCCTCTTCCCACAAATGTTCCATTCTGAGTGACTACAAATTTATTAGACTCAAACACTAGCCTAAAACCAGCATTAACCAATAAAAGACCTGAAATTAAATTTCTTATAATCTTAGGAACATGCATCACTTCCTTCAGAGTGAGCTCATTTTCAGAAGTCATCTTCAGGACTACCTTTCCTACCCCCAGCACGTCAGAGGAAGTGTTGTTGCCTATGAACAACTTCTTGTTTGTAACCGATGTATAAGTGGAGAAGGCATCTCTATTGGAACAGATGTGTCTTGTAGCACATGTGTCCATCCACCACTGCATGGGATTCTCAACCAGGTTTGCTTCTAGCACCACCGCTGAGAACTCCTGAATCATGTCGTCCAGAAACTGGTCCTTGACAACGTTAACTTGAGCCTTGCCCTTAGCCTTGGCCTTCTCTTGTTGCTCAGTCTTGAGCTTGCGGCAGTCCTTGATCATATGACCAGGTTTCCACAGTGGTGACAGTTTCCTTTGAACTTCTCCGCTTCTTGGGTCTTGTCGTCTTTCTGGAACTTGCGCTTCTTGCTTAGGTTCCCTTTGGCCTAAACCAGATTTGTCTTTGCCTCAGCGGGTTGTTTACCCCTAGGCAAGGCCTTCTTATTATCTTCCTGAATTTGGAGTTTGATAATAATTTCTTCAAAGGTCATCTCCTTTATCTTGAGCTTTAAGTAGCTCATAAACTCATTCCACGAAGGTGGTAACTTTTCAATCAGTGATGTAACCAAAAACTGCTCGTTTGGCTTCATACCTTCCAAATCCAGGTGATGTAAAATCATTTGGAATTCCTAGACTTGGGACATCACTGTCTTACTATCCACTATTTGAAATTTCAGAAATTTCCCAACAATGAATTTCTTAGTACCTGCATCCTGTGCGTTGTACTTCTTTTGTAGCTTCTCCCACAACTCTTTGGAAGTGCCAACGGTGCAATACACCTTGTAGAGAGGGTCTGACAAGCAGTTCAATATGTAATTTTACACATGAAACACTATGACTCCATGCATCAAGAACCATCTTCATGTCATTAATGATATGGATACCTAGGCCGCCTTCACCCGTTTCAGAAGGCGAATGGTCCATTTTATCTCCAACTTGTGGTGGATCCTCTATTAGGAAATATGTCATTCCCATAACAGTCAGATAGAAGAGAATCTTTTGTTGCCATCTCTTGAAGTTTGACCCCATAAACTTTTCAGGGCGTTCATGGTGAAATCCAGTGGGTGGAGGAACGACAACATTCCCTTGAGCGGCAGCAAAGGTATTGGATGATCCTTGAGCAACCGGAAAAATATTAGGAGTGCCTTGAGCAGTGGGGAAGGTAGAGGGATTGCCTTGAGCAACAGCAGCAGAATCAGAAGCAGTTTGATTTATACCAGTCATCTTTCTAACTTAGTTACTTACAATAAAATCTTGTCTTAAAATTGTTGGGATACAATTGTTGTAGGGAACGGGATTTAAGTAACTAATATAATAGTAGAAATGATAAACAAACTATTACAATAAAACTGGAAATCAAAATCTTAACAAACTGCTTGTGTGATTTGCTGAGTCGAGTGATGGCACTCTGTCTTTAAGACAATATTACACCGTATATCTCCCCTTACGATGTTGAGCAATAGTCTCCCAAGATACAAAAACAACTTTAACAAGTGAGCAAAGGAACCTCAAGTGTTACTCTTGAAGAACTTTGAGTATAGTGACTTTGCTAGAGAGGAAGAATATGAATTCAGAAAATCTGGAGTATTTTGTAAGTGTTGAGTGTTGTGTCTTTCAATTGAGTCAAAGGCCTCAATTTATAGTGTAAGTAGAAGACCCCTTAACTAGCCAACTAATGGCCTTCAATAGCCATGTAATTGCACTTGATTGAGCGAATTCAGGTGGCAAGTAATGGAGAATCAATGCTCCAAAACCAATCCAAACGTCAGATTTTTCCAACTTCTCGTCGCAGCATTATGCCTCCGAAGGCTGACCAGCTAGATTTTTCCAACTTCCCGCGGCTCCAGTAGCTGACCAGCCAATTTGCGCCGCGGCCCTTCACGGCTCCGCGGCGATTTCCCGACTCGTTTCATTTTACTCTTTGTACACTTCTTCCTTCATTT
Organism: Anisodus tanguticus; assembly: GCA_034509755.1. Lineage (NCBI taxonomy): Eukaryota > Viridiplantae > Streptophyta > Magnoliopsida > Solanales > Solanaceae > Anisodus > Anisodus tanguticus. The sequence continues at coordinate 12,083,550 of CM067552.1, read as the reverse complement.
ACCAACGTGGAATACTTTGTCATTTGGCCAATAACCGTCCATAATTCTATGTCTCAAACGTATTACATTGTACCAATATCTCTTTCACTAATGAAATTTGTGATACTTGGCACTACGTGTGCACATGTGTGGAAACGACGTTTCCGACGTGCGGGCCCAATTATTCGAGTCATAAATTAATGAGATATACTTATTTCCACATTTAGTAAATGTCCAACAATTTCCGCCTTGTGGCTTTCTCAAGGCTTCCTTAATTATACAATTACAACCATTTTATTATATAAATGGATCACTTGCCATCCTTGTCTCCCATCATATTCTCCAAGACTTAACTCATAGTTGAGTTGTAATTGTTTCCTCTTTATGGCAATGGCGCATCTGCATGTTTTCTTGTTTGCATGTGCCATTGCTCTTCTTGCTTCTTCATCAATGGTTTCTGCTGAAGTTATTAAGCTTTCTTTTCATGTAAACTTCTCCTGTTTATTTCCTATGTAAATTAGATTCTCCTTTATCACCCTCGATTGTGTGTTGAGAAAACAGTCATGAAAGTTACACATTGTGTCCGCAAAAATTAGCACATTCTTGCTTTTTTTACTATTTTAGTATGTCTAAAAGAGAACGGACACTTTTTAAAATATGAAAATCCTTTAAGTTTACACTTTTCATTTACCTTTAATAACATGTTGTTATAGTCATGGAAATGTGATGACATATTGAAAACAACAAGTTCTAAGTACTTTTGGTATGTGCTAAAAGTTAAAAAAAAAAAAACTATAATCGTGTTCAATGAAACACCACCATATAAAATGAAACGAAGTAGTAGTTCAATGTCTTTCACGAAGAAAACACTCTAGTTCTGTTCATGTTGGTTTTTGTTCGTTGCACTAGACGAAGCATTTGATACCGTAGGCATGTGCAACTGTTGGTTTTAATACATTTCCATCATTTCTTTTAGAAAGCTTTTTTTCCCTCTTCAACTCTATCTAAAATATTTCTTTAAAATAATATTGGGATGCATGCATATATCCAGTAAATATAAATGTACGTATACTATCACTTGTTGACACGTATTCTAGTACTGTTTTCACCTTAATCTATCTGTTAGAAAAAGGAAGCCTTTTATTTCTTAATTTGGTAAATATTTTTGTGAATGATATGTTGATGTATTTGGTTGGTGATGTAGGTGCAAAACCTTACTATAAACAGGTTATGCCGTAGACAAGTGATAACTGCAGTAGATGGAAGTCTTCCTGGTCCAAATCTACATGTACGAGAGGGAGACACCCTTGTCGTTCACGTCTTCAACAAATCACCATACGATCTCACTATTCATTGATATATATGTCCTACTTAAGCATTTATCTTGTATACAGCAATATAAATAATTTAATTACTATTAATATAAACAAGAGTGAATTCATAGCAGTCATATAGAGAGAAAACTTGAGAGAGAAAAGCTGATTTTCGCACATTGAAAATCTGCTACAGCAGTCCGCGTCAATCAACGTTTGTTTCATTAACCGTTGGATCATGCTCAAATTTGAATTGGGGTTCTCAACATCCTGTTCATCGATTTCAACGGTGAAGATTTGATTTTGTGGTATGTAGTTCCAGAGTTTAGAGCACGAACAGTAACTCATTTTTGGAGGTGATTTCTCTCATTTCTTCACTAGTTTTGGTGATATATTTTATGTATTATTGCTCCGTCTTAGGCGTTGATGTTGTAGCCATTTGGAGAAAATTGCTGTAACTCTTGTTGATTTTAGTGGAGCTTTTGTTGGCGGAGGTCCCGTGGTTGTTTCCTCTTCACATTGAATGGGGTTTTCACGTAAATTTGGTGTCTCTTGCATTCAATATATTTTTTGCTTGCTTTGGTATTTAATTGTTGGTATAGCTGCTACCCATATATCTGTTTGTATTTGAAATTAGTTTTCTCCTCTTATTTAAATAGTGTGAAAAGTTTTTTAATTTGGGTATCCTTCCGCATTTACTTTGTCATACAATTTGGTTATTGCTCGTTTCTTCCCAATAAAGTAGTATCAGAGCTTGTAGTTGTATTTGATTGCATTGATTGTCTATTTGAATGATGGAGACAAATATCAGCAAGATGGTTTGTTTAAATGGCAGTAATTATCATATTTGGAAAGGCAAGATGAAAGATCTTCTATTTGTCAAAAAAATGCATTTACATGTGTTTGCTTCTAACAAGTCCGAGTCTATGAATGATGAAGATTGAGAATTTGAGCACCGACATATTTGTGGTTATATCAGACAATGGGTTGAAGATAATGTGTGTAATCATATTGTGAATGAGACACATGTTAGAAGTTTATGGGATAAACTCGAGACACTTTATGCTTTGAAGACTGAAAATAACAAGTTGTTCCTACTTAAATAATTGATGAATATGAGATTTAAAGAGGGAAATCCTATTTCTGATTATATTAATGATTTTCAGGGTGTCCTTGACCAGCTATCTGGAATGGGTGTCAAGTTTGATGATGAAGTACATGAACTTTGACTTCTTAATACTATGTCATACTCTTGGGAAACTCTTTGAATTTTTTTGACTAATTCTGCTCCTAGTGGTGTTGTAACTATGGAATATGTCAAGAGTGGTGTCTAAAATGAAGAGATGCGAAGAAGATCTCAAGCCTCGTCTTCTTCAGATTCACACTCCGATGTTTTGGTTACTGAAGACATGGGGAGAAGTAACTTTAGAGGTCAGAATGTCAGAGGCAAAAGTAGAAGAAAATCAAGATCCAGGTACAAGAATGTTACATGTTACTATTGTCATAAGAAATGACATATCCAGAAACATTGCTACAGGTTTAAGAGAGACCATAAACAGCAAAAGAAGGATGTCTATAATGAAAATTGTGTTACTACTATTGCTGAAAATGATCTTCTTGTTGCTTGTGGTAAAAATGAAATCAATCTTGTTTGTGGATTTAAGTTCCACTTCTCATGTCACGCCAAAGAAGGAATTATTTTCTTCTTATACTCCAGGTAATTTTGGAATATTACAAACGAGTAATGATAGTGAGGTTGAGGTATTGGGCATTGGTACAATTTACTTGAAAAATAAGAATGGTTTGAGGTTGGTTCTTAACAATGTTAAACATGCTCCAGATGTTCGTCTGAATTTAATTTATGTAGGAAAGCTTGATGATGAGGGTTATGATCAAACCCTTGGTGGTGGCCAATGAAAGCTTCTTAGAGGTTCAATGGTTGTGGCTCGAGGTGACAAGATAACTGACTTGTACTTATTTCAGGGCTCCATTTGTAGAGACTAGGTAAATTTGGTGGAAAATTATACTTTATCATAGTAATGGCATAGAAGGCTGAGTCATATAAGCGAGAAGGGGATTGATAGTTTGGCTAAGAAGAATTTTCTTTCTGGAGTGAAACAAGCAAAGTTAAAGAGATGTGTTCATTGCTTAGCCGGGAAACAGAAAAAAATTCTTTTTAGAGTCATTCGCCTTCACGAAAACTTGATTTGCTGGAGTTGGTACATTCTGATTTGTGCGGTCCTTTTCAAGTAAGGTCTCTTGGTGGTGCACTTTACTGTGTGACTTTTATTGATGATCATTCTCGCAAACTCTGAGTATATCCTTTGAAGTTCAAGGATCAAGTATTTGGTGTGTTCAAGACTTTACAGGCCCCGATTGAGAGACAGACATGGAAGAAACTAAAATGCATCCGCTCAGACAATGATGGTGAATATATTGGTCCTTTTGATAATTATTGCAGAGAGCAGGGTAGTCGGCATCAGAAAACTCCTCCCAAGACTCCTCAATTAAATGGTTTATTGGAGAGGATGAACATAACTCTAGTTGAGAGGGCTAGATATTTGCTTTCAGATGCTAAGTTTCCAGATTCATTTTGGGTAGAAACACTTAATACTGCTGCCTATGTTATCAATTTATCTTCTACTATTGGTTTGGATGGTAATGTCCCTGATAGAGTTTGGTTTGGTAAGGATGTCTCTTATGCTTATTTGAGAGTTTTCAGGTGTAAGTCATTTGTGCATGTTTCTAAGGATGAGAGGTCAAAGATGGAAGTTAAAACTAGGCAGTGTATCTTCATTAGTTATGATCAATACGAATTCGGCTATCGTTTCTATAATCGAGTTTAGGAAAAAATTGTTAAAAATCATGATGTTATGTTCTTTGAAGACTAGACAATTGAAGATTTTGACAAAACTGAGAAGGTTGATTATCAGAGCAGTGAGAGCTTAGTAAATATTGATTCAGTTTCTGTGACTATTGCACCTGAATAAATTTTTAAAATAATGAAGATGGTGATCATGTTCAGAATGATAAACATGATATCGTTGATGCTCCAATGCAAGATGATGTGGTCGGCCGGCAACCAGTTACTATTGATGCCCTAGAGAGTTATCTCAAAAGATCTACTAGAGAGAAAGTACCTTCATCTCGTTATTCTCCTAATGAGTTTGTACTCTTGACTGACGGAAAGAACTTGAAAATTTTGATAGTAATTAGACATGAGAAAGTGTTAGATATTAATTCATGTGCTGAATATGGCTTAATAGAATTCCTCGAGGATATACAACTTCTTAAAACTGTCACAGAAAAATAACCCTATGTTGATGAGGTGATTAAGTTGTTCTATGCTAATCTGAGTCCTGCTATAGATGATGTCTCCTGAAAATTATTTCGGAAGGTATATCTCTATAATAAGATTTATCAGTTTATACCCTCGATTATAAATAAATGTATGGGACTTGATGCTGTAGAGAGAGTTAGAGATGCAGTACAAGTGACAGAAAATAGGGATAAAATGATTGAATACCTCATTGGAGGTATAATGAAAAAGTGGATCCCTAGATGCTTAGCTTCAAAACTAATAGCCTTATTTTTCACCCTCCACAAAATAGCTATTCACAATTGGCTTCCTTCTTTGAATGAGTCAATTGTGACATTTGAACAAGCTTTCCTATTGTTTAAAATTGGAAAAGGTTTAAAAGTTGATTTTGGAAAAATGATCTTTTATCAAGTTGCCTACTTGGATGAAGAGGAATCAACTTTAATCTTTCCATTTCCTTCTCTAATATACCAAATCTTGACTACCCAAGGCTTTGAACCTAAGAAAGAGGACATTATAGGAAAGGCCCTTGAACTGTACTCAGTAAACAAGACAATTTTAAAAAGCAAAGAAAGAGTTATTGACTTGCCTTGGAAGATGGAAGCAGAATGTGAGACTGCTGCCAGGAATGTCACCAACATTCAGGGCAACACTGGTTCAAGACAGTCAACTCTGTCAACAGAATGGCTAGTGGGTCAAATAGCACAAATCAAGCAGCAAATTTCAGAATTACTGTGTAATGTGTTTGGACAACATCTATGACAATGCACTAAGTCATTTGTATATTTTGTAATGTGTTTTGTGAAGAAAGGCAAATAGGGGGAGATTGTTAATGTTGAGTTTGGTGTTGTCACATTTGTCCCAACATATCTTCTGAAGTACTGATTTGAATGCATAAAAATGTTGGGACAAATGTCATAACATTTTGATCAACATTTTCGAAAAATAGTTTTGCCTTACTTCACGCTAAGCAGTAATATTTTACTGTGAGGTAAAAATGACTTAGGCGTGGTGAATTGGAGCTGTGTAAAATGTGGGAGAAAGAGTCAAAGCTTGGGGAAGAAGTCGAGTAAGGAACAAGTCAAAGTTGTTGAGATTTTCACTCCTTAATCATCTACCACAAGCTGCCCATCTTTTCCTCAACTATAACAACCGATCGATGAGTCTTTCAAGGGAACTCTCTACTATAAATATAGAGGCCACAACGGTGAATCGATCATCCGAGAATCGATTGCAAAAATACCAAGAGAGCTCTCGGGATTTCATTTCAGAAATCTGGATCACAAGTGTTGCCTGAGTGTGTCGACAACATTCTGTCCAACATTACAATTGATGTTTAGATTCTAGATTAGTTTTGTATGGAGCGATTGTAATGAGAGGTTGTCTATGTCTAATTAGTTAGATTTTTCATGCAGAAGTCATCTGCGACTTCAACTTTTAATTCCTTTCCATTTTATATTGTAAATCTATAAAGAAAAGAATTTGTATTTTTGTACATAATATATATATATATACAATACATCTGGTCATTGACCATCATAAGTTATATATATCATATAACTTATGAAAATTTTAAACAGTTGTGTTCTTTAAATTCCGCTACATTTACTCTTTAAAGTTACTGTTTTACTAAGTGTTATTATTGGCGTCGGACGACATAATTGATGACATTCTGAAACAGAATTGACATTCGATTTATTCCATCTCTTATTTTTATTTATCATAGCATTTGACACCCTTCAAGTTCAAAGCACAACCAAGAAGAATACGAGAGGCAAATGATCTGATATAAATCGCTAAACCAAACAACAAATTGTTAGTTGATGGGGATGTCATATGCAAATATCTACCCATGCAAATGAATCTTCCCATCTTCTAAAGTTTGAATAAAATTTAAAGATAAAATACAGAGGAAACGTTCTTCTTTTTAATACTAAGGAAAGATTCTCATTTGGCTTCCCTTTTGCTTCTGAAAATTTTCTCCTGAATATTCAATTTAACTAAATATTACAACTACAATATCAGCAATATTAAATTAAAATTTGGCAGAATGCACAACCAAGAATAAGAAGTAGGGGTAAAAGGTTCTAAGAAGTTGTTAGTGTCCAATGCAACATATTCGAACTCCGCCATCTGATTCATTTCCTTAAATAGAATGGAATCAAATCTTTGTTTGCCTCCTTTGCAAGAACCTTCGATGCGGGATTGTTGTACCTTGGCTTCAAATATTTTGCATGTAGTTTATAATTTTTTTTATCTTTAGCATTGATACCGTTGGATGTGTGAACAGTAAAATTTTAACCCTAATCTACTCAACGTGTATTAAGATAATTTGCAAAAGATTTTTAGCATTAATACTTCATTAAAAAGATAAATTGCATTCATCGAAGAGCACATTCTCACACTTAATTCGCGACAGTTGTAAATTCCTCTTCTTTTGGATTAATATATGTCTACCATACACCCCAAACTCCTATTTCTAGATAGGCTTCATTGACAAGCTTAAAGAGAATAACTTATATACTCTATGTGGCAATTAATTTGCAACTGCTTGCGGAATAGTGTCTTCCAGTTTAATTTCGAAGATTAGATTCATTATCAATTAGAAATTGAGAGAGGAAAAAGACACTAGGTAAACTAACGTGAATGGAATATAAAATAAGCACCCAAATTTCAAACTTAGATTCAACAAACTAATAAGTGTTTTGAGTGCTTTGAACTCGCATCTTCTCTTTAAAAGAATCACCGTGAGAAGTTCTCGCAATGATCATATAGGAAACACTTCAAATGCCGTTTAAAGATAGATTTTACAATGTTCCCAACTAGTTTCTGATTGAGGCTTACTTGTTTTAGTTGCAGAATGAGAAGAGTAAGAAGGTTGTAGACCTAATACCAAAAATATGCATTACCTGCATACACTTGCACAGAAAAGGAAAAACTAGATCATCGAGAATAGGTCTCTTCCAGATGGTTTAAGAATGAACTACGTAAGTTTAAGATCGATTTCCTTTTAATTTTATTTTAAATCACTTTGTAGTGAATAATATGATGGTTCATGCGTCTTGCTTGCCAACAATCTTTTATTCTTTGCTGCTTATAATTATACGGGTAAGATTGAAATTTTCCTATTTATAATTGAATTGATGAACTATGCCTTTGACTTTAATTATACGGGATATAATTACTGAAATTGATGAACTACGTAGTTTGTATTTATAAAAGTGTAATTCGTCTTTGCTCTTGCATCTTAGAGTGCACATTTAATGTGATTGTGAGAAAACTAGCATTTAACAATTGTTTGACAAAAAGTTCTACCATCATTTGAAGACAAAAGAAATGTTTAGATTATCACATGATTTATCGGAACGCCACTCATGAGTTGTTTCACAATAGAAGAGTTGTTCCAATATGTGTTCTCTTATTTCTTCATGCTTCTCCTTTGTAGGTATGTACCGCCATTTGAAACATCTATCACACTGCACAATGAATGCCCCTACAAATGGCAAAACCCTAGATGTATAATTTGGTAAGGAGTTTCTTTTAGCACGGAGAGGTTGAACTTCAATAGCAGCGACAACATTATCATAAAATACCAACTCAAAAGGAAACCTCTCAATGCTCGAATAAGCTCATTTTGATTTAGTGCTTTATGATCATGTTGTCACAGCTAATGACGTTAAACCTCTCCGTGCTTGAAGAAACTCCTTACAAAATTATACATCTAAGGCTTTGCCATTTGTAGGGGCATTCGATGTAAAGTGTGATAGATGTTTTAAATGGCGATACATACCTACAAAGGAGAAGTATGAAGAAATAAGGGAACACATATTGGAACAACCCTTTTATTGTGAAAAAACACGTGAGTGGCTTTCTGATAAATCATGTGATGATCTAAATATTTCCTTTGTCTTCAAATGATGGTGGAACTTTTTGTCAAACAATTGTTAAATGCTAGTTTTCTCACAATCACATCAAATGTGCACTTTAAGATGCAAGAGCAAAGAAGAATTACACTCTTATAAATACAAAGTACGTAGTTCATCAATTTTAGTAATTATATCCATTATAATTAAAGTCAAAGACATAGTTCATCAATTCAATTATAAAAAGAAAAATTTCAATCTTACCCGTATAATTATAAGTAGCAAATAATAAAAGATTGTTGGCAAGCAAGCCACACGCACCATCATATTATTCACTACCAAGTGGTTTAAAATAAAATTAAAAGGAAATCGATCTTAAACTTATGCAATCCATTGTTAAACCATCTGGACGAGACCTATTCTCGATGATCTAGTTTTGCCTTTTCTATGCAAGTGTATGCAGGTAATGCATATTTTTGGTATCAGCTCTACAACCTTCTTACTATTCTGCAACTAAAACAAGTAAGCCTCAATCAGAAGCTAGTTGGGAACATTGTAAAATCTATCTTTAAAAGACATTTGAAGTGTTGCCTATATGATTATTGCGAGAACTTCTCATGGTGATTCTTCTAAAGAGAAGATGCGAGTTCAAAGCACTCAAAACACTTATTAGTTTGTTGAATCTAAGTTTGAAATTTGGGTGCTTATTTCATATTCCTTCCACGTTAGTTTACCTAGTGTCCTTTTCCTATATCAATTTCTAATTGATAATGAATCTAATCTTCAAAATTAAACTGAAAGACACTATTAAGCAAGCAGTTACAAATTAATTACCACATACAGATTATATAAGTTATTCCCTTTAAGCTTGTCAATGAAGCCTATCTAGAAATAGGAGTTTGAGGTGTATGATAGACATATATTAATCCAAAAGAAAAGGGATTCACAAATGCCACGAATTAAAAGTGAGCATGTGCTCTTCGATGAATGCAATTTATCTTTTTAATGGATTATTAGTGCTAATTGTTTTTATAGATTATCTTAATGCATGTTGAATGTACTTAGGGGTAAAAATTTTAAAACTTTTCACACTTTCAACGTTATCAATGCCAAAGACAAAAGATTTTATAAACTACATGCGGAATATTTTAAGCCAAGGTACAAACATACCCGCATCAGATGTTTTGGCCAAGGAGGCAAACAAAGATTTGATTTCATTCGTGTAGGTCTCCCCAAGTTTATACCATGTCGTCATCCCGTAAAGAACAAAACCTTGTCAAATATTTTCAACTAAATAATATACGACTTGCAAATGTATGTGAAAATGTAAACATACTCTTGCATTCCACTCTGGAGGAACAATTGAAATTTGCTGAATTTGATAGCTAAAAGACATGAACATACAAAATACAAAATTAGAAGATTTTGATACGCAAACTCAACAACCAAAGTAATGGTTTCATACACAAAACATGCTTGGATTATCAAGATAATGTGAAAAATCTATCTCATATTATAGGTAAAGCAATTGATTCTAGTTACTAGACTAAAGAGAATGCCTTAATAACCAAAGTGTTGCAAGAAACTATTGACATTTCATATATCATAAAGTCATAATTAATAGAAATAAACAGATAGAATAAGAACGTGATTTTGATCAATCTTCTTTGGTTTCCTTATCATTAATAGCTGAACAAATAACAAAATAAAAAATCATTACTCCAAACCTCAAGCATCACACTAACACTCCACTTCAACTTCATTATCCATACAATAGCAACTACTACGCGCCAGTCCTGAATGGATGAGATTCCTTCACACTTAACTAGAGATTTCGGGTTCGCGCATCGAAAATAGAGAAATCATTAGTAAAGAGCACTTCCCCCTTAAATGGCCTAATGCGGCGTAAATCTGAATTAGTCAGGTCAATAGGTTTCGGATAATAGATGGTTATAAAAAAATGGCATTGGATTGCCTATTAAAATTTATCAAGTGGTTATAATAGTAACCATAATGAAATGTCTTAATAGTTGTTAGAATGTACTGCAAATCACAATAAAGGAAGGTTTTTCATTAGCTCCAATATTGCAAGTATGAACTCAGATAAATATGGTAAGTTAGTAATAATTCATAATAATCACGACAAAAAAATAGCGATAAGTAAAAATATTTTTAATAACTTGTGGGGGTTAAAATCTTTATAAAACTTTAAATCAAATGATGTAATCCTTTAATTCTTCTCCTCACGACCGTCAACTCAAGAACTTTACTTGTTCTTGAATTTATGGACTAACCTGTTGTTTAAATTTCATCACGAATGCGGAGCCAAGATTTGGTCACATACATGGAATACATGGTAGGCTTGCGGATCATCGCTAGAGATGGAGACTTTTGGATGACCTCCGGAGAGGAGAGCTTCTTTATGTATTTTTCTTTCTCTCTTTTGGCCTTATGAAGACCCTTATTTATAGTTGTAGAGAGGGGAGTTTGTGATGAATACATACTCTTTTCCCTTCAATTTGATTGGTCTACCTACGTGTTCAAACCTATCACAAAAGTTATGTGATAAGTATGTATGTAATTGGTCCAACTATGTCATTTGAACACTTGGCAACATTTGATTGGTTCTTATATTCACTTGGCATATTACATCACGTATGCACGTGTCATGATTTTATTGATTCTTGACTTGATTTTTTGTGCCACATCATTTGACACATCGCATGCACCTTCGGCTAATGGAGCAGACCCATGATATGAAGACCAATTCAATTAACTAGCCCGATGAAATTGGACTTTACTTTAAATTCATGTCTTAGACTTAAATAATTTAATCTTGATTTGGGATCGATATTTCTTGAATTTAGAAATTTATCCAAATTTAGTATGGATTTAATTCCACAAAATTCATATGTTTATAAGAACATCTATATATTATGCAAATATTAACATAGTATTTCTTTTAAAGGAGCATTCAATCATCCAACATGTTAAAAAATCACTTTGACGCTTAAAGCGATGAAACTATGCAAAACAATAGATTATTGCTTCACAGGTGAAGCCATTCTGTAACGACCTGTTAGGTCATTTTGGATATTTTGTCTATTCTTAAATAACCCTTTCCCTAGCTTCATTTTGGTGTAGTTGACTTGCGGGGATGGGTGGCGCGATTCCCGAGGCAATCGGGTGGAAATAACGGAAGAAAATTGATGTTTTGAAATTTTGAAGTTCTAAGTTTGAAAAGTTTGAGTAAAAATACTTTTGAGTAAATGCGGTCGAAAATGAATTTTGATGGTTCTATTAGTTCCAGAATGTGATTTTTAACTTAGATGGCTGGGTGGAACGAGTCCCAAGTGATTTGGGTGAGTTTCGGGCAAGGAAGTTCTTCAGTTAAAGAAAGAACTTGAGTAAACTAAAGTCAACATTAAGGGTAAACACGTATTTTTTGAAGTTTTGTCGATTATATTAGATCCAAAATATCGTTTATGACTTAGTCGAGTCATTGGTTCAATTCCTGAGGTACTCGGGGGTATTTTGGACCTTTGGTTGGAAATCTATCTTTTAAGAAACTTAGAGTTAACCTCGGTCAACATCGGGTCAATACGATCTTGTATGATTGTTTCGAGTGTGCGAGCAGGTTCGTTGCATATTTAGGACTGGTTTGTGTTCGGAAGGTCCCGAATGAATCTAGAGGGTCGATTTCAAGTTTGGAACACACCAGATGTGCACCTGTTGGTTTTGTTCTATGTGAGCGCGTGGATCAGGTCGCTATCGCGATGAGTCACATGACCAAGCTTCGCGATCGTTGTGGCCAGCGACGCAGTCATGATGAGCAATTGGGTCGGGTCAGGTTTTAGCCTTCATGATCGCGATGTGGGTCCCACAATCGCAATGAAGGCATTGTTTCAGAGATTTAAAATGTTAAAAAATGATCTCATTCATTCTATTCTCATATTTGGAGCTTGGAAGTCCGGATTGGAGTATTTTAGAGGGGTTTTACAAGAATCTTCAAGTAGGAAGTTTCTAATCATCCTTTTACGTCTATATCATCGATTATTAAGGAATTTCATGCTAGAAATCATGATTTAAGTTGAGAAATTGGGTTCATGAACACTAGGATGGAAAATGGAGATTCTTCAATCAATCATAGAATTAATGTTTGATTTTTGGTATTTAGACTCCATAGATAATGGGTACACTAATTTTTGGACTTATTTCTCATTTTACCATTCGAGGTTTGAAATCTAATATTTGGCTGGCTTTTTGGTTTCGAAACTACCGTATAGTGATATGGTGTCTACAATATCATGTGCTAACGTATAATTCATATTTGGATAGATTTGGATCATTCGGAGGCGCTACGTAAGGGCAAGACTTCGTTGTGACCATCGAACTACTAAATCAATCAAGTAGAGACTTTCTTGACCTTAATTAAAGCGTCGTGATTGGCTTAATGAATTAATTAAGAGGGTGTAATGGGGATAATAAGGGGTCCAGATACTTGTGAGGTGACGGACACTTGTATCGAATACCGGTGCCATGGCATGAGTATTTGTGCAATTTCAATTGTATAGTCGAGTCTGAATGCCATGCTTTGGGTACTAGTGATATCATAGATTGATATTATGATTGGGCATGAGACCTGTTATATGTTGATTTTATGCTTATTACATGTCGTCTCTGTGTTTACATGTTGTCATCACTCCTAAATACTCGTTTAAAAGTGGAAAAGAAGCTAAAGGTCGAATATGGCTTATTTTGACTAAAGATTGAATCTTTATTACATAGCTTGGCTTTTTACTATTACGCATGTCATACTGATGCTTCATATAGTATCTCATGCATATTATATTGGTAGATAAATATGCGGGGTCTGAGGGGAAATATTTTCGGATGGAGTGATGCATTGAAAATGAGCCCGACTGGCTAGAGACAGGTTGTGACCCTAAAATTGGCTAAGTGATGCGATTGAAAACCTAATATTGGCTAAGAAACATAATGGAAATGATTCTGGGTAATATATGGACCTCGCGAGTCCTCTATGGATCACGATTCATAGTAGTTGAATGGTGTACTGGTGATGAGAAAAATGCCTTGCATTTACTTAGCATTTGCATATCACATCAGCTTAATACTTCTTTGTTTGGTTGACTTGTCTAATTGCTTGTTGAATCACACTATCATGCTTACTTGACTACATGAACAAATTTGAGGACATAGAGACTTCTTATATCTGGATTGAAACTTGTGGTTATGGGCTTTATCATTATATCAGACTAATAGTAGTTAAGTGTGGAAGTAGTATTTGGGAGATCAACCCTCGTCTCCGTTTTAACTAGGGTTGGTCAATGCTGCTGCTGAGTATATGTTATTTTTCGTACTCACACTACACTTGCTACACCCTTTTATTTGCAGACTCTGTTCCTATCACGAGTGAATCTTGGGACTATGCCGATCGTTACTATTCTTATCCTAATTTATGCGATGCATTTAGAAGAAATTACTTTTAAAATTTATGGCTTCACATAAATTATAAATATTTGTGTGGCTATACATTATATCATTAAGGATAAAATTGAAAGATTAACATTAAATTATTTTCATCTTTTGAACGGAAAAGAGTAAAAAATGCCCCTAAAGTATGTAAAATTCATAGTATTTTCCTTCTGTTAATATTTTGGTCCAACCATGCCCATGTCGTTACTTAATTGGGCCAAAATGCCCTTATTTCACGTGAAACTAATTAACTAAGGATAATGAGAAGATTGATAAGGGCATATTTGGACCTACATACATTAAGGGTAGGGTTGTTTATCGATCGGTCCGGTTCAATTTTGTATATTATCGATTCGGTTAGTAAATATGCTAAACCTATAACAAAATCAATAAGTTATTTGTTATTGATTTTCGATTTATCGGTTAGCTTTTCTTAACGATTCGATTTAACTAATAAGAAAATGTCATGCTATTTTAAATATTTTTTTAACATCAACTATGACCTCAGAGGAACAAAACAAACTGGATTCTTTTTTGTTGCCAATTAATTAATCAATATTTGGATGAAAGTCCAATGTAAAAACAAACTTATTCAAATGAATGACATTGGAAGCTATTTCTTGCATAATGGAAACTAGAATATAAAAAAACAATTACTTAGTAAAAGAAAATCTATATATTCATCAAAAGCAGCCCTAGTTTGTGAGATCAGAGAAATGGACTGGTCGAGATAGCTGAATAGGAATAAGAATAGGAATAGCCCAATATGGTTTTTACTAAATCCACTTTTATATAATTAGGGACAAAAAAGTAATTTTAATAGGATCTTATTGGGTTATCGGTTTAACCGTTAATAAAAATTTAAAAATTGAAAACCGAACCGATAGTCCAATAAAAGAAATTATAAAACCGTTTAAAAATCATTAACTCAATAACCCAATACCAATAAATCAATAATATTTTTTTCGGTTCGATTTATCGATTTAACCGGTTTTTGCACACCCCTACATTAAGCGCATATTTAATCCCATTTAGTTTCTGACTGCAATTATGCAATAACTTGCGAAGTTGCATTTGTGAAGCAACTTGGTTAAGTTGTAGTGAATTTCTCACCTACAGAAAATTTACTACAGTTTAACCAAGTTTTTTCAAACGTAGAAACTAAATTGGATTAGATATACCTTTAATGTATGTGTGTAGATCCTAATACGCTCTTATTTGTCTCTAATTATGCTCAATTAAGTTTCATGTAAAATAAGATTTTGTTTGGCCCAATTAAGTAACGATAACTCGATAAGGGTATGATTGAGTCAAACTATTAACGAATGGCAAATGTTGTAGATTTCATATACTTTGAGGGCATTTTGACCCTTTTCTGTATTTTATATATAGACCATATTCAAAGAGGTATTATTTATATTAAAACAAAAAAGAAAACGGAAAGCTAACTAAGAGAGAGGATATACCTATTCTCAATAAAAAAACATATACTCCCTCGGTCCCAATTTAAGTGTCTTAGTTTGATTAGACATGAGTTTAAGAAATAAAGAAAAAAAATAAATCTTGTTGTCTTAAATTAAAGGTGTGTAGCCCTTTATATCTTGTGGTTATAAATTTACCAAAACTTACTAAATATAGAAAGAGACACTCTTTTTTAGACAAATAAAAAAGAAAAGTAAGACACTTAAAATAAGACAGAGTGAGTATTTAATTTCCGCCTTGTGGCTTTCTCAAGTCTTTCTTAATTATACAATTACAACCATTTTATTATATAGATGGATCACTTGCCATCCTCGTCTCCCATCATATTCTCCGAGTCTTAACTCATAGTTGAGTTGTAATTTTTTCCTCTTTATGGCAATGGCGCATCTGCATGTTTTCTTGTTTGCATGTGCCATTGCTCTTCTTGCTTCTTCATCAATGGTTTCTGCTGAAGTTATTGAGCATTCTTTTCATGTAAACTTCTCCTATTTATTTCCTATGTAAATTAGATTCTCCTTTATCACCCTCAATTGTGTGTTGAGAAAACAGTCATGAAAGTTACACCTTGTGTCCGCAAAAATTAGCACATTCTTGCTTTTTTTACTATTTTAGTATGTCTAAAAGAGAACAGACACTTTTTAAAATATGAAAATCTTTTAAGTTTACACTATTCATTTTCCTTTAATAACATGTTGTTATAGTCATGGAAATGTGATGACATATTGAAAACAACAAGTTCTAAGTACTTTTGATATGTGTCAAAAGTTTTTTTAAGAAAAAAACTATAGTCGTGTTCAATGAAACACCACCCTATAAAATGAAACGAAGTAGTAGTTCAATGTCTTTCACGAAGAAAATAATGTTGGTTTTTGTTCGTTGCACTAGACGAAGCATTTGATACCGTAGGCATGTGCAACTGTTGGTTTTAATACATTTCCATCATTTCTTTTAGAAAGCTTTTTTTCCCTCTTCAACTCTATCTAAAATATTTCTTTAAAATAATATTTGGATGCATGCATATATCCAGTAAATATAAATGTACGTAAACTATCACTTGTTGACACGTATTCTAGTACTGTTTTCACCTTAATCTAGCTGTTAGAAAAAGGAAGACTTTTATTCCTTAATTTGGTAAATATTTTTGTGAATGATATGTTGATGTATTTGGTTGGTGTAGGTGCAAAACCTTACAATAAACCGCAGTAAATGGAAGTCTTCCTGGTCCAAATCTACATGTACGAGAGGGAGACACCCTTGTCGTTCATGTCTTCAACAAATCACCATACGATCTCACTATTCATTGATATATATGTCCTACTTAAGCATTTATCTTGTATACAACAATATAAATAATTTGATTACTATTAATATAAATTTTAACTTGTTTAATAGTAAGTCGTATCTTGCATTATTAGATTATCAAATACTAATGAATACTGCAAACATTTGTAAAGAGTAGCGTGTAGTTTCTACAAGAACTAGAACATGTGTCAAATCCTTTTTTTTTTTTCCTTTCAAATTTCCTTTTCATTGACATAATTTTTTATTTTTGTCTCGTGATGTCTCAATCGTGCAAAGTGGTTGTTGGTTCTTTATATGGGTAAAAACAAGGACAATTTGAAATCATTAATAATTGATCTCTTTCATTGATACACGGTGGATTCACATAATCAAATCTTGGTGTTGAGATTTAAAATATTACATTTAAGAAGACGTCAGTAATCAATAGTTTATTTTACAGTTTGTTAAAGTAAAGATTAATTAAAAAAGAGCTAAACTTAAAAGTATTATGTTGTCACTTGCATGATCGACGCATTATTAATTTAGTAGTAATATTTATTAAATGAGCAAAGTTTTTTAATACTTTGTATTAGTGTTTTCTAACCAATTTTTGGTAGGTCGATTTCATTCTTTTTCATGTTACCAACTCACACATGCTTGTAGTTAATTAAATTCTAAACAACCTGATATCTAGTAACATGATCTTTAATTTTAACAATAAGTATATAAATAATGAACTCTAAAATTTATTTTTATGTTATACATAGGCACGGAGTTTTCCAGCTATTGAGCGGGTGGGCGGACGAACCCGAATTTGAGATCCGACCCGGGAATATCTACAAGTACAGGTTTAACCTAACGGGTCAGGAAGGAACTCTGTGGTGGCATGCACACGTGTCATGGTTACGAGCCACAGTTCATGGTGCCCTCATCATCCGCCCTAAACGGGGCCGTTCTTATCCTTTCCCTAAACCTTACAAGGAAGTCCCCATCCTCTTAGGTACTTAACTAACCCTTCCTATATTCCTCATTTTATTTTTTGAATTGCATTATTGATATTGATAAACAAAAGAAATAAAACATATTAAAGCCTTGTACATATATTTTAAGTTCTTTTGGACTTCTACCACAGTTCATTTAATTAACATGATTTGAAATCCATTATTTTTAATTATTTAGTGAATTTTTAAGACATATAAAGTCTGAGTTGTTGGGCTTTTTTGAGTTTTCCCTTTCTATGTGGAATTGGATTAATAAGACCCAATCCAATTTGAATCAGTCCACTTTTGTCCTAAAACTGACTATATATAGGATTAACTTAGGTCTTATTTCATATACACAAGAGTGAATTCATAGCAGTCATATAGAGAGAAAACTTGAGAGAGAAAAGGTGATTTTCGCACATTGAAAATTTGCTACAGCAGTCCGCGTCAATCAACGTTTTTGTTTCGTTAACTGTTGGATCGTGGTCAAATTTGAACTAGGGGTTCTCAACATCCTGTTCGTCGATTTCAACGAAGATTGGATTTTGTGGTATGTAGTTCCAGAGTTTAGAGCACGAACAGTAACTCATTTTTGGAGGTGATTTCTCATTTCTTCACTAGTTTTGGTGCTATATTTTATGTATTATTGCGTCGTCTTAGGCGTTGATGTTGTAGCCATTTGGAGAAAATTGTTGTAACTCTTGTTGATTTTAGTGGAGATTTTGTTGGCGGAGGTCCCGTGGTTGTTTCCTCTTCACATTGAAGGGGTTTTTCACGTAAATTTGGTGTCTCTTGCATTCGATCTACTTTTTGCTTGCTTTGGTATTTTATTGTTGGTATAGCTGCTGCCCATATATCTCTTTGTATTTGAAATTAGTTTTCTCCTCTTATTTAAATAGTGTGAAAAGTTTTTTGATTTGGGTATCCTTCCGCATTTACTTTGTCATACAATTTGGTTATTGCTCGATTCTTCCCAACAAAGTAGTATCAGAGCTTGTAGTTGTATTTGATTGCATTGATTGTCTATTTGAATGATGGAGACAAATATGAGCAAGATGGTTTGTTTAAATGGAAATAATTATCATATTTGGAAAGGCAAGATGAAAGATCTTCTATTTGTCAAGAAAATGCATTTACATGTGTTTGCTTCTAATAAGTCCGAGTATATGAATGATGAAGATTGAGAATTTGAGCACCAACATATTTGTGGTTATATCAGACAATGGGTTGAAGATAATGTGTGTAATCATATTGTGAATGAGACACATGTTAGAAGTTTATGGGATAAACTCGAGACACTTTATGCTTTGAAGACTAAAAATAACAAGTTGGGCATTGGTACAGTTTGCTTGAAAAGTAAGAATGGTTTGAGGTTGGTTCTTAACAATGTTAAACATGCTCCAGATGTTCGTCTGAATTTAATTTCTGTAGGAATGATTGATGATGAGGGTTATGATCAAACCCTTGGTGGTGGCCAATGAAAGCTTCTTAGATGTTCAATGGTTGTGGCTCGAGGTGACAAGATATCTGACTTGTACTTATTTCAGGGCTCCATTTGTAGAGACTCAGTAAATTTGGTGGAGAATGATACTTTATCAGAGTAATGGCATAGAAGGCTGAGTCATATAAGCGAGAAGGGGATTGATAGTTTGGCTAAGAAGAATTTGCTTTCTGGAGTGAAACAAGCAAAGTTAAAGAGATGTGTTAATTGCTTAGCCGGAAAACATAAAAAAAATTCTTTTTAGAGTCATTCGCCTTCACGAAAACTTGATTTGCTGGAGTTGGTACATTCTGATTTGTGTGGTCCTTTTCAAGTAAGGTTTATTGGTGGTGCACTTTACTGTGTGACTTTTATTGATGATCATTCTCGCAAACTCTGAGTATATCCTTTGAAGTTCAAGGATCAAGTATTTAGTGTGTTCAAGACTTTACATGCCCTGCTTGAGAGACAGACATGGAAGAAAATAAAATGCATCCGCTCAGACAATGGTGGTGAATATATTGGTCCTTTTGATAATTATTACAGAGAGCATGGTATTCGGCATCAGAAAACTCCTCCCAAGACTTCTCAATTAAATGGTTTAGCGGAGAGGATGAACATAACTCTTGCATCTTAAAGTGTACATTTGATGTGATTGTGAGAATACTAGCATTTAACAATTGTTTGACAAAAAGTTCTACCATCATTTGAAGACAAAGGAAATGTTTAGATTATCACATGATTTATCTGAACGCCACTCACGAGTTGTTTCACAATAGAAGAGTTGTTCCAATATGTGTTCTCTTATTTTTTTCATGCTTCTCCTTTGTAGGTATGTACCGCCATTTGAAATATCTATCACACTGCACAAGGAATGCCCCTACAAATGGCAAAACCCTAGATGTATAATTTGGTAAGGAGTTTATTTGAGCACGGAGAGGTTGAACTTCAATAGCAGCGACAACATTATCATAAAATACCAACTCAAAAGGAAACCTCTCCATGCTCAAATGAACTCATTTTGAGTTAGTGTTTTATGATCATATTGTCACAGCTAATGACGTTAAACCTCTCCGTGCTTGAAGAAACTCCTTACCAAATTATACATCTAAGGTTTTGCCATTTGTAGGGGCATTCGTTGTGTAGTGTGATAGATGTTTTAAATGGCGATACATACCTACAAAGGAGAAGTATGAAGAAATAAGGGAACACATATTGGAACAACCCTTTTATTGTGAAACAACTCGTGAGTGGCGTTCTGATAAATCATGTGATGATCTAAATATTTCCTTTGTCTTCAAATGATGGTGGACCTTTTTGTCAAACAATTGTTAAATGCTAGTTTTCTCACAATCACATCAAATGTGCACTTTAAGATGCAAGAGAAAAGAAGAATTACACTCTTATAAATACAAAGTACGTAGTTCATCAATTTTAGTAATTATACCCCTTATAATTAAAGTCAAAGACATAGTTCATCAACTCAATTATAAAAAGAAAATTTTCAATCATACTCATATAATTATAAGTAGCAAACAATAAAAGATTGTTGGCAAGAAAGCCACATGCACCATCATATTATTCACTAAAAAGTGGTTTAAAATAAAATTAAAAGGAAATCGATCTTAAACTTACCCAATCCATTCTTAAACCATGTGGACGAGACATATTCTCGATAATCCAGTTTTGCCTTTTCTATGCAAGTGTATGTAGTAAATGCATATTTTTTATATCAGCTCTACAACCTTCTTACTCTTCTCATTCTGCAACTAAAACAAGTAAGCCTGAATCAGAAGCTAGTTGGGAACATTGTAAAATCTATCTTTAAAAGACATTTGAAGTGTTGCCTATATGATTATTGCGAGAACTTCTCATGGTGATTCATCTAAAGAGAAGACGCGAGTTCAAAGCAGTCAAAACACTTATAATTTGTTGAATCTAAGTTTGAAATTTGGGTGCTTATTTCATATTCCTTCCACGTTAGTTTACCTAGTGTCATTTTCCTATATCAATTTCTAATTGATAATGAATCTAATCTTCAAAATTAAACTGGAAGACACTATTAACCAATCAGGTACAAACTAATTGTCATATACAGAGTATAAAAGTTATTCCCTTTAAGCTTCTCAATGAAGCCTATCTAGAAATAGGAGTTTGAGGTGTATGATAGGCATGTATTAATCCAAAAGAAAAGGGATTTACAAATTCCACGAATTAAATATGAGCATGTGCTCTTCGATGAATGCAATTTATCTTTTTATTGGATTTGTTAATTTCTTTTTACAAATTATCTTAATGCATGTTGAATGTACTTAGGGGTAAAAAATTTAAAACTTTTCACACTTTCAACGTTATCAATGCCAAAGACAAAAGATTTTATAAACTACATGCGGAATATTTTAAGCCAAGGTACAAACATACCCGCATCAGATGTTTTGGCCAAGGAGGCAAACAAAGATTTGATTTCATTCGTGTAGGTCTCCCCAAGTTTATACCATGTCTGTCATCCTATAAAGAACAAAAGCTTATAAAATATTTTCAACTAAATAATATACGGCTTGCAAATGTGTACGAAAATGTAAACATACTCTTTAATTCCACTCTGGAGGAACAGTTGGAATTTGCTGCATTTGATAGCTGAAAGACATGAACATACAAAATACAAAACTAGAAGATTTTGATACGCATACTCAACAACCAAAGTAATGGTTTCAAATACAAAACATGCTTGGATTATCTAGATAATGTGAAAAATCTATCTCATATTATAGGTCAAGCAATTGATTCTAGTTACTAGACTAAAGAGAATGCCTTAATAACCAAAGTGTTGCAAGAAACTCTTGACATTTCATATATCATAAGGTCATAATTAATAGAAATAAACAGATAGAATAAGAACGTTATTTTGATCAATCTTCTTTTGTTTCCTTATCATTAATAGTTGAACAAATCACAAAATAAAAAATTATTACTCCAAACCTCAAGCATCACACTAACACTTCACTTCAACTCCATTATCCATACAATAGCAACTAGTATGCGCCAGTCCTGAATGGATGAGATTCCTTCACACTTAACTAGAGATCTCAGGTTCGCGCACCGAAAATGGAGAAATCCTTAGTAAAGAGAACTTCTCCGTTGAATGGCCTAATGCGGCGTAAATCTGGATTAGTCAGGTCAATAGGTTTCGGATAATAGATGGTTATAAAAAAACAAGGCATTTGATTGCCTATTAAAATTTATCAAGTGGTTATAATAGTAACCATAATGAAATATCTTAATAGTTGTTAGAATGTACTGCAAATCACAATAAAGGAAGGTTTTTCATTAGCTCCAATATTGCATGTATGAACTCAGATAAATATGGTAAGTTAGTAATAACTGTTATGACTAAATTTCGTTCCTGAAAAATAATAATCATGACAAAAAAATAGCGATAAGTAAAAATATTTTTAATAACTTGTGGGGGTTAAAATCTTTATAAAACTTTAAATCAAATGATGTAATCCTTTGATTCTACTGCTCACGACCGTCAACTCAAGAACTTTACTTGTTCTTGAATTTATGGACTAACCTGTTGTTTAAATTTCATCACGAATGCGGAGCCAAGATTTGGTCACATACATGGAATACATGGTAGGCTTGCGGATCATCGCTGGAGATGGAGACTTTTGGATGACCTCCAGAGAGGAGAGCTTCTTTATGTATTTTTCTTTCTCTCTTTTGGCCTTATGAAGACCCTTATTTATAGTTGTAGAGAGGGGAGTTTGTGATGAATACATACTCTTTTCCCTTCAATTTGATTGGTCTACCCACGTGTTCAAACCTATCACAAAAGTTATGTGATAAGTATGTATGTAACTGGTCCGACTATGTCATTTGAACACTTGGCAACATTTGATAGGTTCTTATATTGACTTGTAATTTTACATCACGTATGCACGTGTCATAATTTTATTAATCCTTGACTTGATTTTTCGTGCCACATCATTTGACACATCGCATGCACCTTCGGCTAATGGAGCAGACCCATGATATGAAGACCAATTCAATGAACTAGCCCGATGAAATTGGACTTTACTTTAAATTCATGTCTTAGACTTAAATAATTTATTCTTGATTTGGAATCGATATTTCTTGAATTTAGAAATTTATCCAAATTTAGTATGGATTTAATTCCACAAAATTCATATGTTTATAAGAACATCTATATATTATGCAAAGATTAACATAGTATTTATTTTAAAGGAGCATTCAATCATCCAACATGTTAAAAAATCACTTTGACGCTTAAAGCGATGAAACTATGCAAAACAATGGATTATTGCTTCACAGGTGAAGCCATTCTGTAACGACCCGTTAGGTCACTTTGGATATTTTGTCTATTCTTAAATAACCCTTTCCCTAGCTTCATTTTGGTATAGTTGACTTGCGGGGATGGGTGGCACGATTCCCAAGGCAATCGGGTAGAAATAACGGAAGAAAATTTATGTTTTGAAATTTTGAAGTTCTAAGTTTGACTAAGAAAACTTTTGAGAAAATGCGGTCGAAAATTAATTTTGATGGTTCTGTTAGATCGTGAATGTGATTTTTAACTTAGATGGCTAGTAGGAACGAGTCCCGAGTGATTTGAGTGAGTTTCGGGCAAGGAAGTGTATTTTACGAACTTCTTAAGTTAAAGAAAGAACTTGGGTCAACTAAAGTCAACATTGAGGGTAAACGAGTATTTTTTGATGTTTTGTCGATTGTATTAGATCCAAAATATCATTTATGACTTAGTCGAGTCATTGGTTCAATTCCTATGGTACTCGGGGGTATTTTGGACATTTGGTTGGAAATCTAGCTTTTAAGAAAATTAGAGTTAACCTCGGTCAACATCGAGTCAAGACAATCTTGTATGATTGTTTCGAGTGCGCGAGCAGGTTCGTTGCATATTTAGGACTGGTTTGTGTTCGGAATGTCCCGAATGAATCTAGAGGGTCGATTTCAAGTTTGGAACACACCAGATGTGCACCTGTTGGTTTTGTTCTATGTGAGCGCGAGGAGCAGGTCGCTATCGCGATGAGTCACATGACCAAGCTTCACGATCGTTGTGGCCAACGACGCAGTCATGATGAGCAATTGGGCCGGGTCAGGTTTTAGCCTTCGTGATCGCGATGTGGGTCCCACGATCGCAATGAAGGCATTATTTTAGAGATTTAAAATGTTAAAAAATGATCTCATTCATTCTATTCTCATATTTGGAGCTTGGAAGTCCGGATTGGAGTATTTCAGAGGGGTTTTACAAGAATCTTCAAGTAGGCAAGTTTCTAATCATTCTTTTACGTCTATATCATCAATTATTAAGGAATTTCATGCTAGAAATCATGATTTGAGTTGAGAAATTGGGTTCATGAACACTAGGATGGAAAATGGAGATTCTTCAATAAATCATAGAATTAATGTTTGATTTGGTTGATTTTTGGTATTTAGACACCATAGATAATGCGTAGACTAATTTTTGGACTTAATTCTCATTTTACCATTCGAGGCTCGAAATCTAATATTTGGACTTATTTCTCTATATGGTGTCTACAATATCATGTGCTAACATATAATTCATATTTGAATAGATTTGGATCATTCGGAGGCTCTACGGAAGGGCAAGACTTCCTTGTGACCGTCAAACTACTAAATCAATCAAGTTGAGACTTTCTTGACCTTAATTAAAGCGTCGTGATTGTCTTAATAAATTAATTAAGAGGGTGTAATGAGGATACTAAGGGGTCCAGATAC
Source organism: Anisodus tanguticus (assembly GCA_034509755.1). Lineage (NCBI taxonomy): Eukaryota > Viridiplantae > Streptophyta > Magnoliopsida > Solanales > Solanaceae > Anisodus > Anisodus tanguticus. The sequence continues at coordinate 12,058,579 of CM067552.1, read as the reverse complement.
TTGTGAGGTGACGAGCACTTGTATCGAATACAGGTGTCATGTTATGAGTATTTGTGCAATTTCAATTGTATAGTCGAGTCTGAATGCCATGCTTTGGGTACTAGTGATATCATAGATTGATATTATGATTGGGCATGAGACCTATTATATGTTGATTTTATGCTTATTACTTGTCGTCTCTGTGTTTACATGTTGTCATCACTCCTCAATACTCGTTTAAAAGTGGAAAACAAGCTAATGGTCGAATATGGCTTATTTTGACTAAAGATTGAATCTTTATTACATAGATTGGCTTTTTACTATTACGCATGTCATATTGATGCTTCATATAGTATCTCATGCATATTATATTGGTAGATACATGTGCGGGGTTTGAGGGGAAATATTTTTGGATGGAGTGATGCATTGAAAATGAGCGTGATTGGCTAGAGACAGGTTTTGACCCTAAAATTGGCTAAGTGATGCGATTGAAAACCTAATATTGGCTAAGAAACTGAAGGAAAATGATTCTGGGTAATATATGGACCTCCCGAGTCCTCTATGGATCACGATTCATAGTAGTTGAATGGTGTACCGGTGATGAGAAAAATGCCTTGCATTTACTTAGCATTTGCATATCACATCATCTTAATACTTCTTTGTTTGGTTGACTTGTCTAACTTCTTGTTGAATCACACTATCATGCTTACTTGACTACATGAACGAATTTGAGGACATAGAGACTTCTTATATCTGGATTGAAACTTGTAATTATGGGCTTTATCATTATACCAGACTAATAGTAGTTAAGTATGGAAGTATTATTTGGGAGATCAACCCTCGTGTCCCTTTTAACTAGGGTTGGTCAGTGTTGTTGCTGAGTACATGTTATTTTCCGTACTCACACTACACTTGCTACACCCTTTTATGTGCAGACTCTGTTCCTAGCACGAGTGAATCTCGGAACTATGCCGATCGTTACTATTCCTATCCTAATTTATGCGATGCATTTAGAAGAAATTACTTTTAAAATTTATGGCTTCAAATAAAATATAAATATTTGTGTGGCTATACATTATATCATTAAGGATAGAATTGAAAGATTAACATTAATGAATGTCACAAAATACTTGTTCCCCCCTCTAGTTTGTGCAAACTTCAAATCCCATATATCTGTGTGAATAAGTTCTAGAGGAGTGGTATTCCTTTCGATGGATTGAAAAGGAAGCTTTGTGAGTTTTGCCTCTATGCACACCTCACACTTATGTGGAGGGTTTACGTCAATAGACGGCAACAACTTCAACTTTACCAACCTTTGGATGGATTTGTAGTTGACATGTCCTAATCTATGATGACATAAATTATATGACTCAAGAAAGTAAGATGAAGAGGCTTCAATATTATTGCTTTTACGTAATACAGACATGGTGTTTCTTTGAAGAGGCCTTCACAGACGAATCCTCTTCCCACAAACGTTCCATTCTTAGTGACTACAAATTTATTGGACTCAAACACTAGCCTAAAACCAGCATTAACCAATAAAAGACCTGAAATTAAATTTCTTATAATCTTAGGAACATGCATCACTTCCTTCAGAGTGAGTTCCTTTTCAGAAGTCATCTTCAGGACTACCTTTCCTACCCCCAGCACGTCAGAGGAAGTGTTGTTGCCCATGAACAACTTCTTGTTTATAACCGGTGTATAAGTGGAGAAGGCATCTCTATTGGAACAGATGTGTCTTGTAGCACATGTGTCCATCCACCACTGCATGGGATTCTCAACCAGGTTTGCTTCTAGCACCACCGCTGAGAACTCCTCAATCATGTCATCCAGAAACTGGTCCTTGACAACGTTAACTTGAGCCTTGCCCTTAGCCTTGGCCTTCTCTTGTTGCTCAGTCTTGAGCTTGCGGCAGTCCTTGATCATATGACCAGGTTTCCCACAGTGGTGACAGTTTCCTTTGAACTTCTCCGCTGCTTGGGTCTTGTCGTCTTTCTGGAACTTGCGCTTCTTGCTTAGGTTCCCTTTGGCCTCAACCAGATTTGCCTTTGCCTCAGCGAGTAGTTTACCCCTAGGTAAGGCCTTCTTATTATCTTCCTGAATTTGGAGTTTGATAATAAGTTCTTCAAAGATCATATCCTTTATCTTGAGCTTTAGGTAGCTCATAAACTTATTCCACGAAGGAGGTAACTTTTCAATCAGTGATGCAACCAAAAACTGCTTGTTTGGCTTCATACCTTCCAAATCCAGGTGATGTAAAATCATTTGGAATTCCTGGACTTGGGACATCACTGTCTTACTATCCACCATTTGAAATTTCAGAAAATTTCCCAACGATGAATTTCTTAGTACCTGCATCTTGTGCGTTGTACTTCTTTTGTAGCTTCTCCCACAACTCTTTGGAAGTGCCAACGGTGCAATACACCGTGTAGAGAGGGTCTGACAAGTAGTTCAATATGTAATTTTACACATGAAATCACTATGACTCCATGCATCAAGAACCATCTTCATGCCATTAATGATATGGATACCTAGGCCGCCTTCACCCGTTTCAGAAGGCAAATGGTTCATTTCATCTCCAGCTTGCGGAGGATCTTTTGTTAGGAAATGTGTCATTCCCATAACAGTCAGATAGAAGAGGATCTTTTGTTGCCATCTCTTGAAGTTTGACCCCATGAACTTTTTAGGGCGTTCATGGTGAAATCCAGTGGGTGGAGGAACGACAACATTCCCTTGAGCTGCAACAAAGGTATTGAATGAGCCTTGAGCAACCGGAAAAATATTAGGAGTGCCTTGAGCAGTGGGGAAGGCAGGGGATTTCCTTGAGCAGCAGTAACAGAATCAGAAGCAGTTTGATTTATACCAATCACCTTTCTAACTTAGTTACTTACAATAAAATCTTGTCTTAAAATTGTTGGGATACGATTGTTGTAGGGAACGGGATTTATGTAACTAATATAATAGTAGAAATGATAAACAAACTATTACAATAAAACTGGAAATCAAAACCTTAACAAACTGCTTGTGTGATTTGCTGAGTCGAGTGATGGCACTCTGTCTTTAAGATAATATTACACCGTATATCTCCCCTTACGGTGTTGAGCAATAGTCTCCCAAAATACAACAACAACTTTAACAAGTGAGCAAAGGAAACTCAAGTGTTACTCTTGAAGAACTTTGAGTATAGTGACTTTGCTAGAGAGGAAGAATATGAATTCAGAAAATCTGGAGTATTTTCTAAGTGTTGAGTGATGTGTCTTTCAATTGAGGCAAAGGCCTCAATTTATAGTGTAAGTAGAAGACCCCTCAACTAGCCAACTAATGGCCTTCAATAGCCATGTAATTGCACTTGATTGAGCGAATTCATGTGGCAAGTTATGGAGAATCAATGCTCCAAAAGCAACCCAAACGTCAGATTTTTCCAACTTCTCGTCGCAGCATTATGCCTCCGAAGGCTGACCAACTAGATTTTTCCAACTTTCCGCGGCTCCAGTAGCTGACCAGCCAATTTGTGCCGCGGCGCTCTAGCGCCGCGGCCCTTCACGGCTTCCCGGCGATTTCCCGACTCGTTTCATTTTACACTTTGTACACTTCTTCCTTCATTTACCAACGTGGAATACTTTGTCATTTGGCCAATAACCGTCCATAATTCTATGTCTCAACCGTATTACATACGTACCAATATCTCTTTCACTAATGAAATTTGTGATACTTGGTACTACGTGTGCACATGTGTGGAAACGACGTTTCCGACGTGCGGGCCCAATTATTCGAGTCATAAATTAAGGGGATATACTTATTTCCACATTTAGTAAATGTCCAACAATTTCCGCCTTGTGGCTTTCTCAAGGATTTTTTAATTATACAATTACAACCATTTTATTATATAAATGGATCACTTGCATCCTTGTCTCCCATCATATTCTCCAAGTCTTAACTCATAGTTGAGTTGTAATTGTTTCCTTTTTATGGCAAAGGCGCATCTGCATGTTTTCTTGTTTGCATGTGCCATTGCTCTTCTTGCTTCTTCATCAATGGTTTCTGCTGAAGTTATTGAGCATTCTTTTCATGTAAAATTCTCCTGTTTATTTCCTATGTAAATTAGATTCTCCTTTATCACCCTCGATTGTGTGTTGAGAAAACAGTCATGAAAGTTACACCTTGTGTCCGCAAAAATTAGTACATTTTAGTATGTCTAAAAGAGAACGGACACTTTTTAAAATATGAAAATCCTTTAAGTTTACACTTTTCATTTACCTTTAATAACATGTTATTATAGTCATGGAAATGTGATGACATATTGAAAACAACAAGTTCTAACTACTTTTGGTAAGTGCCAAAAGTTTTTTTAAAAAAAAACTATAATCGTGTTTAATGAAACACCACCATATAAAATGAAACGAAGTAGTAGTTCAATGTCTTTCACGAAGAAAACACTCTAGTTCTGTTCATGTTGGTTTTTGTTCGTTGCACTAGACGAAGCATTTGATACCGTAGGCATGTGCAACTGTTGATTTTAATACATTTCCATCATTTCTTTTAGAAAGCTTTTTTTCCCTCTTCAACTCTATCTAAAATATTTCTTTAAAATAATATTTGGATGCATGCATATATCCAGTAAATATAAATGTATGTATACTATCACTTGTTGACACGTATTCTAGTATTGTTTTCACCTTAATCTATCTGTTAGAAAAAGGAAGCCTTTTATTTCTTAATTTGGTAAATATTTTTGTGAATGATATGTTGATGTATTTGGTTGGTGGTGTAGGTGCAAAATCTTACTATAAACAGGTTATGCCGTAGACAAGTGATAACTGCAGTAAATGGAAGTCTTCCTGGTCCAAATCTACATGTACGAGAGGGAGACACCCTTGTCGTTCATGTCTTCAACAAATCACCATACGATCTCACTATTCATTGATATATATGTCCTACTTAAGCATTTATCTTGTATACAGCAATATAAATAATTTAATTACTATTAATATAAACAAGAGTGAATTCATAGCAGCCATATAGAGAGAAAACTTGAGAGAGAAAAGCTGATTTTCGCACATTGAAAATCTGCTACAGCAGTCCGCGTCAATCAACGTTTGTTTCATTAAGCGTTGGATCGTGCTCAAATTTGAATTGGGGGTTCTCAACATCCTGTTCGTCGATTTCAACGGTGAAGATTTGATTATGTGGTATGTAGTTCCAGAGTTTAGAGCACGAACAGTAACTCATTTTTGGAGGTGATTTCTCTCATTTCTTCATTAGTTTCGGTGCTTTATTTTATGTATTATTGCTCCGTCTTAGGCGTTGATGTTGTAGCCATTTGGAGAAAATTATTGTAACTCTTGTTGATTTTAGTGGAGCTTTTGTTGGCGGAGGTCCCGTGGTTGTTTCCTCTTCACATTGAAGGGGGGTTTTGACGTAAATTTGGTGTCTCTTGCATTCGATATATTTTTTGCTTGCTTTGGTATCTTATTGTTGGTATAGCTGCTGCCCATATATCTGTTTGTATTTGAAATTAGTTTTCTCCTCTTATTTAAATAGTGTGGAAAGTTTTTTTATTTGGGTATCCTTCAGCATTTACTTTGTCATACAATTTGGTTATTGCTTGTTTCTTCCCAATAAAGTAGTATCAGAGCCTATAGTTGTATTTGATTGCATTGATTGTCTATTTGAATGATGGAGACAAATATCAGCAAGATGGTTTGTTTAAATGGAAGTAATTATCATATTTGGAAAGGCAAGATGAAAGATCTTCTATTTGTCAAGAAAATGCATTTACATGTGTTTTCTTCTAACAAGTCCGAGTCTATGAATGATGAAGATTGAGAATTTGAGCACCTACATATGTGTGGTTATATCAAACAATGGGTTGAAGATAATGTGCGTAATCATATTGTGAATGAGACACATGTTAGAAGTTTATGGGATAAACTCGAGACACTTTATTCTTTGAAGACTGAAAATAACAAGTTGTTTCTACTGAAACAATTGATGAATATGAGATTCAAAGAGGGAGATCCTATTTCTGATCATATTAATGATTTTCAGGGTGTCCTTGACCAGCTATCTGGAATGGGTGTCAAGTTTGATGATGAAGTACATGAACTTTGACTTCTTAATACTATGTCATACTCTTGGGAAACTCTTTGAATTTTTGTGACTAATTCTGCTCCTAGTGGTGTTGTAACTATGGAATATGTCAAGAGTGGTGTCTAAAATGAAGAGATGCGAAGAAGATCTCAAGCCTCATCTTGTTCAGCTTCACACTCCGATGTTTTGGTTACTGAAGACATAGGGAGAAGTAACTTTAGAGGTCAGAATGTCAGAGGCAAAAGTAGAAGAAAATCAAGATCCAGGTACAAGAATGTTACATGTTACTATTGTCATAAGAAATGACATATCCAGAAACATTGCTACAGGTTTAAGAGAGACCATAAACAACAAAATAAGGATGACGATAATGAAAATCGTGTTACTATTATTGCTGAAAATGATCTTCTTGTTGCTTGTGGTAAAAATGAAGTCAATCTTGTTTGTGGATTTAAGTGCCACTTCTCATGTCACGCCAAAGAAGGAATTATTTTCTTCTTATACTCCAGGTAATTTTGGAATGTTACAAATGGGTAATGATAGTGAGGTTAAGGTATTGGGCATTGATACAGTTTACTTGAAAAATAAGAATGGTTTTAGGTTGGTTCTTAACAATGTTAAACATGCTCCAGATGTTCGTCTAAATTTAATTTATATAGGAAAGCTTGATGATGAGGGTTATGATCAAACCCTTGGTGGTGGCCAATGAAATCTTCTTAGAGGTTCAATGATTGTGGCTCAAGGTAACAAGATATCTGACTTGTACTTATTTCAGGGCTCCATTTGTAGAGACTAAGTAAATTTGGTGGAGAATGATACTTTATCAGAGTAATGACATAGAAGGCTGAGTCATATAAGCGAGAAGGGGATTGATAGTTTGGCTAAGAAGAATTTGCTTTCTGGAGTGAAACAAGCAAAGTTAAAGAGATGTGTTCATTGCTTACCCGGGAAACAGAAAAAAAATTATTTTAGAGTCATTCGCCTTCACGAAAACTTGATTTGCTGGAGTTGGTACATTCTGATTTGTGTGGTCCTTTTCAAGTAAGTTCTCTTGGTGGTGCACTTTACTTTGTGACTTTTATTGATGATCATTCTCGCAAACTCTGGGTATATCCTTTGAAGTTCAAGGATCAAGTATTTGGTGTGTTCAAGACTTTACAGGTCCTGATTGAGAGACAGACATGGAAGAAACAAAAATGCATCCGCTCATACAATGGTGGTGAATATATTGGTCCTTTTTATAATTATTGCAGAGAGCGGGGTATTCGGCATCAGAAAACTCCTCCCAAGACTCCTCAATTAAATGGTTTATTGGAGAGGATGAACATAACTCTAGTTGAGAGGGTTAGATATTTGCTTTCAGATGCTAAGTTCCAGATTCATTTTGGGTAGAAGCACTTTATACTACTGCCTATGTTATCAATTTATCTTCTACTATTAGTTTGGATGGTAATGTCCCTGATAGTGTTTGGTTTGGTAAGGATGTCTCTTATGCTTATTTGAGAGTTTTCGGGTGTAAGTCATTTGTGCATGTTTCTAAGGATGAGAGGTATAAGATGGAAGTTAAAACTAGGTAGTGTATCTTCATTAGTTATGATCAAGACGAATTCGGCTATCGTTTCTATAATCGAGTTGAGAAAAAAATTGTTAAAATTTGTGATGTTATGTTCTTTGAAGACTAGACAATTGAAGATTTTGACAAAACTGAGAAGGTTGATTCTCAGAGCAGTGAGAGCTTAGTTAATATTGATTCAGTTTAGGTGACTATTGCACCTGAATAAATTTTTAAAATAATGAAGATGGTGATCATGTTCAGAATGATCAACATGATGTCGTTGATGCTCCAATGCAAGATGATGTGGTCGACCGACAACCAGTTACTATTGATGCCCTGGAGAGTTCTCTCAAAAGATCTACTAGAGAGAAAGTACCTTCATCTCGTTATTCTCCCAATGAGTTTGTACTCTTGACTGACGGGAAGAACTTGAAAATTTTGATAGTAATTAGACATGGGAAAGTGTTAGATATTAATTCATGTGCTGAATATGGCTTAATAGAATTCCTCGAGGATATACAACTTCTTAAAACTGTCACAGAAAAAGAACCCTATGTTGATGAGGTGATTAAGTTATTCTATGCTAATCTGAGTCCTGCTATTGATGATGTCTCCTGAAAATTATTTGGAAAGGTATATCTCTATAATAAGATTTATCAGTTTATACCCTCGAGTATAAATAAATGTATGGGACTTGATGTTGTAGAGAGAGTTAGAGATGCAGTACAAGTGACATAAAATAGGGATAAAATGATTGAATACCTCATTGGAGGTATAATGAAAAAGTGGATCCCTAGATGCTCAGCTTCAAAACTAACAGCCTTATTTTTCACTCTCCACAAAATTGCTATTCACAATTGGCTTCCTTCTTTGAATGAGTCAGTTGTGACATCTGAACAATCTTTCCTATTGTTTAAAATTGGAAAAGGTTTAAAAGTTGATTTTGGAAAAATGATCTTTTATCAAGTTGCCTACTTGGCTGAAGAGGAATCAACTTTAATCTTTCCATTTCCCTCTCTAATCTACCAAATCTTGACTACCCAAGGCTTTGAACCTAAGAAAGAGGACATTGTAGGAAAGGCCCTTGAACTGTACTCAGTAAACAAGACAATTTTAAAAAGGAAAGAAAGAGTTATTGACTTGCCTTGGAAGATGGAAGCAGAATGTGAGAATGCTGCCAGGAATGTCACCAACATTCAGGGCAACACTGGTTCAAGACAGTCAACTCTGTCAACAGAATGGCTAGTGGGTCAAATAGCACATATCAACCAACAAATTTCAGAATTACTGTGTAATGTGTTTGGACAACATCTATGACAATGCACTAAGTCATTTGTATATTTTGTAATGTGTTTTGTGAAGAAAGGCAAATAGAGGGAGATTGTTAATGTTGAGTTTGGTGTTGTCACATTTGTTCCAACATATCTTCTGAAGTACTGATTTGAATGCATAAAAATGTTGGGACAAATATCATAACATTTTGATCAACATTTTCGAAAAATAGTTTTGCCTTACTTCACGCTAAGCAGTAATATTTTACTGTGAGGTAAAAATGACTTAGGCGTGGTGAATTGGAGCTGTGTAAAATGTGGAAGAAAGAGTCAAAGCTTGGGGAAGAAGTCGAGTAAGGAACAAGTCAAAGTTGTTGAGATTTTCACTCCTTAATCATCTACCACAAGCTGCCCATCTTTTCCTCAACTATAACAACCGATCGATGAGTCTTTCAAGGGAACTCTCTACTATAAATAGAGAGGCCACAACAGTGAATCGATCATCCAGAATCAGATTGCAAAAATACCAAGAGAGCTCTCGGGATTTCATTTTAGAAATCTGGATCACAAGTGTTGCCTGAGTGTGTCGACAACATTCTGTCCAACATTACAATTGATGTTTAGATTCTAGATTAGTTTTGTATGGAGTGATTGTAATGAGAGGTTGTCTATGTCTAATTAGTTAGATTTTTCAGGCAGAAGTCATCTGCGACTTCAACTTTTAATTCCTTTCCATTTTATATTGTAAATCTATAAAGAAAAGAATTTGTATTTTTGTACACAATATATATATATACAATACATCTGGTCATTGACCATCATAAGTTATATAATATTATATAACTTATGAAAATTTTAAACCGTTGTGTTCTTTAAATTCCGCTGCATTTACTCTTTAAAGTTACTGTTTTACTAAGTGTTATTATTGGCGTCGGACGACATAATTGATGACATTCTGAAACAGAATTGACATTCGATTTATTCCATCTCTTATTTTTATTTCTCATAGCATTTGACACCCTTCAAGTTCAAAGCACAACCAAGAAGAATACGAGAGGCAAATGATCTGATATAAATCGCTAAACCAAACAACAAATTGTTAGTTGATGGGGATGTCATATGCAAATATCTACCCATGCAAATGAATCTTCCCATCTTCTAAAGTTTGAATAAAATTTAAAGATAAAATACAGAGGAAACGTTCTTCTTTTTAATACTAAGGAAAGATTCTCTTTTGGCTTCCCTTTTGCTTCTGAAAATTTTCTTGTTGCCTGAATATTCAATTTAACTAAAATATTACAACTGCAATATCAGCAATATTAAATTAAAATTTGGCAGAATGCACAACCAAGAATAAGAAGTAGGGGCAAAAGGTTCTAAGATATATTTTGCTATCCTGAGCAAGAAGTTGTTAGTGTCCAATGCACCAGATTCATTTCCTTAAATAGAATGGAATCAAATCTTTGTTTGCCTCCTTTGCAAGAACCTTCTGATGCGGGATTGTTGTACCTTGACTTCAAATATTTTGCATGTAGTTTATAATTATTTTTATCTTTAGCATTGATACCGTTGGATGTGTGAACAGTAAAATTTTAACCCTAAGTCAACTCAACGTGTATTAAGATAATCTGCAAAAGATTTTTAGCATTAATACTTCATTAAAAAGATAAATTGCATTCATCGAAGAGCACATTCTCACACTTAATTCGCGACAGTTGTAAATTCCTCTTCTTTTGGATTAATATATGTCCATCATACACCCCAAACTCCTATTTCTAGATAGGCTTCATTGACAAGCTTAAAGAGAATAACTTATATACTCTATGTGGCAATTAATTTGCAACTGCTTGCTGAATAGTGTCTTCCAGTTTAATTTCGAAGATTAGATCCATTATCAATTAGAAATTGAGAGAGGAAAAGGACACTAGGTAAACTAATGTGAATAGAATATAAAATAAGCACCCAAATTTCAAACTTAGATTCAACAAACTAATAAGTGTTTTGAGTGCTTTGAACTCGCATCTTCTCTTTAGAAGAATCACCGTGAGAAGTTCTCGCAATGATCATATAGGAAACACTTCAAATGCCTTTTAAAGATAGATTTTACAATGTTCCCAACTAGCTTCTGATTGAGGCTTACTTGTTTTAGTTGCAGAATGAGAAGAGTAAGAAGGTTGTAGACCTGATACCAAAAATATGCATTACCTGCATACACTTGTACATAAAAGGAAAAACTGGATCATCGAGAATAGGTCTCGTCCAGATGGTTTAAGAATGAACTACGTAAGTTTAAGATCGATTTCCTTTTAATTTTATTTTAAATCACTTTGTAGTGAATAATATGATGGTTCATGCGTCTTGCTTGCCAACAATATTTTATTGTTTGCTGCTTATAATTATACGGGTAAGATTGAAATTTTCCTATTTATAATTGAATTGATGAACTATGCCTTTGACTTTAATTATAAGGGATATAATTACTGAAAATGATGAACTACGTACTTTGTATTTATAAAAGTGTAATTCGTCTTTGCTCTTGCATCTTAAAGTGCACATTTAATGTGATTGTGAGAAAATTAGCATTTAACAATTGTTTGACAAAAAGTTCTACCATCATTTGAAGACAAAAGAAATGTTTAGATTATCACATGATTTATCGGAACGCCACTCACGAGCTGTTTCACAATAGAAGAGTTGTTCCAATATGTGTACTCTTATTTCTTCATGCTTCTCCTTTGTAGGTATGTACCGCCATTTGAAACATCTATCACACTGCACAACGAATGCCCCTACAAATGGCAAAACCCTAGATGTATAATTTGGTAAGGAGTTTCTGTGAGAACGGAGAGGTTGAACTTCAATAGCAGCGACAACATTATCATAAAATACCAACTCAAAAGGAAACCTTTCCATGCTCGAATAAGCTCATTTTGAGTTAGTGCTTTATGATCATGTTGTCACAGCTAATCACGTTAAACCTCTCCATGCTTGAAGAAACTCCTTACCAAATTATACATCTAAGGCTTTGCCATTTGTACTGGCATTCGATGTGCAGTGTGATAGATGTTTTAAATTGCGATACATACCTACAAAGGAGAAGTATGAAGAAATAAGATAACACATATTGGAACAACTCTTTTATTGTGAAACAACACCTGAGTGGCGTTCTGATAAATCATGTGATGATCTAAATATTTCCTTTGTCTTCAAATGATGGTGGAACTTTTTGTCAAACAATTGTTAAATGCTAGTTTTCTCACAATCACATCAAATGCGCAATTTAAGATGCAAGAGCAAAGAAGAATTACACTCTTATAAATACAAAGTACGTAGTTCATCAATTTTAGTAATTATATCCCTTATAATTAAAGTCAAAGACATAGTTCATCAATTCAATTATAAAAAGAAAAATTTCAATCTTACCCGTATAATTATAAGTTGCAAATAATAAAAGATTGTTGGCAAGCAAGCCACAAGCACCATCATATTATTCACTATCAAGTGGTTTAAAATAAAATTAAAAGGAAATCGATCTTAAACTCATGCAATCCATTCTTAAACAATCTGGACGAGACCTATTCTCGATGATCTAGTTTTGCCTTTTCTATGCAAGTGTATGCAGGTAATGCATATTTTTGGTATCAGCTCTACAACCTTCTTACTATTCTGCAACTAAAACAAGTAAGCCTCAATCAGAAGTTAGTTGGGAACATTGTAAAATCTATCTTTAAAAGACATTTGAAGTGTTGCCTATATGATTATTGTGAGAACTTCTCATGGTGATTCTTCTAAAGAGAAGATGCGAGTTCAAAGCACTCAAAACACTTATTAGTTTGTTGAATTTAAGTTTGAAATTTTGGTGCTTATTTCATATTCCTTCCACGTTAGTTTACCTAGTGTCCTTTTCCTATATCAATTTCTAATTGATAATGAATCTAATCTTCAAAATTAAACTGGAAGACACTATTAAGCAAGCAGTTACAAATTAATTACCACATACAGATTATATAAGTTATTCCCTTTAAGCTTGTCAATGAAGCCTATCTAGAAATAGGAGTTTGAGGTGTATGATAGACATATATTAATCCAAAAGAAAAGGGATTTACAAATGCCGCGAATTAAAAGTGAGCATGTGCTCTTCGATGAATGCAATTTATCTTTTTAATGGATTATTAGTGCTAATTTTTTTTTTATAGATTATCTTAATGCATGTTGAATGTACTTAGGGGTAAAATTTTAAAAACTTTTCACACATTCAACGTTATCAATGCACAGACAAAAGATTTTATAAACTACATGCGGAATATTTTAAGCCAAGGTACAAACATACCCGCATCAGAAGTTTTGGCCAAGGAGGCAAACAAAGATTTGATTTCATTCGTGTAGGTCTCCCCAAGTTTATACCTTGTTTGTCATCCTATAAAGAACAAAAGCTTGTCAAATATTTTCATCTAAATAATATACGACTTGCAAATGTATGCGAAAATGTAAACATACTCTTGCATTCCACTCTGGAGGAACAATTAAAATTTGCTGAATTTGATAGCTAAAAGACATGAACATACAAAATACAAAATTAGAAGATTTTGATACGCAAACTCAACAACCAAAGTAATGGTTTCATATACAAAAGATGCTTGGATTATCAAGATAATGTGAAAAATCTATCTCATATTATAGGTAAAGCAATTGATTCTAGTTACTAGACTAAAGAGAATGCCTTAATAACCAAAGTGTTGCAAGAAACTCTTGACATTTCATATATCATAAAGTCATAATTAATAGAAATAAACAGATAGAATAAGAATGTGATTTTGATCAATCTTCTTTGGTTTCCTTATCATTAATAGTTGAACAAATAACAAAATAAAAAATCATTACTCCAAACCTCAAGCATCACACTAACACTCCACTTCAACTTCATTATCCATACAATAGCAACTTCTATGCGCCAGTCCTAAATGAATGAGATTCCTTCACACTTAACTAGAGATTTCGGGTTCGCGCATCGAAAATAGAGAAATCATTAGTAAAGAGTACTTCCCCCTTAAATGGCCTAATGCGGCGTAAATCTGAATTAGTCAGGTCAATAGGTTTCGGATAATAGATGGTTATAAAAAAAAGGCATTGGATTGCCTATTAAAATTTATCAAGTGGTTATAATAGTAACCATAATGAAATGTCTTAATAGTTGTTAGAATGACTGCAAATCACAATAAAGGAAGGTTTTTCATTAGCTCCAATATTGCATGTATGAACTCAGATAAATATGGTAAGTTAGTAATAACTGTTATGACTAAATTTCGTTCCTGAAAAATAATAGTCACGACAAAAAAGTAATGATAAGTAAAAATAGCTATCGACAATTGGCTTCCTTCTTTGAATGAGTCAATTGTGACATTTGAACAAGCTTTCCTATTGTTTAAAATTGGAAAAGGTTTAAAAGTTGATTTTGGAAAAATGATCTTTTATCAAGTTGCCTACTTGGATGAAGAGGAATCAACTTTAATCTTTCCATTTCCTTCTCTAATATACCAAATCTTGACTACCCAAGGCTTTGAACCTAAGAAAGAGGACATTATAGGAAAGGCCCTTGAACTGTACTCAGTAAACAAGACAATTTTAAAAAGCAAAGAAAGAGTTATTGACTTGCCTTGGAAGATGGAAGCAGAATGTGAGACTGCTGCCAGGAATGTCACCAACATTCAGGGCAACACTGGTTCAAGACAGTCAACTCTGTCAACAGAATGGCTAGTGGGTCAAATAGCACAAATCAAGCAGCAAATTTCAGAATTACTGTGTAATGTGTTTGGACAACATCTATGACAATGCACTAAGTCATTTGTATATTTTGTAATGTGTTTTGTGAAGAAAGGCAAATAGGGGGAGATTGTTAATGTTGAGTTTGGTGTTGTCACATTTGTCCCAACATATCTTCTGAAGTACTGATTTGAATGCATAAAAATGTTGGGACAAATGTCATAACATTTTGATCAACATTTTCGAAAAATAGTTTTGCCTTACTTCACGCTAAGCAGTAATATTTTACTGTGAGGTAAAAATGACTTAGGCGTGGTGAATTGGAGCTGTGTAAAATGTGGGAGAAAGAGTCAAAGCTTGGGGAAGAAGTCGAGTAAGGAACAAGTCAAAGTTGTTGAGATTTTCACTCCTTAATCATCTACCACAAGCTGCCCATCTTTTCCTCAACTATAACAACCGATCGATGAGTCTTTCAAGGGAACTCTCTACTATAAATATAGAGGCCACAACAGTGAATCGATCATCCAGAATCAGATTGCAAAAATACCAAGAGAGCTCTCGGGATTTCATTTCAGAAATCTGGATCACAAGTGTTGCCTGAGTGTGTCGACAACATTCTGTCCAACATTACAATTGATGTTTAGATTCTAGATTAGTTTTGTATGGAGCGATTGTAATGAGAGGTTGTCTATGTCTAATTAGTTAGATTTTTCATGCAGAAGTCATCTGCGACTTCAACTTTTAATTCCTTTCCATTTTATATTGTAAATCTATAAAGAAAAGAATTTGTATTTTTGTACATAATATATATATATATACAATACATCTGGTCATTGACCATCATAAGTTATATATATCATATAACTTATGAAAATTTTAAACAGTTGTGTTCTTTAAATTCCGCTACATTTACTCTTTAAAGTTACTGTTTTACTAAGTGTTATTATTGGCGTCGGACGACATAATTGATGACATTCTGAAACAGAATTGACATTCGATTTATTCCATCTCTTATTTTTATTTATCATAGCATTTGACACCCTTCAAGTTCAAAGCACAACCAAGAAGAATACGAGAGGCAAATGATCTGATATAAATCGCTAAACCAAACAACAAATTGTTAGTTGATGGGGATGTCATATGCAAATATCTACCCATGCAAATGAATCTTCCCATCTTCTAAAGTTTGAATAAAATTTAAAGATAAAATACAGAGGAAACGTTCTTCTTTTTAATACTAAGGAAAGATTCTCATTTGGCTTCCCTTTTGCTTCTGAAAATTTTCTCCTGAATATTCAATTTAACTAAATATTACAACTACAATATCAGCAATATTAAATTAAAATTTGGCAGAATGCACAACCAAGAATAAGAAGTAGGGGTAAAAGGTTCTAAGAAATTGTTAGTGTCCAATGCAACATATTCGAACTCCGCCATCTGATTCATTTCCTTAAATAGAATGGAATCAAATCTTTGTTTGCCTCCTTTGCAAGAACCTTCTGATGCGGGATTGTTGTACCTTGGCTTCAAATATTTTGCATGTAGTTTATAATTTTTTTTATCTTTAGCATTGATACCGTTGGATGTGTGAACAGTAAAATTTTAACCCTAATCTACTCAACGTGTATTAAGATAATTTGCAAAAGATTTTTAGCATTAATACTTCATTAAAAAGATAAATTGCATTCATCGAAGAGCACATTCTCACACTTAATTCGCGACAGTTGTAAATTCCTCTTCTTTTGGATTAATATATGTCTACCATACACCCCAAACTCCTATTTCTAGATAGGCTTCATTGACAAGCTTAAAGAGAATAACTTATATACTCTATGTGGCAATTAATTTGCAACTGCTTGCGGAATAGTGTCTTCCAGTTTAATTTCGAAGATTAGATTCATTATCAATTAGAAATTGAGAGAGGAAAAAGACACTAGGTAAACTAACGTGAATGGAATATAAAATAAGCACCCAAATTTCAAACTTAGATTCAACAAACTAATAAGTGTTTTGAGTGCTTTGAACTCGCATCTTCTCTTTAAAAGAATCACCGTGAGAAGTTCTCGCAATGATCATATAGGAAACACTTCAAATGCCGTTTAAAGATAGATTTTACAATGTTCCCAACTAGTTTCTGATTGAGGCTTACTTGTTTTAGTTGCAGAATGAGAAGAGTAAGAAGGTTGTAGACCTAATACCAAAAATATGCATTACCTGCATACACTTGCACAGAAAAGGAAAAACTAGATCATCGAGAATAGGTCTCTTCCAGATGGTTTAAGAATGAACTACGTAAGTTTAAGATCGATTTCCTTTTAATTTTATTTTAAATCACTTTGTAGTGAATAATATGATGGTTCATGCGTCTTGCTTGCCAACAATCTTTTATTCTTTGCTGCTTATAATTATACGGGTAAGATTGAAATTTTCCTATTTATAATTGAATTGATGAACTATGCCTTTGACTTTAATTATACGGGATATAATTACTGAAATTGATGAACTACGTAGTTTGTATTTATAAAAGTGTAATTCGTCTTTGCTCTTGCATCTTAGAGTGCACATTTAATGTGATTGTGAGAAAACTAGCATTTAACAATTGTTTGACAAAAAGTTCTACCATCATTTGAAGACAAAAGAAATGTTTAGATTATCACATGATTTATCGGAACGCCACTCATGAGTTGTTTCACAATAGAAGAGTTGTTCCAATATGTGTTCTCTTATTTCTTCATGCTTCTCCTTTGTAGGTATGTACCGCCATTTGAAACATCTATCACACTGCACAATGAATGCCCCTACAAATGGCAAAACCCTAGATGTATAATTTGGTAAGGAGTTTCTTTTAGCACGGAGAGGTTGAACTTCAATAGCAGCGACAACATTATCATAAAATACCAACTCAAAAGGAAACCTCTCAATGCTCGAATAAGCTCATTTTGATTTAGTGCTTTATGATCATGTTGTCACAGCTAATGACGTTAAACCTCTCCGTGCTTGAAGAAACTCCTTACAAAATTATACATCTAAGGCTTTGCCATTTGTAGGGGCATTCGATGTGCAGTGTGATAGATGTTTTAAATGGCGATACATACCTACAAAGGAGAAGTATGAAGAAATAAGGGAACACATATTGGAACAACCCTTTTATTGTGAAAAAACACGTGAGTGGCTTTCTGATAAATCATGTGATGATCTAAATATTTCCTTTGTCTTCAAATGATGGTGGAACTTTTTGTCAAACAATTGTTAAATGCTAGTTTTCTCACAATCACATCAAATGTGCACTTTAAGATGCAAGAGCAAAGAAGAATTACACTCTTATAAATACAAAGTACGTAGTTCATCAATTTTAGTAATTATATCCATTATAATTAAAGTCAAAGACATAGTTCATCAATTCAATTATAAAAAGAAAAATTTCAATCTTACCCGTATAATTATAAGTAGCAAATAATAAAAGATTGTTGGCAAGCAAGCCACACGCACCATCATATTATTCACTACCAAGTGGTTTAAAATAAAATTAAAAGGAAATCGATCTTAAACTTATGCAATCCATTGTTAAACCATCTGGACGAGACCTATTCTCGATGATCTAGTTTTGCCTTTTCTATGCAAGTGTATGCAGGTAATGCATATTTTTGGTATCAGCTCTACAACCTTCTTACTATTCTGCAACTAAAACAAGTAAGCCTCAATCAGAAGCTAGTTGGGAACATTGTAAAATCTATCTTTAAAAGACATTTGAAGTGTTGCCTATATGATTATTGCGAGAACTTCTCATGGTGATTCTTCTAAAGAGAAGATGCGAGTTCAAAGAACTCAAAACACTTATTAGTTTGTTGAATCTAAGTTTGAAATTTGGGTGCTTATTTCATACTCCTTCCACGTTAGTTTACCTAGTGTCCTTTTCCTATATCAATTTCTAATTGATAATGAATCTAATCTTCAAAATTAAACTGAAAGACACTATTAAGCAAGCAGTTACAAATTAATTACCACATACAGATTATATAAGTTATTCCCTTTAAGCTTGTCAATGAAGCCTATCTAGAAATAGGAGTTTGAGGTGTATGATAGACATATATTAATCCAAAAGAAAAGGGATTCACAAATGCCACGAATTAAAAGTGAGCATGTGCTCTTCGATGAATGCAATTTATCTTTTTAATGGATTATTAGTGCTAATTGTTTTTATAGATTATCTTAATGCATGTTGAATGTACTTAGGGGTAAAAATTTTAAAACTTTTCACACTTTCAACGTTATCAATGCCAAAGACAAAAGATTTTATAAACTACATGCGGAATATTTTAAGCCAAGGTACAAACATACCCGCATCAGATGTTTTGGCCAAGGAGGCAAACAAAGATTTGATTTCATTCGTGTAGGTCTCCCCAAGTTTATACCATGTCTGTCATCCTTTAAAGAACAAAACCTTGTCAAATATTTTCAACTAAATAATATACGACTTGCAAATGTATGTGAAAATGTAAACATACTCTTGCATTCCACTCTGGAGGAACAATTGAAATTTGCTGAATTTGATAGCTAAAAGACATGAACATACAAAATACAAAATTAGAAGATTTTGATACGCAAACTCAACAACCAAAGTAATGGTTTCATACACAAAACATGCTTGGATTATCAAGATAATGTGAAAAATCTATCTCATATTATAGGTAAAGCAATTGATTCTAGTTACTAGACTAAAGAGAATGCCTTAATAACCAAAGTGTTGCAAGAAACTATTGACATTTCATATATCATAAAGTCATAATTAATAGAAATAAACAGATAGAATAAGAACGTGATTTTGATCAATCTTCTTTGGTTTCCTTATCATTAATAGCTGAACAAATAACAAAATAAAAAATCATTACTCCAAACCTCAAGCATCACACTAACACTCCACTTCAACTTCATTATCCATACAATAGCAACTACTACGCGCCAGTCCTGAATGGATGAGATTCCTTCACACTTAACTAGAGATTTCGGGTTCGCGCATCGAAAATAGAGAAATCATTAGTAAAGAGCACTTCCCCCTTAAATGGCCTAATGCGGCGTAAATCTGAATTAGTCAGGTCAATAGGTTTCGGATAATAGATGGTTATAAAAAAATGGCATTGGATTGCCTATTAAAATTTATCAAGTGGTTATAATAGTAACCATAATGAAATGTCTTAATAGTTGTTAGAATGTACTGCAAATCACAATAAAGGAAGGTTTTTCATTAGCTCCAATATTGCAAGTATGAACTCAGATAAATATGGTAAGTTAGTAATAATTCATAATAATCACGACAAAAAAATAGCGATAAGTAAAAATATTTTTAATAACTTGTGGGGGTTAAAATCTTTATAAAACTTTAAATCAAATGATGTAATCCTTTAATTCTTCTCCTCACGACCGTCAACTCAAGAACTTTACTTGTTCTTGAATTTATGGACTAACCTGTTGTTGAAATTTCATCACGAATGCGGAGCCAAGTTTTGATCACAAACATGGAATACATGGAAGGCTTGTGGATCACCGCTGGAGATGGAGACTTTTGGATGACCTCCAGAGAGGAGAGCTTATTTATGTATTTTTCTTTCTCTTTTGACCATATGAAGACCCCTATTTATAGTTGTAGAGAGGGGAGTTTGTGATGAATACATACTCTTTTTCCTTCAATTTGATTGGTCTACCTACATGTTCAAACCTATCACAAAAGTTATGTGATAAGTATGTATGTAATTGGTCCAACTATGTCATTTGAACACTTGGCAACATTTGATAGGTTCTTATATTCACTTGGCATATTACATCACGTATGCACGTGTCATAATTTTATTGATTCTTGACTTGATTTTTTGTGCCACATCATTTGATACATCGCATGCACCTTCGGCTAATGGAGCATACCCATGATATGAAGACCAATTCAATTAACTAGCCTGATGAAATTGGACTTTACTTTAAATTCATGTCTTAGACTTAAATAATTTAATCTTGATTTGGGATCAATATTTCTTGAATTTAGAAATATATCCAAATTTAGTATGGATTTAATTCCACAAAAGTCATATGTTTATAAGAACATCTATATATTATGCAAATATTAACATAGTATTTCTTTTAAAGGAGCATTCAATCATCCAACATGTTAAAAAATTACTTTGACGCTTAAAGCGATGAAACTATGCAAAACAATGGATTATTGCTTCACAGGTGAAGCCATTCTGTAACGACCTGTTAGGTCATTTTGGATATTTTGTCTATTCTTAAATAACCCTTTCCCTAGCTTCATTTTGGTGTAGTTGACTTGCGGGGATGGGTGGCGCGATTCCCCAGGCAATCGGGTGGAAATAACGGAAGAAAATTGATGTTTTGAAATTTTGAAGTTCTAAGTTTGAAAAGTTTGACTAAGATGACTTTTGAGTAAATGCGGTCGAAAATGAATTTTGATGGTTCTATTAGATCCAGAATGTGATTTTTAACTTAGATGGTTGGGTGGAACGAGTCCCAAGTGATTTGGGTGAGTTTCGGGTAAGAAAGTTCTTCAGTTAAAGAAAGAACTTGAGTCAACTAAAGTCAACATTAAGGGTAAATGCGTATTTTTTGAAGTTTTGTCGATTATATTAGATCCGAAATATCGTTTATGACTTAGTCGAGTCATTGGTTCAATTCCTGAGGTACTCGGGGGGTATTTTGGACCTTTGGTTGGAAATCTAGCTTTTAAGAAACTTAGAGTTAACCTCGGTCAACATCGGGTCAATACGATCTTGTATGATTGTTTCGAGTGCGCGAGCAGGTTCGTTGCATATTTAGGACTGGTTTGTGTTCGGAAGGTCCCGGATGAATCTAGAGGGTCGATTTCAAGTTTGGAACACACCATATGTGCACCTATTGGTTTTGTTCTATGTGAGTGCGTGGAGCAGGTCGCTATCGCGATGAGTCACATGACCAAGCTCCACGATCGTTGTGGCCAGCGACCCAGTCATGGTGAGCAATTGGGTCGGGTCTGGTTTTAGCCTTCATGATCACGATGTGGATCCCATGATCGCAATGAAGGCATTGTTTCAGTGATTTAAAATGTTAAAAATGATCTCATTCATTCTATTCTCATATTTGGAGCTTGGAAGTCCGTATTGGAGTATTTCAGAGGGGTTTTACAAGAATCTTCAAGTAGGCAAGTTTCTAATTATCCTTTTACGTCTATATCATCGATTATTAAGGAATTTTATGCTAGAAATCATGATTTGAGTTGAGAAATTGGGTTCATGAACACTAGGATGGAAAATGGAGATTCTTCAATCAATCATAGAATTAATGTTTGATTTGGTTGATTTTTGATATTTAGACTCCATAGATAATGGGTAGACTAATTTTTGGACTTATTTCTCATTTTACCATTCGAGGCTTGAAATCTAATATTTGGGTGGCTTTTTGGTTTCGAAACTACCGTATAGTGATATGGTGTCTACAATATCATGTGCTAACGTATAATTCATATTTGGATAGATTTGGATCATTCGTAGGAGCTACGTAAGGGCAAGACTTCGTTGTGACCATCGAACTACTAAATCAATCAAGTAGAGACTTTCTTGACCTTAATTAAAGCGTCGTGACTGGCTTAATGAATTAATTAAGAGGGTGTACTGGGGATACTAAGGGGTCCAGATACTTGTGCGGTGACGAGCACTTGTATCGAATACCGGTGCCATGTTATGAGTATTTGTGCAATTTCAATTGTATAGTCGAGTCTGAATGCCATGCTTTGGGTACTAGTGATAGCATAGATTGATATTATGATTGGGCATGAGACCTGTTATATGTTGATTTTATGAATATTACATGTTGTCTCTGTGTTTACATGTTGTCATCACTCCTAAATACTCGTTTAAAAGTGGAAAAGAAGCTAAATGTCGAATATGGCTTATTTTGACTAAAAATTGAATATTTATTACATAGCTTGGCTTTTTACTATTACGCATGTCATATTGATGCTTCAAATAGTATCTCATGCATATTATATTGGTAGATACATATGCGGGGTCTGAGGGGAAATATTTTCGGATGGAGTGATGCATTGAAAATGAGCCCGATTGGCTAGAGACAGGTTGTGACCCTAAAATTGGCTAAGTGATGCGATTGAAAACCTAATATTGGCTAAGAAACCGAAGGGAAATGATTCTGAGTAATACATGGACCTCGCGAGTCCTCTATGGATCACGATTCATAGTAGTTGAATGGTGTACCGGTGATGAGAAAAATGCCTTGCATTTACTTAGCATTTGCATATCACATCATCTTAATACTTCTTTGTTTGGTTGACTTGTCTAATTGCTTGTTGAATCACACTATCATGCTTACTTGACTACATGAACGAATTTGAGGACATAGAGACTTCTTATACCTGGATTGAAACTTGTGATTATGGGCTTTATCATTATATCAGACTAATATTAGTTAAGTGTGGAAGTAGTATTTGGGAGATCAACCCTCGTCTCCGTTTTAACTAGGGTTGGTCAATGTTGTTGCTGAGTACATGTTATTTTCCATACTCACACTTCACTTGCTACACCCTTTTATTTGCAGACTCTGTTCCTATCACGAGTGAATCTCGGGACTATGCTGATCGTTACTATTCTTATCCTAATTTATGCGATGCATTTAGAAGAAATTACTTTTAAATTTTATGGCTTCAAATAAATTATAAATATTTGTGTGGCTATACATTATATCATTAAGGATATAATTGAAAGATTAACATTAAATTATTTTCATCTTTTGAACGGAAAAGAGTAAAAAATGCCCCTAAAGTATGTAAAATTCATAGTATTTTCCTTCTGTTAATATTTTGGTCCAATCATGCCCATGGCGTTACTTAATTGGGCCAAAATGCCCTTATTTCACGTTAAACTAATTAACTAAGGATAATGGGAAGATTGATAAGGGCATATTTGGACCTACATACATTAAGGGTAGGGGTGTTTATCGATCGGTCCGGTTCAATTTTGTATATTATCGATTCGGTTAGTAAATATGCTAAACCTATAACAAAATCAATAAGTTATTTGTTATTGGTTTTCGATTTATAGGTTAGCTTTCCTTAACGATTCGATTTTCGATTTAACTGATAAGAAAATGTCATGCTATTTTAAATATTTTTTTAACATCAACTATGACCTCAGAGGAACAAAACAAACTGTATTCTTTTTTGTTGCCAATTAATTAATCAATATTTGGATGAAAGTCCAATGTAAAAACAAACTTATTCAAATGAATGACATTGGAAGCTATTTCATGCATAATGGAAACTAGATTATAGAAAAACAATTACATAGTAAAAGAAAATCTATATTCTGATACAATCTTGATATATTCATCAAAAGCAGCCCTAGTTTGAGAGATCAGAGAAATGGACTGGTTGAGATAGCTGAATAGGAATAAGAATAGGAATAGCCCAATATGGTTTTTACTAAATCCACTTTTATATAATTAAGGACAAAAAAGTAATTTTAATAGGATCTTATTGGGTTATCGGTTTAACCGTAGATCGATCGGTTTCGGATCAAATAGGAAGAACTAGAAGATTCCACCTCTGGAAAGCGCCTACACCTAATGGCTTAAGCCGCTGTTCCCATTTCTTATTTGACTTTGTATGCGGGGATTTCAGAATCAGTTAAGGGACTAAATTCAGACGAAAGGTATAAGATTAGCAAGTCGGAGAATACTTTAGTTAATAAAACCAAGGAAGAAATGGAGCGATACCAGAGAAGGAATGAAATAATCAATTAAATATGATCTACATAAATAAAGATTTAAAAATTGAAAACCGAATCGATAGTCCAATAAAAGAAATTATAAAACCGTTTAAAAATCATTAACTCAATAACCCAATACCAATAAATCAATAATATTTTTTTCGGTTCGATTTATCGACTTAACGGGTTTTTGCACACCCCTACATTAAGCGCATATTTAATCCCATTTAGTTTCTAACTGCAATAATGCAATAACTTGCGAAGTTGCATTTGTGAAGCAACTTGGTTAAGTTGTAGTGAATTTCTCACCTACAGAAAAGTTACTACAGTTTAACCAAGTTTTTTCAAACGTAGGAACTAAATTGGATTAGATATACCTTTAATGTATGTGTGTAGATCCTAATACACTCTTATTTGTCTCTAATTATGCTCAATTAAGTTTCATGTAAAATAAGAATTTTTTTGGCCCAATTAAGTAATGATAACTCGATAAGGGTATGATTGAGTCAAACTATTAACGGAGGGAAAATATTGTAGATTTCATATACTTTGAGGGCATTTTGACCCTTTTTTGTATTTTAACAATAAGTATATAAGTAATGAACTCTAAATTTATTTTTATGTTATACATAGGCATGGAGTTTTCCAGCTATTGAGCGGGTGGGCGGACGAACCCGAATTTGAGATCCGACCCGGGAATAGCTACAAGTACAGGTTTAACCTAACGGGTCAGGAAGGAACTCGGTGGTGGCATGCACACGTGTCATGGTTACAAGCCACAGTTCATGGTGCCCTCATCATCCGCCCTAAACGGGGCCGTTCTTATCCTTTCCCTAAACCTTACAGGGAAGTCCCCATCCTCTTAGGTACTTAACTAACCCTTCCTATATTCCTCATTTTATTTTTTGAATTGCATTATTGATATTGATAAACAAAAGAAATAAAACATATTAAAGCCTTGTACATAAATTTTAAGTTCTTTTAGCTAGCTATAGATAGAGACGGATTTCGAATTTGAACATTATATATTTGAGTTTGGAATTTTACCACAGTTCATTTAATTAACATGATTTGAAATCCATTATTTTTAATTATTTAGTGAATTTTTAAGACATATAAAGTCTGAGTTGTTGGGCTTTTATGGGGTTTCCCTTCCTATGTGGAATTGGATTAATAAGACCCAATCCAATTTGAATCAGTCCACTTTTATCCTAAAACTGACTATATAGAGGATTAACTTAGGTCTTATTTCATATACACAATAGTGAATTCATAGCAGCCATATACAGAGAAAAGCTGATTTTCGCACATTGAAAATCTGCTACAGCAGTCCGCGTCAATCAATGTTTTTCGTTTTGTTAACCGTTGGATCGTGCTCAAATTTGAAATGGGGGTTCTCAACATCTTGTTCGTCGGATTCAACGGTGAAGATTGGATGTTGTAGTATATTGTTCCAGATTTTAGAGCACGAACAGTAACTCATTTTTGGAGGTGATTTCTTTCCTTTCTTCACTAGATTTGGTGCTATATTTTATGTATTATTGCTCTGTCTTTGTCATTGATGTTGTATCCATTTGGAGAAAATTGTTGTAACTGTTGTTGATTTTAGTGGAGCTTTTGTGGGCGGAGGTCCCGTGGTTGTTTCCTCTTCACATTGAAGGGGGTTTTCCACGTAAATTTGATGTCTCTTGCATTCGATCTATTTTTTGCTTGCTTTGATATTTTATTGTTGGTATAGCTACTGCCCATATATCTGTTTTTATTTTAAATTAGTTTTCTCCTCTTATTTAAATAGTGTGGAAAGTTTTTTGATTTGGGTATCCTTCCGCATTTACTTTGTCATGCAATTTGGTTATTGCTTGTTTCTTCCCAACAAAGTAGTATCAGAGCTTGTAGTTGTATTTGATTGCATTGATTGTCTATTTGAATGATGGAGACAAATAGGAGCAAGATGATTTGTTTAAATTGCAGTAATTATCATATTTGGAAAGGCAAGATGAAAGATCTTCTATTTGTCAAGAAACTGCATTTACATGTGTTTGCTTCTAACAAGTCTGAGTCTATGAATGATGAAGATTGAGACTTTGAACACCTACATATTTGTGGTTATATCAGACAATGGGTTGAAGATAATGTGTGTAATCATATTGTGAATGAGACACATGTTAGAAGTTTATGAGATAAAGTCGAGACACTTTATGCTTTGAAGACTGGAAATAACAAGTTGTTCCTACTGAAACAATTGATGAATATCAGATTCAAAGAGGGCAATCCAATTTCTGATCATATTAATGATTTTCAGGGTGTCCTTGACCAACTATCTGGAATGGGTGTCAAGTTTGATGATGAAGTACATGGACTTTGACTTCTTAATACTATGTCATACTCTTGGGAAACTCTTTGGATTGTTTTGACTAATTCTGCTCCTAGTGGTGTTGTAACTATGGAATATGTCAAGAGTGGTGTCTAAAATGAAGAGATGCGAAGCAGATCTCAAGCTTCATCTTCTTCAGCTTCACACTCCGATGTTTTGGTTACTGAAGACAGGGGGAGAAGTAACTTCAGAGGTCAGAATGTCAGAGGCAAACGTAGAAGAAAATCAAGATCCAGGTACAAGAATGTTACATGTCACTATTGTCACAAGAAATGACATATCCCGAAACATTGCTACAGGTTTAAGAGAGACCATAAGCAGCAAAAGAAGGATGGCGATAATGAAAATCGTGTTACTATTATTACTGAAAATGATCTTCTTGTTGCTTGTGATAAAAATGAAATCAATATTATTTGTGGATTTAAGTGCCACTTCTCATGTCACGCCAAAGAAGGAATTATTTTCTTCTTATACTCCAAGTAATTTCGGAATGTTACAAATGGGTAATGATAGTGAGGTTGAGGTATTGGGCATTGGTATAGTTTGCTTGAAAAGTAAGAATGGTTTGAGGTTGGTTCTTAACAATGTCAAACATGCTCCAGATGTTCGTCTGAATTAAATTTATGTAGGAAAGCTTGATGATGAGGGTTATGATTAAAACCTTGGTGGTGGCCAGTGAAAGCTTCTTAGAGGTTCAATGGTTGTGGCTCGAGGTGACAAGATATCTGAATTGTACTTATTTCAAGGCTCCATTTATAGAGACTCAGTAAATTTGGTGGAGAATGATACTTTATCAGAGTTATGGCATAGAAGGCTGAGTCATATAAGCGAGAAGGGGATTGATAGTTTGGCTAAGAAGAATTTGCTTTCTGGAGTGAAACAAGCAAGTTAAAGAGATGTGTTCATTGCTTAGCCGGGAAACAGAAAAAAATATATTTTTAGAGTCATTAGCCTTCACGAAAACTTGATTTGCTGGAGTTGGTACATTCTGATTTGTGTGGTCCTTTTCAAGTAAGTTCTCTTGGTGGTGCACTTTACTTTGTGACTTTTATTGATGATCATTCTCGCAAACTCTGGGTATATCCTTTGAAGTTCAAGGATCAAGTATTTGGTGTGTTCAAGACTTTACAGGCCCTGATTGAGAGACAGACATGGAAGAAACTAAAATGCATCCGCTCAGACAATGGTGGTGAATATATTGGTCCTTTTTATAATTATTGCAGAGAGCAGGGTATTCGGCATCAGAAAACTCCTCAATTAAATGGTTTAGCAGAGAGGATGAACATAACTCTAGTTGAGAGGGTTAAATGTTTGCTTTCAGATGCTAAGTTTCCAGATTCATTTTGGGTAGAAGCACTTAATACTGCTGCCTATGTTATCAATTTATCTTCTACTGTTGGTTTGGATGGTAATGTCCCTGATAGAGTTTGGTTTGGTAAGGATGTCTCTTATGCTCATTTGAGAGTTTTTGGGTGTAAGTCATTTGTGCATGTTTCTAAGAATGAGAGGTCAAAGATGGAAGTTAAAACTAGGCAGTGTATCTTCATTAGTTATGATCAAGATGAATTCAGCTATCATTTCTATAATCAAGTTGAAAAGAAAATTGTTAGAAACCGTGATGTTGTGTTCTTTGAAGACTAGACAATTGAAGATTTTGACAAAACTGAGAAGGTTGATTCTCAGAGAAGTGGGAGCTTAGTTAATATTGATTCAGTTCCTGTGACTATTGCACCTGAAGAAATTTTTTAAAATAATGAAGATGGTGATCGTGTTCAGAATGATCAACATGATGTCGTTGATGCTCCAGTGCAAGATGATGTGGTCGATCAGCAACCAATTGCTATTTATGCCCAGAGAGTTCTCTCAAAAGATCTACTAGAGAGAAAGTACCTTCATCTCGTTATTCTCCCAATGAGTTTGTACTCTTGACTGACGGGAAGAACTTGAAAATTTTGATGAAGCCATGGAGAGTGAAGAAAAAGAAAGGTGGTTTGATGCTATGCAAGATGAGATTAAATATTTACATGATAATCATACAGTTGATCTGGTTAATCTTCCTAAGATAGAAAAGCTTTGAAAAACAGGTGGGTTTTCACGATGAAACATGAATATGGTAACCTAGTTCCACGGTACAAGGCTAGATTGGTTGTAAAGGACTTTAATCAGAAGAAGGGAGTTGATTTTGATGAAATCTTTTCTCCATTTGTGGAGATGTCATCCATTCGGGTTGTTCTGCGCTTAGCTGCAAGTCTAGATTTAGAAGTTGAGCAAATGAATGTTAAAACTGCTTTTCTCCATGGTGACTTAGATAAAGAAATTTATATGGAGCAGTCAGAAGGTTTTGAATTCAAAGGAAAAGAGAATTATGTTTGCAAATTGAAGGAAAGCTTGTATGGTTTGAAACAAGCTCCCAGGCAGTGGTACAAAAAGTTTGGTTCTTTTATGAGTCAACAGGGCTTCAAGAAGACTTCTTCAGATCATTGTGTTTTTGTGCCAAAATTCTCTGATGGTGACTTTACATTTGATTGCTTTATGTTAATGACATGCTTGTTGTTGGTCATAATACTTGCATAATTCAGAAGTTGAAGAAAGACTTTTGCTATGAATGACTTGGGACCAGCAAGGCAGATTCTTGGCATGCAGATTGTTCATGACAGAGAGGCCAAAAAGTCGTGGTTATCACAAGAGAATTACATTCAGAAAGTACTCGCAGGTTCAACATTGATAAAGCTAAGGTTGTCCGTACACCTTTAACTACGCACTTCAAATTGAGCACGAAGTAGTGTCCTTCCAGTGATGATGAGAAGGAAGATATGAAGAAAGTTCCTTATGCTTCTGCTACTGGCAGTTTGTTGTATGCGATGATTTGTACGAGACCAGATATTGCTCATGTTGTTGGTATTGTTAGTCGTTTTCTTTCTAATCCAGGAAGAGAGCATTGAAATGTTGTGAAGTGGATTATGAGATATCTTTGTGACACTTCTATTGATGTGAGATATCATTGGATGAGAGATGTGTTGGATTCTAAGTTGTTTGAACTTGAGAAGATTCACACTGATGATAATGGTTCGGATATATTGACAAAATATTTGCCAAGATGGAAGTTTGAGGATTGTTGTTTGATATCCAGGATGTCGGTTTCTTCCACATAGTCGGGAAGGAAAGAATTATTGGTTATTTTTTGGATTTTCCCTTCCTATGTGGAATTGGATTAATAAACTCAATCCAATTAGGACCAACCCACTTTTGCCATAAAATTCACTATATTTAGGATCAACTTCGGTCTTATTTTATATACACAAGAGTGAATTCATAGCAGCCATATAGAGAGAAAACTTGAGACAGAAAAACTGATTTTTGCACATTAAAAATCTGCTAAAGTCGTCCTCTTCAAACAATATTTTCCATTTTGTTAACATTTTTTTTAGTCGAAAGTTAAAATTTTATTCACACCAAAAGTATGTTGTACATTTGCTAGTTCATTTTGTACTATAGAACTATACCTCAAAATATATATATAAAAAACTCTAACACTATTAATATCGACTAAATAGCTAATTACAAGCCATTTCTCAAACAGGATAACTGTTTAAATTCACTAAGGCACGCTTTCACTTCTTCTGCTGATTCCGTCGAACATGAAGTTGGATAGCAATCTCCTTCAATCTAGCCAACTAGTTTGTTGTATCCATTGTAATCTTCTATTGTTCCTCTCAATCCACACATGATAGATTGTTGTCTGAGCCACATTTACTAGATTTGAATGAATTCATAAGCCATACACTAGATTCGCCCCTGGCTACGGGGCATTGCCACATGGAGAAATTTAGGCAAATAAGTTTCGTGAATATTTTACATGTATTTGCGATTGCAGGGCTCCACATTAATCAGCTTAGCCTAGATGGCTGGTTCATTGGAATTTAATTGTGCAAATTTCGGATCACTTTGGCGAATTAGAAATAAATATACACAAAAGGTAATCTATGTGATTGAAAACCAAAAAGTGTATGAGTACGTGATTTACAAATAAAAGAAGGAAATGGAAGTCTATAGGTATGTGAGTTCCTGTTTAAACTTCCTATAAATCATTAGTATCCTAATAAAGAATACATTGAAAATGTGCTTGTAGGAGAATGGTGGAATGCAAATGTCGTCGATGTGGAAAATGAAGGGCTAGCTACTGGTGCTAAACCTAATAATTCAGATGCTTATACCATTAATGGCCAACCAGGCGATCTTTACCGTTGCTCTTCTAATAGTAAGAAATATCTACACACACCACAAATTTCCCACTTTACATAATCTTGTTTTTTTTTTACTAACTTAAGTTTGTTATTTTTCATTTCCATTAGAAACATACAAGCTAAACGTGAAACAAGGAAAAACTTTTCTCCTTCTCATCATTAATGCTGCACTCAATAATCAACTTTTTTCAAGATCTCAAATCATAATATGACAGTTGTCGCAGTAGATGATGCTTACACCAACTCATATATCACTGATGTAGTTGTTGTGGCACATGGCCAAACTTGATTATTTTCATTGATTGAAAGGCTATATATATAAGTTATATATTTTCATAATAGGAGAATCATATTCCTAAAACCTTATTCTACTTGGATCCTAATTAAACAATTATGGTCATACAATATTATGGTAAGTATACAATACTATTTACACTACAACATTACCTAAACTAGGAGACTAAAACCTTACCTAATTTATCTACCATGTACACGGTTTGTACACTAAAACGAGAGACTAATAGTATATTGTGTATATTTAACACACCCCCGCAGTCATAGTGGGCAGTCTTCGAACGCTGAGACTGTCCCTAAAATCTTCAAAAAGGATCGAGGGAAGACCCTTTGTAAAGATGTCTGCAATTTGATATCTTGACGGGACATGACATACGCGTACCTGACCCCGAACAACCTTTTCGCGGACAAAGTGAATGTCCATCTCGATATGCTTAGTGCGCTGGTGCTGAATCGGATTACCAGAAAGGTAGATGGCACTAATATTATCGCAATAAACCAAGGTTGCCTTCTGAATGGGACAATGAAGCTCCAAAAGCAAATTACGTAACTAACATGATTCCGAGACCACATTAGCTACCCCTCGATATTCAGCCTCGGCACTTGAGCGGGATAGAGTCGACTGACGCTTCGCAGACTAGGAGACCAAGTTGTTGCCAAGGAACATACAATAGCCAGATGTAGACCGTCTGATGTCTGGACAGTCACCCCAATCAACATCCGTATATGAGACTAGTGTGGACGTCGAGGAAGGATATAAATGCAAACCATAGTGAAATGTACCCTGAATATACCGAATGATGCATTTGAGTGTATTCATGTGCTCAATTCTGAGATCATGCATGAATAAACACATATGTTGGACTGCATATGTAATATCTGGTATCGTAAAGGTAAGATACTGAAGGGCCCTTGCAAGACTGCGATAGCTGATCAGATCCTCGTAGGGTACGCCGGCCGCGGCACTAAGCTTGGGCTTAGTATCAACTGGAGTGGAAGTGGACTTACAGGATGACATCCCAGCCCGCTCGATGATCTCAGCTGCATACTTCCGTTGAGATAAGAACAACACATCAGAATGACGAATGACAGCAATCCCCAAAAATTAACTCAAGGGCCCCAAGTCTTTCATAGCAAACTCAGAGCTGAGCATTGTCATAATAGACTGGTGTAAGGCATCGGAAGAGGCCGTCAAAATAATATCATCCACATATAACAGAATATAGGCCACGGATGAACCATGACGGTAGATGAACAATGAATTATCCGACCTGTTGTGAGTGAACCCAATAGTCAAAACATAGTCTGCAAACCGTGTATACCAGGCCCGTGGAGACTGCTTAAGCCCATATAAGGACTTCTTCAACAAACAGATATGATGAGGATGTTTGGGATCCCTGAATCCCAACGGCTGATGCATATAGATTGTTTCCTTGAGATCACCATGTAGGAAATCATTCTTTACATCTAACTGATGAATAGGCCATGCCTTCGAAAGAGTCAAGCTAAGCACAATGCGAATGGTAGCCGGCTTGACCACCAGACTAAACATCTCACCACAATCAACACCAACCTACTGAGTCTTACCATCACCCACAAGCCACGCCTTATGTCGGGCAAATGAACCATCTAAATTTTCCTTGTGAGCAAAAATTCACATAGACCTAATAATATTAATACCAGATGGACGGGGTACCAACTCCCACATCTTATTATCAATAAGAGCATTATATTCATCGGTCATAGCAATTTTTCAATTCGGGTCATTTAATGCAGACACGGGATTTCGGGGTAAGGGTGATTTAAGAACATTAGAAAGTAAATTAAAATGTCTTTTTGGTGTAAAAATCCCCTGTTGACTACGGGTGACTGGTCCATGACTCGGGTTAGAGGCGGGTGAATTTTGGGAATTTTCGGGACTCGGGACGGAGTGGCATGAAGTTTGTTAATTGTGATGGACGGGAATAACGGATAACACAAACACCCAAACACCCGATGATGTGAATATGAAGGAATTTTATTATATAAAATTTGAAGGGGGGGAAAATATGTCAAACCTTTGGAAGAAATTATGTTAAGGAGATAGGTAGCCATTTGTAGAGCATGATGCCAAAAAGATGGGGGTACGGAAGCATGAATTAATAAAGTTCGGACAATGTTATTTATGGAACGAATTTTGCGTTCAACTTTTCCATCTTGTGAAGACGTATGAAGATAAGAAAATCAAAAATTGATCCCATTATTAGCATAGAATTCTCGAAATACCCCATTGTCATATTCTTTGCCATTATCACACTGAATATTTTTTATTTCTCGATCGAATTGGGTTCTGATGAATGCTCTAAATTTTAAGAAGACGGAAAAAACTTGATATTTTTTCGCTATTGGAAATGTCCATAAAAACATAGAATAATCATCCAAAAAGAGAACATAATACCGATGACCTACAGAACTAAGAACAGGAGACGTCCATAAGTCGCTATGAATAATATCAAATGGTATTAAAGTATGAGAATTTGAGTCTACAAATGACAACTTAACAATTTTTCCTAAAGAACAAGATGGACAATTTGGATTACTACTCGTACCCTTACATGAAATAAAACTATTTTTATCTAAAGACGACAAAATAGATGATCCCGGATGACCAAGACAAGCATGCCACAAGGAAGGCGAAATGGCTGCAAAGGTGGATGGCAGGGCTTGACTCGATCGACCGGAACTGGGTGTGATAGGATAAAGATCTCCCCTACTATCACACCTCATGAGAGGACTCCCCGTCTTGAAATCCTTCACAGAGAAACCAAATGGATCAAATTCAATAGAAACGGAATTGTCAGTAGTGAATTTACGGACAGAGACTAAGTTTTTAATCAATTTGGGGGCGTGTAGGGTGTTTTTCAAGATAAGAGGTGGATGAGGGGGAGATAACGTTTTATGACCATAACCACGAATTTGAATAGAATTACCATTACCAATAATTATACCGCGAGGGTTGCTCAAATTGGAATAAGACAAGAGCGTACCTGAATCGGATGTCATGTGGGTAGTGGCACTGGTGTCCATATACCAATTTGGGTTCGGAGAATTTAAACCAAGCGTGTGCATTGCGGCTTCGATATCGGTAGACGTGGGTGCCGCTGCGTCTTGGGCCTACGGGGGCCGAGGCCCAAGCACCCCTGCTTGCGGTCTCAGCTTCGACTGCTGACTATATGTGGACCAGCTGAATTGGGCCTGGACTGCTGCTGGGCCGCCCACTGCCAGTTGGGCGAGAGTTGGCTGGGTTGAAACTGCCGTTGTGGGGCAAACTGGCTGGGCCCAAACTGCTGCTGTGTTTCCCACCGTAACTACATAGGGGCCCACTATGGGCCCCAGAACTGCTGTTGCTGCTGCTAACCACCGCGAGGACCCCCACCGCCACCACCATTCTGTCGGTTGCCGCCGTTGTTGCCGCCACGGTTCTTGCCATTATTTTTCTTATTTCCACCCTTTTTGCCGCCACCGTTGTTGCGGTTTTGGCCTGAGTTGTTGGAACCGGTAGGATACACCGTAGACTCGGTCATCATGACTATGGGACTAGCACCGATAGCCGCCCTTTTTGCCATGCCTGCTTCTTCGAGTGTAAGCATAGAACGGACTTGATAAAATTACGGAAGCGGATTGCTTTGCCGAAGAAGCGTTCCAACACTATTATAGGCCTCAGAGAGGCCGGAAACCATTTAGAGGACCAAACGATCGTTCAAAATGGGTGTGCCAGCGTTGCAAAGTTGGTCCGCCAATTCCTTTAATCTTTTGCAATAAGCCGAAACATTAGGGAAATCTTCCATATTGACGTGGGAGAAATCATGCTCAAGGGTAACGACTCTAGAATTTTGATTATCTTGGAATATATCACGCAGTCTATCCCAAATCGCCTGTGTCGTAGCGTCAGGCCTAGTAATTATTTGCAAAAGGTCGGTAGAAATTGTGGAATATATCCACTGGAGGACAGTGGCATCAAGAGTCATCCACAACTTAGGATAATCCTCGCATTTTGGCACCTCCGTATCCTCAGGAGCCGTGGGGATTATGTGATGGATGACTTGATGCGATCGTGCGTGAATTTTGAACAGTTCGGCCCACGTCGCATATTGGACATTTTCTATTTCAAGAACGAGAGGGATGTTATTTTTGATTTTAGAAACTGTAAGGGCAGGATGAAACGTGTTCCGACTGTTCAAAAGAGTATGGAAGATTCAAACGTGTTCCGGCTGTTAAATCTGTAAGGACTAGATTTAACATTGATATCCTCTTAACAACCAACCAAGTGCCTGCGATGTATTACATGGCTGTAAATCCCTATGCTAGCGCGACCGGGGTACCCTTTTACAACACTAATACCACCAGAATTATAGTCTATGAAGGTATTGATCTAGTCCTTTTCCACGACTACGTACTCTTTTTTTTTTGTAAATGTAATAATCTAAATTAGTTTAACTTATGTCAGAAAAAAGTTATACTAGCAGCATAATTTAATATGTTATAGCGGGTTTGTTACCATTTTATCATGTTATCGATTAAAACTTATAACCATAGCTAGAGATACTGTAATTATTTTAAATGCCTTGATTGTGTAAATATTTTCTTATATTGTTAGCGCATAGAACTTAGATTCTTAATCAATTTCTATTCTTCTTCCAATGATTAATTTATTGGGGAAATTTCACATATACAGTCAATTCCTTTAGTTTTGAAAGAAATAATCCCCTTGATTATTTTCATTAATTGAAAGAGTATATATACAATTTACATATTTCCATAATAGGAGAATCATATTCCTATTCTACTCCTAAAACCTTATTCTACTTGAATACTAACTATACAATTATGGTAATACAATTATGGTAAGTATACAATACTAATTACACCCAAATATTACCTAAACTAAATATACACTATGTACCGTATGATATACATATGATATATGGTATATCATATGTATATCTAACACACCCCCGCAGTCAAAGCGGGCAGTCTTCGAACACTGAGATTGTCCCTAAAATCTTCAAAAAGGACCGAGGGAAGACCCTTTGTAAAGATGTCGGCTATTTGATACCAGGACGGGACATGACAGACGCGTACCTGACCACGAGCAACCTTTTCGCGAACAAAGTGAATGTCCATCTCGATATGTTTAGTACGCTGGTGCTGAACCGGATTACCCGACAGATAGATGGCACTAATATTATCACAATAAACCAAGGTCGCTTTCTAGATAGGACAATGAAGCTCTAATAGCAAATTACGTAACCAACACGATTCAGAGACGACATTAGCTACCCTTCGATACTCAGCCTCGGCACTGGAGCGGGACAAAGTCGACTGACGTTTCGCAGACCAGGAGACCAAGTTATTACCAAGAAATATGCAATAGCTAGACGTAGACCGTACGGTGCCCGGACATCCACCCCAATCAGCATTTGTATACGAGACAAGTGTGAACGTCGAGGAAGGATATAAATGCAAGCTATAGTCAAGTGTACCCTGAATATACCGAATGATGTGTTTGAGCGCATTCATGTGCTCAACCCTGGGATCCACGAGATACGCTTAGATATGCACTTTTGAATAAAATTTGGATCATGATGCTAACTTTTATAACTTAAATTTGGTGAATGATTTGACCCTTCTCCTAATTTTGAGTTTTTTATTTATTTGTATTCCTCCTTTTTATCTCCCACCACTGCCTCTACCGCCTAAACTTCTACTCAAAGAAAATGTAGACTCTAGATTATGATGTTATACCATATGAATATAAGTCATGATGCCGAGTTGAAATGAGAAATATTATTTTAGTAATGTGAATGTGAACTTGATGTCAGCAAAGACCTAGGGGTTAAAAAGAGATTGAACATGAGAATGCAAGTTTAAGAACTTGAATCCTTCACTAATACACACCGCATCAATAGTTTACTGATGATGTTCCTACTCTATAATCTTATCATTTTATTAGAGGTATTTCTAAAAGCACACATGAACGTGAACTCTTTAGCAAAGTTAACATTCTGCTTGTGAGTTAGACATAATCAGTAGCTTTGATGAAGATCTTGTATTTGTGTTAAATAAATTCACTTAAATGTAAAAATCCAATAACTTTCTTGTTCTAGAATCTAGAACCCATAAATTCAAAATCTTGACTTTGGTTCTATAAAAAAACATACAACTTAGGTTAGTGATGTAAGAATGCCATTTGTTGTGATCACTCGGTTGTGCAGCTTGAAGCAGATAGTAGAGGCAAAACTTGGTTCTGATTTCCAGAGAGTTACTTCTTACAGCTAATGTGTCATGTGGAAGTAAAATAGTAAATCATCAAATCCAATGTGACTTTTTATTCTCTAATTTGCATTTGATATTAGCTTGGCCACTAAGGAATGAAATCCAAAAGAGGTAAACAAAGAAAAAGGAGAATCTTCATTCAGTAAGCAGTAAGGCTAGTTGGAGGTTCATACTTGTAATGACTTTGTTAAGATTGAAGCTACTAGCAAGAACATCAATGTGACTCCATTAATGAATCTTCATCAACCAAGCAAGCAAAGAAATACAAAATGTAAATCAAAGTCTTAGAGAGAGAATTTGTGAAATGAACTCATTTCATTTATGAGAATGGAATGAAAAATCTAAGTCAATTACAAAAGAGAATCAGTATTTATACTAGTCTAATGCACAAACTAAAATATCTAATCTAACAGCTCACTTACTTTGACTAACCGACTATGACAACTACTTAGCTAACTAACTGATAACTAACTAACTAACTTGTACAAGTAATTACAATTATGTCATTGGACTTATGCATAATTAATACATACTTAAACACCCCCCTCAAGTTGGAGGTGAGGTGAGCACAACCAACTTGCTTAATATGGAAGAGTGTTTGATCCCAATTAAAGCCTTAATAAAGATGGCTGCCAATTGAGATTCTGTAGGAATGTAATGGAGAGTTATCAATCCTTCTTGAACCTTGTCTCTAACAAAATGGCAATCCACCTCTATGTACTTGGTTCTCTCATGGAAAACTGCGTTCTTGGCAATGTGTACTGCAGTTCGGCTATCACAAAACACTTGAATGGCAAGGAACATTGTATTTCATGAAGTAGCCTTTCCAGCCAAACCAACTCCTACTACCTTTCTCAGAGCTCTATATTCTGCCTCTACAGAAGATAAGGATATTATGGTTTGCTTCTTAGATTTTCAACTAACTGGACTGTCACTCATGAGCACCAAATAGCCACTTACATAATTTCTTAAGTCATGGCATGTGGCCCAACCTGAGTCACAATATGCAGATATAGTAAAGTTTGGTTTATTGGAGATGAATATACCCAAGGTGGGATCTTGCTTGAGGTATCTGAGAACATGGTAAGCAGCTCTAAGGTGTGGTTCTCTTGGAGATTGCATGAATTGGCTGAGATATTGAACACTGTAGGCAATGTCCATTCTACTATTGGTAAGAAAATTCAATTTTTCCATCAACTTCATAAGTGGGATCACTTAGAAATTTACCCTAGGCGGCTTTAAGCTTCTCTGTTGAGTCAAGTGGTGAAGAAGTGGCTCTGTAGTTCAAGGAGTCAAACTCCTTCAGTAGATCAGTAGTAGACTTTCTTTGAGAAATGAGGACACCATCTCCCTTATACAAAATTTCTAACCCCAAGAGGTAATGCAGTTTACCAAGGTCTTTGATCTTCAATTGATCATGTAAATAAACTTTCAAAGCTATAATTTCACTTAGGTCAGTCCCAGTTAAGATCACATCATCAACATATATAACAACAAAAATAATAGACTACCATTTTTCGTGTAGAATAGGGAATAATCACTTGTTGATTGTGAATATCCCTTGGATACCAAGCAACTAGCTAGTTTGTCATACCATTATCTACTACCCTATTTTAGACCATATAAGGATTTCTTAAGTCTACAAACCATACCATTGATATCTACCATGAGCCCTTGTGGTAAAGAAATATATACTTCCTCATATAAATCACCATGGAGGAAGGCATTGTTAACAAAAAGTTGGTATAAATCCCACCCCTAGCCCTTGTGGTAAATAAATATATACTTCCTCATATAAATCACCATGGAGGAAGGCATTTAACATAAAGTTGGTATAAATCCCACCCCTTTTTCACAACCAAACATATTAGGATCCTAACAGTTATCATCTTGACTACTGGTGAAAAAGTCTCAGTGTAGTATATTCCAACCTGTTGTGTGTATCTCTTTACTACCAATCTAGATTTATACTTTTCCACACTACCATCAGCTCAATGTTTGATTTTATGCACCCAATGGCTCTCTTTCCCTCAGGAAGAGGCACTAAATCCCAAGTGTCATTTGCATACAAAGCATCAAACTCATGTGTCATGACAATTTGCCAAGCAGGATTCATGATTGCTTCTTCATATGAATCAGGCTCACATTCATGAGAAATATTCTTTACTAACTGATGACTGTCAGGACATAAGGTAGTAAAACAAACATGGTTGTGGGTGGACAACATCGAAGTTGACAAGTTGGCAGTACTAGAGGTAGGAGGTTGCAAATTTGGTAGGTTATACTTATACTATTTGAGATAACTAGGGTTATGGTGTGACTTGGATGTCCTTCTGGGTACAGGGGCTAAGATAGAAGTGTTGTTCTGATCAAAATTGATAATTGGTTGGATGTTTGGACTATGGAGATGAGCCTATTGATTTTCAGGCTATAGATTATCATGCAAGGATTATAAGGTTTGGTCAAGGGGTGTTATATCAGTGGTTGTATTGTGATTATCAATAGTTGTGTAATCATGTATAACTATACCTATGGCATTCCTATCCAGCAATGAATCATCAATAAGCTTATTGAATGTACTAGTGATTTGATCAGACTTGAGAAAAAGAAAATTCAAAATGAAATTAAAACTAGAACCAATAGGAGCAATGACAAAAGGAAAAATATTTTCATGAAATAAAACATCTCTAGAAATATGAACCCTTTTGGTAGCCAAATCTAGGATCTTGTAACCTTTTGTATTGAAAGGATATCCAACAAAGATATATGTGGTTGTTATTGGTTCAAACTTATCCTTATGGGTTTTCAAAGTGGTTGGGAAGTAGAGACATCCAAAAGCTCTGAAGTGTGAATATGTAGGTTTCTTCTAGTATATGAGTTCAAAAGGTGACTTGTTGTAAAGCAGTTTTGTGGGTAGTATGTTTATTAGGTATGTTGCTATTAAGACACATTATCCCCAATACCTCATAGATAGTTTTGATTGCAAAAGAAATGGTCTAGCTGTTTCTAACAAACGTTTATGTTTCCTTTCTACCACACCATTTTATTGTGGTGTATAGGGGCAAAATCTTTGGTGTACAATTCCATTTCTTTGGAAATATGTTGTGGCTTCATTGTTGGTAAATTCCAAACCAGTATTAGATCTGATGGTTTTGAGAGTGGTTTGAAATTGGCTTTCTATCAAAGAGACAAAGGCTTTCATTGTTTCTAATACATTACTTTTGCACATGATCAGTTGAGTCCATATTGATCTACTATGATCATCTACCATGGTTAGGAAATAGTTGTAACCATCATGAGTGGGTACATAGTATGGCCCCATAAGTCAATGTGTAACAGTTTTAAAACTTTGGTAGTGTAAGTGGTGCTTTCTAAGAATGACATTCTACTTTATCTTGCCATTGGACATATGGTGCAAGTGAAAGTCTATTTGGAAACTTAATAGGTATGGATGTGATATCCTTTATTTTTACAAAAGGCACATACACAAATCTAGTATGCCACAAGTTCTCAATGTTACTATTGTGAAATACAAAAAATGAAGAGGATGGAAAAGATTTATCAGTAGAACAGACTTATGTATTACTTGATTTACAATATCTTATAGTGGAAATGGATGATGGTGAAGTCTTCTTATCACAAACAGTATAAGTAGGACATGAAAGAGAATTACAATCAACAAAAGTAAGATGAGATGAAAACTGCAACCAACTTTAGAAGACCCTGAAGTATGACTAAGACTGTTACCAATATTTGGTGATAAAGAGTTGTGGCAATTTGAGCAAAGAATGGCTTGCCAAATTTCAGAGGGCTCTTCAGAGAAGGCCCTGCAACACACATAAAAGACTGTCAAAACTAACTATGCCTTTAAATTGTAAGGCCAAACAATGAACAAATATTAAGTTGAATTTAAAAATAAGTACAAACAAAACCTTATACAGAGTCAAAGCTGGATTTAGGAAAGCATCTCCTATTTCAGTTACTTTAACCTTATAACTATTTAGTAGAGTAACTAAGAAAGGGTAAGACAGGGTTCTGATATTCTTAAGTATGGTTTTATTATAGGTTATGTGATGTGTAGCCCCTGAGTCTATGATACATAACTTAGCAGTTATTTTAGCACATTTACATGATAAATCACCTATTTCAATCATAGAAGAGTAGCAAGCCAATATACCTACAAGGTTCACAGCTCCACTGAGAGACTTGCCTCCATCTTCACTTCCAACATTTCCAACTTGTAAGGTTCCCAGTAGATTGAGCAGTTGTTCATATTGTTCTTTAGATAGGCTCACTGGTGCTTCCCTTATTGGCTCAAAACCTTTCTCATATTGTCCCTTAGTTTCAGCAGTATGTATATTTGTTGCAAATCCTACATTCTTTCCCTTTGTAAACTTGTTTGAGTTTAGATAACCATAAAGCCTGTAACATTTATCCTTGGTGTGACCAAGCCTTTTACAATAGTCACAGAATAGGTTTGACATATTTTGAGAATAAGAGTTGTTGTTGTGTTGGTTAGGTAGATTCCCATTTCCTCCATATTGTAACTAGTACCTGCATAACTACTTGAATTTCCTTTGTATGAGTTATAGTTTGTTCTAAACCATCCATTATGAGAGGTAGATGCATTGAGAGAGGTGAACTCCAGAGCAGTGTGACTACTAGGCCTGACTTCTTTTTGCTTTTCCTCTTGGGATAGTATTGCAAAATCTTGTGCCATACTGGGTAATGGATTCATCATCAGTATGTTTCCCCATATGACAGTGTATACTTCATTTAATCCCATAAAAAATGAATCAATCTTATGTCTTGTTCAGCCTTTTGCATTTTTGTCTTCCCACCACAAGTGCATAAACAAGTATACTGAGAATTTGCATCAAATGTGTTCATTTCTTCCCACAATTTCTTCATCCTTATGTAATAACCAGTGATGTCATGACTTCCTTGGACTAAATCATTCATTTCCCTTTGAAGCTGATACAATTTGCATCCATTTATTTGATCATACATGTCTTCCAATTCTTCCTAAAGTTCTTTGGCATTATTAACATATTGTAAGCTATCTCGCAGGTCTGATGATAGGGAATTCAGAATCTATGAAGTCACCATATCATCACACCTTTTCCACTACATAAAGCTAGGATATTCTGAATCATGCTTTTTTACTTTTCCATTTATGAAACAAGTTTTGCTCTTTATAGATACAGC
This sequence comes from Anisodus tanguticus, assembly GCA_034509755.1. Taxonomy (NCBI): domain Eukaryota; kingdom Viridiplantae; phylum Streptophyta; class Magnoliopsida; order Solanales; family Solanaceae; genus Anisodus; species Anisodus tanguticus. Next base: position 12,015,728 of record CM067552.1, on the reverse strand, counting down.
CCTAAGCACAGATCTTATCCATGATATGTACCCTGCGCCATCAAAGACTACAGGGAGAAGAGTTAAACATGCACTTTCTGATGGATGCATATAGAATGAGCTAGTGATGTCAACTATATTGACTGTTGCTTCATTTGTTTGGTTTTGGTTATCTCCCATAGTTCCAAAATTTGTAAAATCTCCAGAACCAGACTAACTGAGAATGTAGTAACCAAAACAAATGTACTAAATTATAACTACAACAATCGCCGATCCTTCCAAACACAACAATGGTGTGAATCTCAGTAACACAAACCCTAAATTCACCAACACAACTTCTAATTCATCAAGATTCCACCAATATCTAATTCACCAACGCAATCTTCTAACTCAACAAGAATTCTCCAATGCAGTATTCAAATAACCAACAAAATTTCAATAATGTAGTTCTCAATTTAATATACACAGTTATAAATGCAATGCAAATCAAAATCGAAACAATGCGAATCAAAATTGAAGTACGATTCAAAATCAAAATGCTATCAAAATGATAAACCCTAACTTTGATAGATTTGATAATTGATTCAAAACTGAATGCGGAAATAATGAATCGAGCAAAGCTCTGATACCATGTTAAGATTAAAGCTACCAACAAGAGTACTAATGTGACTCCATTAATGGATCTTCATCAACCAAGCAAGCAAATCAATACAAAATGTAAACCAAAGTCTTAGAGAGAGAATTTGTGAAATTAACTCATTTCATTTATGAGATTGGAACAAAAAATCTAAGTCAATTACAAAAGAGAATCAATAATTATACTAGTCTAATGCACAAAGTAAAATATCTAATCTAACAGCTCACTTACTTTGACTAACCGACTATGACCGCTAATTAGCTAACTAACAGATAACTAACTAACTGACTTGTACAAGTAATTACAAATATATCACTGGACTAATGCATAATTAATACATACTTCAACAGACTCAAAAAATTATTTTGCTAATTTAACCTAGAAATCCTTAAATTATCATTCCCGAGTCCTTATTAGCTTGCTTATGACTTGTGGGGATGAGTGTCACAGTTCTTGAGGTAATCAGGTATGTTTCGGACACATTTTGTTAAGTTTGAGAAATTCCAAGTTAAGAGAATATAAGAGTTTGACCCATAATTGACTTTTGGGTAAACACACTCCATTTGTAGTTTCGTTGGTTCCATTAGCTCTAGAATGACATTTATGACTTAGTCAAGCATTCGGTTTGGGTCTCGAGACAACCCAGTGTGTTTTGGGGGTTACGTTGTAAAATTATGGTATTAGAACTTAAAAGTTAACTTTTGTCAAAATCGAGCCTTATAGACCTTTTCTATGAAATTTGAGTGCGCGAGCAGGTATGGAATGTATTTTCTGACAGGAATGCATGTTTGGTTTGTGTTTGTGAGGTCCCGTGAGTGTTTCGGGTAGTTGACAGAGAGTTTAGGGTGTTTGGACATAGTTGGTGTCTATTGTATGCCCCAACACTTTTATTTCTGCTTTAGCAGGTCTGCTCCAGTGGAGGTCTGGCTCATCGAAGTAAGGTTTTTCTATAAGCCGAGAATCTTCCTTAGCGTATGGGTTCCTCACTGGCACATGGACCCTTCTGCAAAGGTTGTTTCCGCCCCAGTGAATATTTGGGATTTAAGTGACCTCACCTCAGCAAATGGGTTTTCTACCGAAGCGAGTCTGCTCCAGCGAAGTCGATTCTGCTGGGGTGGAATCACTATTCATGTTATAATGGTTAATGACCTAGAAGTTATTCTCATCTCCAAAATAATCTCCTCGGGATTGGAGCTCGACCAATAGGGTATTCTTGAAGGTTCCAAGAGAAAATTCACTAATTGAGGTATAATGTCACCCTTTTCCCTTTAATTATTGTGTATCAGTTAAGTTTCCATCCTTAGCATGTTTCTTAAATGTGGGGACTGTTAGAAATGCCTTGTTGAGAATAAGAGAGTTGTAATTGGGGATTAGGGATTGATTATTGATTCATTGATGCTAAAATTGTAAACTAGTGATGTATTAGACTAGTAGATGATATTTAATTGGTCAATTGCTTGATATAAACCCTTTTGGGAATTAGAGAAATTCTACGGTTAGGGGTTTTTCCCATTTCATGAAATTAGGGATCCAGTTAGACTTTGTTGTTGAATTGACTTGAGATTATGACTGTCTAGCATGTATTGGTACTAATTGGGTAGAAAAGTTTGTATTTTGATAATATGGGCTTGGGTTCCTTTGTAACCTAATTTGGGGGATTATGGGTGATGTTAGACCATAATCTCATATATGCTATATGATTGATTAGAGTGGGCTTGTGAGGAGGCTCAGTGGAAGGGGAAAGCAACTGTGTGAGATCTTTGGCTCGATTAAGGCAAGTTGAGACTTTCTAGACTCTAGTGTAGCGTTATGTGTTGGTATGCTATGTAATGAAATAAGAGGAGTAATGGGAACTTGGGGGTCCTATATTAGATAGGTGACGAGCACTAATACTGGTACCGGTGGACCTTAATTGGGTAATTAATGAACCAAAATAATGAATGTGAAGAAGTTTATATGTTTAGCATTCGGGCCATGGGCGCGGTGCATAAATCCGCTTAGGTTGGTATGATTGTTGTTTACTTGGGCTTGTAACAATTTGATATGATATTCCAATTTGACTTGTCATGCATTCATCACTCTACATATTGTCTAAACACTTGAGTAGAAACTGATAAATACTGATTAAACTGATTATGTTGATTGCATGGTGTACAAATATCCATCGCATGCATACATGATATACTTGGCATTGTCATACTGATATATATATTGCTAAGAAAGGCTTAGGAAGTCAGATTAAGGGATATAGTACATGATTACGAGAGTGATGACTGGTTATGACATTCAGCCCTCAAGCTGGTATCTGATGGAATCGAATGGGTATATAGACCTCATGAGTCCCTCATAGGGCACGTGACAACTACTGTAACACCGTGTGTATATCGGGTACATATGGCCATTTGCATTCATACATATAATTCTGCATTGCATTCATTTATATTATGATATGTGATTGATGTTGTATGTGCTCGGATGGAATTCTATTACACTTGTGATCTTTAGGCTGATAGAAGGAATATTATTAGCTTATGTGTAACATTGTTGTGAGTCTTGAGTAGATATATTTGATGGACCTAGACGCCCTGAACGAGATTTACGCTAAATCTATATATCTTGAGAACTTAAGAGTACTTATGCACTATCGAACTGTAGACTTACTGTTAGGTTGGTTAACTGATTTATTTTATTCTTAAGTAACTAACTAGTAGAGAGGTATCATAAAGTACCAATCCTCGCCACCATTACAGCTAAGGTCAGTCGACGATGCTGCTGAGCACACATGTTTCTCGTACTCACTCTACGCTTGTTGCACTCTATGTGCAGGTACTGATCCAGGAGACGACATCGGAGCAACTTGATCTACAGCCTTAGAGTGTGATTATTGGAGTCCAAGGTGAGCCGTTGATGCATTCCCGATACCGGAACTCTTATTTATCTTCCTTTATGACTTTTGTCTTTGTTACATTCATACAACTTATGTATTTCCTATTCAGACTTGTATTTGGATATTATTAGAGTGTGTACTTATGACTACCAGATCTAGTTGGGGGTTTTCTTTTCAAACTATGTATTTATTATTGAAACTTGTTTAGATATTTCCTTTCTACTTATATATTTCCGCGTTTGATTCCGCTTAACTCGTATGTTGTATGTTGGGTTCACCTACGAATTAGGGTAGGTGACCTCACGTCATAGTGGGATTTGGGGTCGTGACAAATTGGTATCAGAGCACTAGGTTAATTGTCTCATGAGTACATAAGCGATGTCTAGTAGAGTCTTGCGGATTGGTACGAAGAGCTATGTACCTATCTTTGAGAAGCTATAAGACATTTAGAAAATTTCAATTCTTTAATTCTTTCGTTCAATTCGATTATAATTAAATTCTAAATCTCTTTGTTTCACTCTTTCTCACAGATGGTAAGGACTAGATCAGGCGCATGAGGATATCAAGATCCCACACATACACCGACATATGTTGTTAGAGGTAGTGCGTGGGGTAGGGGGCGGAGTAGAGGTAGAGGTAAACCTCAAGTTACACTTGAGGCCGAGCACCTGCAGTTGCTTGGGCTAATGACTGAGTAGAGTCTCTGGTGCCTGAGGCTATTCCGGAGGATCATGAGGTTTAGATTGATGAGGATGAGCAGGTTTACGCTGATAGGATAGGGCCAAATCAAACGCCCCTGGGTTTCATTGCCACACCGGTGCTTTAGGATACCTTAGCTCGCATGATGAGCTTTCTGGAGCCTATAACTCATGGTATTTAGTCGGTTACTTCTTATGAGTCTCATACTAGGGTCGGAGGACAAACTCCTGACCATGTTGCTATGCCTAGATTTCGGATACTAGGGGTTCGTCTAGTACCTGTTAGGGTTCCTCACTTCTTTAGTGTGAATGTACCTGGTCTTGCTACACCTCTAGCTGTACAACCTGTTATGTCTATCGAGGAGCAGAAGATGTTTGAGAAGTTGAGGAAGTTGGATCTTTCCAGATACGATGGGGATCCCGAGGATGATGCGTATGAGTTTTAGATTAACTATCATGAGAGGTTGCACAACCTCTAGTTAGTGGAGTCTCGTGGTGTTGATTATACTGCTCTCTAGATGGTTGGACCTGCCAAGCAGTGGTGGAGGTCTTATCTTGAGCCCAAATCAGCAGGGTCTCCTTCTATGACTTGGGTTTTATTTACGCAAATCATTTTGGTGAAGGTCGTGCCTCGCAGTGTCACAAAGAGGATATGGGCTCAGATTAAGAGGTATATGTCTATGACCGAGTACGAGGCGTGTTTACATGTATTGTCTCGCCAAGCTTTGATGATTTTACATGATGAGTCTGAGAGGGTGAGGAGTTTCTTCAATGAGTTAATATGTCCTCTTCGTTTGATTGCAACACAGATGGCTGCCACAGGTTCCACCTTCCAGCAGATTATTGATGCAATGAGAGATACTGAGTTTATTCGGCGTAAGGATTATGAGGAGAGAGTGGTCAAGAGGCCTTATTTTAGCACTCATGTGGTTGCCTCGGCTGGAGGTAGAGGTCATCACCATTAGAGTGTCAGGCCCGTTATTGCTACTATGCCTACATTTAAGAGAGGCAAGTCCTCGCATACTTCTTATGGTTTAAGGTAGTTGACCTTGAGTTCTTACCGGCCCTCTGGTTGTGGTGGTCATTCTAGTGGCAACTCTTCTTTTCATCCGTCGGCAGCTCCTAGAAGGTGTTTTGAGTGTGGTGATCTTAGGCACTTTAAGAGGGATTGTCCCAGACTTAGGTGTGGTGGTCAGTCTTAGGTATCTGGATCTAGAGCAACGAGGAATCCGGCTACAGATGGGTCCCAGGGTACTAGAGGTTCTCAGGGTGGTAGGAGTGGCCCTCAAATAGGTCGAGGTGGTGCTCAATCCGGCCGAGGTGGTGGATGTGGGGGTACTCATACTTCGGGTGGTCGTGGTCATTTCCATGCGTTTCCAGGAAGACCTGAGGCAGAGGCCTCCAATGCTGTGATCACAAGTGCTCTTTTAGTTTGCCATTGACCTGCTATAGTTTTGTTTGATCTAGTATTCTTATGTGTCTGCCTACTTTGCTTTGAGTTTGGATTTGATGTGTGAGTCTCTAGCCATGCCTATTCATGTTTCTACGCCTATTGGGGATTTTGTAGTGGTAGATCGGGCATACTTAGGTTTTGTAGTTACCTTGATGGGGTATGATACTCATGTAGACTTAAAAGTTTTGAGTATGGTAGACTTTGATGTAATTTTGGGTATGGATTGGCTAGCTATGTATCATGTCATCTTGGATTGTTATGCCAAGACCGTTACCTTAGCCATACCGGGTATTCCTCAGTTAATATGGAAGGGTACTCTTACACAATGTCCGAAGAAAGTGATCTCATTCCTTAAAGCTCAGAAGATGGAAGAGAAGGGGTGTCTTTCTTATTTGGCGTATGTTCGTGATACGAGTTCAGAGACTCCTCCATTAGAGTCAGTTCCAGTAGTTTGGGAGTATCTAGAGGTGTTTACCACTGACCTTCCGGTGTTCCGCCAGATCGTGATATTGATTTCTATATTGACCCAAAGTCAAGCGCTCAACCTATTTCTATTACGCCATATCGGATGGATGGCCCCAGGCAAGTTGAGATAGTTGAAGGAGAAGTTGCAAGATATTTTGAGTAATGGTTTTATTCGACCTAATGTTTTGCCTTGGGGTGCTCCTGTATTATTTGTAAATAAGGACGGGTCTATGCGCATGTGTATAGATTATCGGTAGCTGAACAGGGTGACTATCAAGAACAAGTACCCTATACCTCGCATTGATGTCTTATTTGATCAGTTACAAGGTGCTTTGGTCTTTTCCAAGATTGACTTAAGGTCCGGTTACATCAGTTGAGGATTAGGGCCGAGGATGTTCCTAAGATGTCCTTTCAGGCTCAATATGGGCATTATGAGTTTTTGGTGATGTCTTTTGGATTGACGAGTGCACCTGCAATCTTTATAGAGTTGATGAATAGGGTGTTCCGACCTTACTTGGATTCATTTGTGGTGGTATTCATTGATGACATCTTGATCTATTCTCGGAGCGAGAGGGAGCACGAGCACCATTTAAGGATCGTGCTTGGTATTCTAAAGGAGAAACAACTCTATGCAAAATTTTCAAAGTGTGAGTTCTGGCTTAGTTCGGTAGCTTTCTTGGCTCATGTGGTGACCAAAGATGGTATTATGGTAGATCCCAAGAAGATTGAGGCAGTCAGGGATTGGGTTCGGCTCACTTCAGTCACCAAGGTTTGAAGTTTTATCGGCCTTGCAAGGTATTATCGGTGATACATAGAGGGATTTTCATCCATTGCAGATCCGTTGACTAGATTGACCCAAAAGGATGTAGTTTTTCAGTGGTCTGAGGAGTGTGAGGCGAGCTTCCAAAAGCTCAATGCCTTATTTACTACCGCTTCGATTTTGACCTTGCAAGTTAAGAGATAGAGAGAGTTTTACTGTGTATTATGATACTTTGGAGTAGGTCTTAGGTGTGCGTTGATTTAGTAAGGGAAATTGATATCATATGGTTCGAGGCAGTTGAAGGTTCATGAAAAGAATTACCCCACCCATGACTTAGAATTGGCGGCGATCATATTTGCATTGAAGATTTGGAGGCGCTATCTTTATGGTGCGCATTGTTAGGTTTATACCAATCATCGCAGTCTTCAGAACTTGTTCAATCAGAAAGATCACTAATTTGAGGCAGCGTAGGTGGTTGAAGATTCTGAAAGACTATGAAATAACTATCTTGTATCACCCGGGCAACGTATGTTGTAGCAGATGCCTTGAGTTGCAAGGAGGTGAACATGGGTAGTTTGGCTATGTTGCATGTGGAGGAGTGTCCTATGGCTATGGATGTTCAGTCTTTGGACAATCGGGTTGTTAGGATTGATATTTCGGAGCTTGGTATGGTATTAGCTTGTGTGGAGGCACATTCTTCCTTATTAGAGCATATTAGGTCCCATTAGTTTGATGATGCTCAGTTATGCAAAATTCGTGACAAGTTGTTGTGGGGGAGACAAAAGAGGCTATGATTTATATTGATGGTGTTTTGAGGATCAAGGGTCGTATTTGTGTTCCTAGGGTGGGCGACTTGACTAGATTGATCATGGAGGAGGCCTATAGTTCGAAGTACTCCATTTACCTAGGGGCTACGAAGATGCACCGTGACTTGAGACAATATTACTGGTGGTGCGGGATGAATAGGGACATAGTGGAGTTTCTGTCCGGTGTTTGAATTGCCAGCAAATGAAATATGAGCACTAGAGGCCTGGTGGTGAGCTTCAGAGGATGCACATTCCCGAGTAGAAGTGCGAGCGGATTGTACGCGCCCGTTTTTTACCACGGTTCACGATGTAATGGGTCGATTCCCTTGGATTGATTATGCTGTTGAGGAGTCGCCACCTAATTATTCTACGGTGAATTAGAACACCTAAATACTAACTAAATGCTGAGAAGTGAACTCCGATTTATGGTCTGCGAAATTATGAGATTCTAGGTAAGGGTTCTTTATTATCCTAAAGGGAAGGGGTTAGGCATCCTTTAAGATCCGCTAACTTGTGGTTATCCGTTCAAACTCAGGTTAATTATTATGCTAAGGAAAAATGCATGTTTAAAGTATGAAGTTTTAATTGAAAAGATTTCGTAGATATAAATCCCGACATAAAATCTGAGAAAGTATGCATGGCATTGTTTATGGAAAATATATGTAAAATTGATTTTTGGAAAAGGACATGCCTTTCTATGACATTATTTATAAAATGCATATTTTGGCAATTGTTAGTAAGGAGAAAAGCAAATTGTTTATAATGCAAAGAGGTGATTTTTATGAAAGTCATTTTTAAATTGCAAGTCGGATAGGAAACCAAATCTTACTTGTATGGTTAATAATGCAAATAAAGGATGACCAAATTATTTTGAAAGTTTTAAAGGATGCATAACGAGCCTAAAATGAATAAGCTAGCGGTGGGTTTCCGATTTTAAACTACCCGAACCTAAAATAAAATAAACTAGCGAAGGGTTTCCAATTTTAAACTACCATATTAATCTAATGATTCGGGGCCTAATCATTCTAAGTATTCCGATGTTCGCGCAAAATTAAATAATTAAATTACAACCCGAAAAATAAAATAAGCGGTATTTAAAGAATTAAAGCTGCGACTAGGGCGGATGACGATGTCATCCCGCCCTATTTGTTTAGAAATTTTGAGGCCGGAGAATGCAATGAATGTGGATGCGGGTCTTCATTTGGCAATGGTCATGATGAGTCTCATAATGAGACTCTTTGTTGCTCCCGATGCATTTCATGTAAATAAAAGAAAAGAAAAGGATTAGTAGATGGAACATGGAAATATATATAAGAAAATGTAAACAAATAATTCGTGAAGAATAATTGTTGTTGGGCCTGACCCAATTCACATCATGAAGGCAGAAAGGGAAACAAGCGGAAAACAAAGTCTGTGGGCCAAGTCCACCTGATACAGAAATGCAGTGAGGACAAACAGAAAAGCAAAAATGGGACAGGCCCACTAGACATTTACTGACCAAGTAAAGAGTGATTTACACAAGGATACACATTTTTTTTGTATACTTTCGTATACACAAATAGACTCAATATACAGCTTGCATACCAAAGCATGTATCGATGTATATCTCACATAAAACAATATAACACTAAGGGATGGAGGGGCTGAGATATGACATACATCATTGCACGTTAGGGCTATAACAACCTAGAATATTCCTTAATATGTTCATTTCTATTTCAAACTAAGCAACACAATTAAGTCGGGGCAGTGTCAACATGTTTAATCAAGAATATATGGGGATATGCTGATGGAACTGTTCAACATTTGAAACCATCATAAGTGAAGTACTTAGTCTAAATGGACCCTAGGCAAAGCAAAGAGGCATGAAAGCATACAAAGATATTTAGGCTGACAGGTTTCAAGCTAAGGAATTTTAAACCAATAGACATGAACTGTATACAGCTTAAAGATGTTTCATGTACACCTACTTGGATTAACATGTTAACAGAGTATGTAAAGGAGTTCAAATACTCATGGATAAATAAGTGACATGGCATTTGGGACACCTAGATAGCATACACACACATGTATTGAAAGTCATGTTCTAAACTTTTCCTAGCTTTAAATACATAGGCTATCCAAAAGCAAACCATTCTCAAATGTTCACATTATTAAGAGAGGGCAAAAGAAAAACATGATCTGGCAGCTATGGGAAGATAACTTAGCATACTCAGTTCCCAGATTCAACAAGTATAGTATACTCCATGATTCATACAAGCATGCACCATAAAAGTAATCCTAACAGATACACGTGAATTGGGAAAGAAACATAGATGCTTTATTTATGCATGAATGCCACAAGGGTTCATAAACAGGCTAAAGACTATTACCTTAACTAAATATGCATAGGTTATCTAATACAACATATTGGTCTTGGGACATCTCAGAATAGGGCATAGTTACCATGTACATCTATAAGCTTAGATTACATGAGTGGAATCTTAGATATGTAAGACTTACTCAAGATTTTAAAAAAAAAGGCACACAATCACCAGGCTATGTGTCAGACATGCTATCTACTAGGAATATAGAGTAATATGCAGTTGACTCAATATATGTATGAAACATGTAGGGATGTCATATTGGCCAAACAGAGGCAACACTTTAGACATATAGGGCCATTCTAGGCTAAGACATATACACAGAACCTTAGGCATGCCATTATTTGAATCAAACAACATTGAAATAAATAACTTTGAATCAACAGAAAAAATAGAATTTGATGAATGCACAGAAACAGATTGATATCAAGCAGGCAGGCATAGGTGTATGTACAGGTGAAGGAAGAGCATGCTTATATCAGAGAGAGGGGTGACCTGGAAATGATGTTCTGAGTATTCCCTACACCAGTAAGACCAAAACAAATATGCACAAGCACAATTCTAGCGTATTGGTTACTCTAGTCCTCAAAAAGAAACAAATATAGGCTCATACAAGTCTGACTCATGATTTCGTTTAGTATATGTCCTAGAAACTAATTAGATCAAGCATGTAATTAAGCATAGTACCTGATGTTGACATGACTACCTAAGATGGTTACCAAGCATGTCACAAATTAAAACACCTATCACATAGCAATTAAGAGCAAACTGGGATAAGAGAAAATGTAGACACACATCTAGACTTATGAGAAAGGCAAACAGAATTCCTCTATCACTTAGAATCACCTCTCATAGATAACTAGATTAAGCATGATAACACCTCCAGACTCTGACTAACACAAAATCATAGTCATACATTATGCTCACTATCCCTAACACTAAGAACAAGTACCAAAAAGTAGCATACATACTTCTGATACATGAATATGGACTTGGCATAACATGTTTAGTATTAAAAGTCAGTTAGGTAGATAGATGAGCAAATAAAATAGTACCAAACATCGGAAGATACCAATTTGAATCACATTCTACTAACTTAGGTTGATTTTATATCACATAAGACTAGATGGAGCTTTAAACAACATACTTAGGCATAACAATCAATTTAAACTAGTAAATATGATACCCAACTAATAAATCTCAAAATCCCATTTCGTATAAAGTGAGACTTAACATATATGCTTCAGTCTAGAATCTAATCACCCTAACATATTTAAATAGGCTAAGATAGTTAACAACAACTAAAATTAGCAGTAAATACACCCAGCACGTAAACAAAATGAAATACGAGAGGAATGTGAGTTTACCTTCTTCGGCCAGCGAACCGAGGCGTCGTCTTGAATCGTCGAGTCCGCTCGAAAAGGTTGTGCTTATGCGATTAAAGGAAGAACAAAAGCTTAGTGTTTTGTGGATTTGTCAAGCCGGAAACAAGAGTAAAAGAGGATTTTTTAGAATCAAAAAGCTTATTCCAAGGGAATTTTTCGTATCTCCAGAACTTTGTGAGAAATGCAAAAGATGGATTCTCAGTCGACAATTTTAGAAGAAAAAAAAATAAGAGCATTTTTTGTATTGTCCGAAAAAAAAACCCATCAACAACCCACAAATGAGTTCCATCTATAGATGAGTTTGAGGGCTCGAATTTTGAATTCAAAATTGTAAAAAGAGGAGTCGTTGGAGGTGGAAATCCACTGATTTCTTCAATTAATCGGAGAGTCATCCGAAGAGTCAGCCTTGAACCCAAATGATTTCAAGGTCTTTCTATTTTTGCAGATCTTCGACCGATTGAACAAGACTTGTGACAACTCTTGTTATCTACAAAATGGGTGAAAGGATGGGGAAAAGCATGTGAAGGTGACGGGGTTGCAGTGATGCCGGTGATGGCGTTTGTCCGGTGGATTTTGAGGGGGTCATTGGTGGAAGAGACGAAGGGTTCGTTTGGTTTTTGAGAGTGTCATTGGTTTTGGGTTGGTTTTGGACAAGAAGAATTTGGGATTTTAGTTTGAGGGATTGGGCTCGGGTCAGTCGGAATATTGGGCTGGGCGGAATGGGGTGTTTGGGCGAATGGGGTTTTGGGAATAAAAGAAATGGGTCGAATGGGTTGGGCCGAAATGGTGGACGGTTGGGCTGGATTTTTGGGGTGATTTTGTGGGTCGGTGGAATAATTTGGGTGAGTGGTAAATGGCTTGTGGTTTAAAATATAAAAGGGGTTTAAAATGCTTTGAAGAAAAAATGTAAATTATTCAAATAAAATATAACGACGTGATAATAATAAAATATAATTTTTGTGAAATGCTTAATGCTTAATAAATAAAAATTCGATGTCGTTTTGCGAAAATAAAATAACATAGAATATTAGGGTAAAAACTATGATTTGGATATTAAAAGGTAAATGATAGTAAAAAATGCGAATAATAGTAATAATAATAATAAATAATGATATGAGAATAGACGACGATATTAAAAGCCATATATATAAAAAACAAATTGTTTTTGAGGTGTCAAAATATTTAAAATTGCAAATAAAATATCGGAAAAGACGTCCAAATTGGGTGTCAACACAGATTGCCATGGATTTCATGGTAGGATTGCCCCATACCTTGGGAAAGTTCGATATTATATGGGGCATTGTGGACAGGTTGACCAAATCTACATATTTCATTCCAATTCAGATGACTTATAATTCAGAGAAGTTGGCTAGGATCTACATTCGAGAGATATTCCGATTGTGTGGGGTGTCCATTTCTATCATTTCTGACCAGGGTACAAAGTTCACTTCTCAGGTGTCCCTCTTTGGCGGGAGATGATGAAAGAGTTTTTGGACAAAGAAGTTGAGTGATTAGCCAATTTTTTCCTGATCATCTTGATCGAAGATTAGGGATGCACGGGTAGAGATAGAATTCCGAGGGAGAAAAATTGCAATGTCGGTAAATCGAGAAGCAATGTTGGTGCAGATTCAAGAAATATTGCCTCAGTATCTAGTTATGATGATACCGGTTGCAGGTGTGGCAAAATGTTGGGAAAGAGCAGAATGGAATTCGTAGTAGGCCGCTGGCCTTTGTTGGGAAATCCAATTCTCCAACAAATTACCTCGGTTCGTTGTAAGAGATAGTTCCACGTTGTGCTGAAGCTCCTGCCGATTCAAACTCCTGCAAACTAGAGCTAAGATAAAAATTAATGTGTAACTGCTGAATACAATGGGTATATGAGAATACGAGACGTCGTTGCATAGACGTAATGAAATGATGTCATTGTATACACGTAATGCAGATAACGTTGTTGCATAGACGTAATGCAGATGACGTCGTTGCATAGACATAATGAAATGACGTCATTGTATAGACATAATGCAGATGACGTCATTGTATAGACATAATGCAGATGACGTCATTGCATAGACGTAATAAAATGACATCATTGTATAGACATAATGCAGATGATGTCATTGCATAGACGTAATGAAATAACATCATTTTACAGATATAATGCAGATAACGTCGTTGCATAGACGTAATGAAATGACGCCGTTGTATAAACGTAATGCAGATGACGTCGTTGCATAGGCATAATGAAATGACATCATTGTATAGACGTAGTGCAGATGATGTCGTAGCATAGACGTAATGAAATGATGTCGTTGTATAAATGTAATGCAGATGACGTCATTGTATAGACGTAATGCAGATGACATCGTTGCATAGAAGTAATGAAATGATGCCATTGTATAGATGTAGTGCAGATGATGTCCTTGCATAGATGTATTGAAATTACATTGTTGTATAGATGTAATACAGATGACATCATTGTATAGACGTAATGAAATGACATCATTGCACAAGCGTAATGAAATGACGTCGTTATTGCATATACGTCATGAAATGACGTCGTTGTATAGACGTAATGAAATGACATCGTCGTAAAGACGTAATACAGATGATGTCGTTGCATAGACATAATGAAATAACGTCGTTGTATAGACGTATTGCAGATGACGTCGTTGCGTAGACGTCATGAAATGACGTCATTGTATAGACGTAATGCAAATAACGTCGTTGCATAGACGTAATGAAATGACATCGTTTTATAGACGTAATGCAGATAATGTCGTTGCATAGACATAATACAAATGACGTTGTTGTATAGACGTAATGCAGATGACGTCGTTGCATAGACATAATGAAATGACGTCATTGTATAGACATAATGCAGATGACGTCGTTGCATAGACGTAATAAAATGACGTCATTGTACAGACATAATGCAGATGATGTCATTGCATAGACGTAATGAAATAACGTCATTTTACAGATGTAATACAGATGACATCGTTGCATAGACGTAATGAAATGATGCCGTTGTATAGACGTAATGCAGATGACGTCATTGCATAGACGTAATGAAATAACATCATTGTATAGACGTAGTGCAGATGACGTTGTTGCATAGACGTAATAAAATGATGTCATTGTATAGACTTAATGCAGATGACGTCGTTGTATAGACGTAATACAGATGACGTCGTTGCATAGACGTAATGAAATGACTTCATTGTATAGACGTAATGAAATGACGTCGTTGTATAAACGTAATGAAATGACATCGTTGCATAGACGTAATGAAATGACATCGTTGTATAGACGTAATGAAATAACATCGTTGTATAGACGTAGTGTAGATAACATCGTTATTGCATAGACGTCATGAAATGACATCGTTATTGTATAGACGTAATGCAAATGACGTCGCTGTATAGGCGTAATAAAATGACGTCATTGTATAGACGTAATGAAATGACGTCATTGTATAGACGTAATGAAGATGACGTCGTTGCATAGACGTAATGAAATAACATTATTGTATAGACGTAATGCAGATGACATTATTGTATAGACGTAATACAGATGACGTCGTTGCATAGACATAATGAAATGACATTGTTGTATAGATGTAATGAAATGACGTCATTGTATAGACGTAATGAAATGACGTCGTTGCATATATGTAATGAAATGACGTCGTTGTATAAACGTAGTGCAGATAACGTCGTTATTGCATAGACGTCATGAAATGACGTCGTTATTGCATAGATGTAATGCAAATGACGTTGTTGTATAGATATAATAAAATGACGTCATTGTATAGACGTAATTTCATGACGTCGTTGTATAGACGTAATGCAGATGACGTCGTTGCATAGACGTAATGCAGATGATGTCGTTGCATAGACGTAATGAAATGACGTCGTTGTATAGACGTAATGCAGATGACGTCGTTGCATAGACGTCATGAAATGACGTTGTTGTATAGATGTAATACAAATGACGTCATTGTATAGATGTAATAAAATGACATCGTTGTATAGACGTAATGCATATGACATCATTTCATAGAAGTAATGAAATGACGTCGTTGTATAGACGTAATGCAGATGATGTCAGTGCATAGACGTAATGAAATGACGTCATTGTATAGACATAATGTAGATGACGTCATTGTGTAGACGTAATGAAATGACGTCGTTGTATAGCTGTAATGCAGATGACGTCGTTGCATAGACGTAATAAAATGACGTCGTTGTATAGACGTAATGAAATGACGTCGTTGCATAGACGTAATGAAATGACATCGTTGTATAGACGTAATGAAATGACGTCGTTGTATAGACGTAATGAAATGTGACCCTAAGGCCGAAATGCTACGTTGAAGTTCTTGCAAACACAATCTGGATGAAAAGTTAATGTGTGGACATAGGCAATATAAGATAAGGATGAGAATGGGCCCTGTGAGTCAAAATACCATCCTTGCACAAACATAACGCGGTCGGGACCCTGTAGGTCAAGATCACGTCTTTGTACGGACGCAAAACAGAAACGCGATCCTTGTGGGCTGAACTGCAATGTGGAAGTTCTTTGCGAAATTAGACCTAAATGTTGTGGCTTCCTCGCCTCTTTCAACATGAAGTACATGTACTCAAAGAAATTTGTAGGTTTGGGGGAAGGGGTGGTTGACTCGCGTTGTTCGCGTTGATTTTTGAGCTTTGGTTCTTGATACTTGTGCGTCCCACTGGTTTGGACATGTAACCCCTGTCTGGTTTCCAGTCTTGGCTAGTTGTTAATGAAAATATTTGTTGAAAATAATTTGCTTATAAGAAAGTATGTTTATTAAATAAGAATTTCTGTCGAACTCTCGAATAGTGACATGTAGTGAAATAGAGCAAACGTCTTATCCAAAGTTCTTCTGACTGAAGACTTAGTTGGCCAACACTTTTTCATGTCTATCGGCGTCTTCTTGCACTGAAGCTTTAAAATTTGCCCCAGTTTCTGGTATGTGAGGATGCTGAATTTTCAACTGGGCAAGACCGAGTCTCGTGTGGGTTGCTTGCTTGTCCTATCAAGGTGATCAGATGGGTGTATTTCGTTACATGTAAGATAAGGGAGAAAAATTTCTAATAGTGTGACCAAAGCCGATATAGGCCGCCTACGTATCCCAACAAGGGAATCAGGTCATAACATAGTTCGTTACAAGTAAATGGGATTTTGGAGAAATTTGTTCTTTAAAGAGATGGAACCCGACATGGGTCCTTTGCGTATCCCGCCAAGGGAGCGCAACTTTTACAACATAGAAAATGCATTACATAGAAACATTTCTAAACGTAGTATTTTTTTTCACTGCATCTACGTTGATAGCTTTTGGCTATACTTCGCCTTCCATTTCAGCTATGATTAATGCCCCCTATTAGCACTCGGTGAACCATATAAGGCCCTCGCCAGTTGGGTGTGAATTTTCCTTTAGCTTCATCTTGGTGTGGGAATATGTGTTTTAACACCAACTACCCCGGTTTGAAAGTCCTTGGTTTTACTTTTTTGTTGAAAGCTTTGGCCATTCTGTTCTAATAAAGTTGCATGTGACAGACTGCGTTCATCTGCTTTTCATCAATCAACATCAATTGCTCGTACCGATTCTGTATCCACTTTGCTTTACTTAACTCAGTTTCTTGGATAATTCTCAGAGATGGTATTTCTACCTCTATTGGTAACACAACTTCTGTTTCATATACCAAAAGATACGGCGTTGCCCTAGTAGAAGTCCTGATTGTAGTGCGATAGCCCAAAAGTGCAAAGGGTAAATGCTCATGCCAGTGCTTGTAATTCCCAACCATCTTTCGCAGTATTCTCTTGATGTTCTTGTTGGCTGCTTCGACTGCTCCATTCATCTGAGTTCGATATGGACTGCAATTGCGGTGAGTGATCTTAAACTTCTCACATACCTCATGCATCAAGTTACTGTTGAGATTGGCTCTGTTATCTGTTATAATCGACCCAGGGATTCCAAATTGATAAATGATGTCATTGCGGACAAAGTCAACTACCACCTTTTTCATCACTGACTTGTGGGATGATGCTTCTACCCACTTTGTGAAGTAGTCAATTGTTACTAGAATGAATATGTGTCCATTTTACGTGGCAGGTTCAATAGAACCAATGATATCCATGCCCCAAGCTGCAAATGGCCAAGCAAAACTCATTACACTGAGGTCGTTAGGAGGTACTCGGATTAAGTCGCCATGAATCTGACGCTGATGACACTTTTGCACAAAGCGAATGCAATCTGTTTCCATGGTCATCCAAAAATAACCTGCTCGCAGAATCATCTTTGCTAAAGTGAAACCATTCATATGAGGCCCGCACGTGCCTTCATGTATCTCTTCAACTAATCTGCTTGCCTCTCGGGCATCAACACATCTTAACAAACCTAGGTCTGGAGTCCTCCGATAAAGGACTTCTCCGTTTAGGAAGAAATGGTTTGCTAGCCTTCAAAGTGTCTTCTTTTGAGTGCTGGTTATGCCTTTTGGATATTCGCCTGCCTTGAGATACCTCTTAATGTCGTGATACTAAGGCTTTCCATCAAGTTCTTCATCTATATGGAAATAATAGGCTGGCTGATCCAATAAGTTCACCTTGATAGGATCAATGTAATTCTTATCCGGATGTTGAATCATGGAGGACATAGTTACTAAAGCATCAGCAAATTCATTTTGAGTTCGTGGGATATGCTTGAATTTTATCTCATTGAACCTTTTGCACAATTCTTTAACGCATTGCAAGTAAGGAAGTATCTTCACTTTCTTGGTGGTTCATTCTCCTTGTACCTGATGAATCAATAAGTCTGAATCACCGATAACCAACAATTCTTGTATGTTCATATCAACGGCCATTCTAGTTCGAGTATACAAGCTTCGTATTCTGCCATATTGTTGGTGCATGGGAATCTGAGCTTTGTCGAGATTAGGTAGTGCTGACCCAATTTTGAAATCAAAATTGCTCCGATACCAACTCCTTTGATGTTTGAAGCTCCATCAAAGAACATTCTCTAACCCGGGTATTCTTCTGAGATATCTTCTCCAACAAACAATACCTCATCGTCCGAAAAATAAATCCGAAGAGGCATGTATTCTTCATCTATGGAGTTTTCAGTAAGATGATCAGCTAGCGCTTGTCCTTTAATTGCCTTTTGGGTGACATATATGATGTCGAACTCACTTAGCAAGATTTTCCATTTTGCTAGCTTCCCAGTAGGCATGGGCTTCTGAAAGATGTATCTGAGCGGGTCCATTCTTGAGATGAGATACGTGGTGTATGCAGACAGATAATGTCTAAACTTTTGAGTGACCCAAGTCAAGGCATAACAAGTGCATTCCAGCAAAGTATACCGAGCTGCATAAGGCGTGAACTTCTTGCTCAATTAGTATATAGCTTGCTCCTTCTTTCCTATTTCATCTTGTTGTCCCAGCACGCATCCGAATGCATTTTCTAACATAGACAGATATAACAACAAAGGCCTTTCGGGTTCTAGAGGCACCAGAACAGGGGGATTAGACAGATATTCCTTGATTCAATCAAAAGCTTGCTGGCAATCTGTTGAACACTTGGTAGTAGTGTCTTTCTTCAGTAGCTTGAATATTGGCTCGCATATCACTGTTGATTGTGCTATGAACCTGCTGATGTAATTGAGACGACCGAGAAAACTTATCACGTCCTTTCAACTCTTTGGATGAGGCAAGTCTTGAATAGTTTTTATCTTCGAGAGGTCCAGTTCAATGCCCCTTTTACTCATGATAAAACCTAACAGCTTCCCAGCAGGGACACCAAATGCACACTTTGCAGGGTTTAATTTCAGATTGTACCGCCTCAACCGGTTAAAGAATTTCTTCAAATCTGTCAAGTGATCTAAAGTCCTTCGCGGCTTGATAATAACGCCATCCACATAGACCTCAATTTCCTTATGGATCATATCATGAAAAATAGTAGTCATGCCTCTTATATATGTGGCACCTGCATTCTTGGGTCCAAACGGCATTACCCGGTAATAGTATACTCCCCAAGATATAGTGAATGTTGTTTTTTCTGCATCTTCCTCATCCATCAAGATTTGGTGGTAACCAGCAAAGTAATCAACAAATGACTGCAATTCATGCTTTGCACAGTTATCAATGAGTATATGGATATTTGGGAGAGGAAAATCATCCTTCGGGTTGGCTTTGTTGAGATCACAATAATCAACGCAAACCTGTATTTTCCCATCTTTCTTTGGCACAGGTATGATGTTGGCTAGCCAAGTGGGGTACCTTGTGACTCGAATGACCTTTGCGTCGAATTGCTTGGAAACTTCTTCCTTGACTTTCAAACTCAAATCAGGCTTGCTTTTCCTCGGTTTTTGCTTCACTGGAGGGCAAGATGATTCAATGGGTAATCTATGTGAAACAATATTTGTGCTCAGACCTGTCATATCGTCATAAGACCAAGCAAACATGTCAATATATTGCCTTAAAAGGTCGACCAATTCTTTCTTTTGTGCGGTGCTTAGATGGACGCTGATTCTTGTTTCCTTCACGGGCTCTGCGTCTCCCAAATTAACCTCTGTTTCATCCAAATTTGGCTTTGGCTTTGGCTTATTCTTAAAATGCTCCAATTCTTCGGTCAATTCTTCTGGCTGTGAGTCTTCCTCATATTCTTCCAAGTCATGTTCATCGTTTGGACTTTGTTTGCTTGTTTCATTACATGTCACATTCACATTATTGACAGATTTATTAGTT
Source organism: Anisodus tanguticus (assembly GCA_034509755.1). Lineage (NCBI taxonomy): Eukaryota > Viridiplantae > Streptophyta > Magnoliopsida > Solanales > Solanaceae > Anisodus > Anisodus tanguticus. Next base: position 11,995,530 of record CM067552.1, on the reverse strand, counting down.
CGCATGCTGAAAGATATATAGGAAAATTATTAAATAGAACAAATTTTGAAATAGCAAAAGTAATGTGAATTTGTCATTTAAGCTTTCAAAAGGTGGAGGCAAAACACATTAAATGCATAGATGTGATTCAGGCCTCAATCTGAATCGCATTGTTTCGTTAAGTACTAATGCAATTTCTACCAGGCCTCTCGGAAAAATAGGACTAGGGCATATGTCCAATTTTTCAAAATATCTCCATGTTCTGCATCCCAAATAGTTGGGTCTTCAGCGTAATCAACCAGAATCACATTGCATTCTGCTTCTTCTTCAGCAATGAAAAGACTTTTGAGTCCTTCCATAAGGTTGTCTGCATCATCTTCTTTTGATTCCTGAGCAGCGCATGCTTTGACAAATGACTGATTCAGAGGTGGAATAGGCTTTGGCAGGGAAGTATCTATTTTCCTTCAGAGATTGGTTTATAAGACTTCTTCAGGAGTGGGTTTGTATCCGAGACCAAAAGTATCCTTTTTACTAAGCAAATGAATCATCTCCGATACACTTTCCAAGTTCAAATAGAGGCCTCGACCACGTTTAAAGCCATTTTTCAATATTTCCTTGGCCACCATTGTGAGAACCTGGGGCAATTTTAGCTTTTCAACTCTAGAAGCACATGTAATCTCCCTGATATGGAAAATAGATCCATCCAGCCTCTCCATACTTTCAACAACATGGATTTGACTTTTGAGATATATTGAACTACTCCATTCTCCGTGTATCACGACCTCATGATGATTCTAGACAAACTTCAAGCTCTGTTGTAGGGTAGAAGGGACTGCTCCAGCCATATGAATCCAAGGTCTTCCCATCAGCAAGTTGTAGCTAGTGGATATGTCTAACACTTGGAATTCCATGATGAACTCTACGGGTCCTACTTCCAATGTTAGATCAAGTTCCCCTATAACGCCCATTTGGGTTCCATCAAAGCCTTTAACCCTTACATGTCTTTCGCAAATCTTTCTAATGTCAATTCCCAAGGCTCAGAGAGTTGTCACAAGATAGATGTTGACAACTGAGCCTCCATCAGTCAACACTCTAGAAATGAACTTGTCCATGCACTTTACAGTTATGTTCAACGCATTGTTGTGCCCCAAACCTTCAGGCAGCAGCTCTTTGTCATGAAAAGAGACTTTATGGGCCTCTAAAATTTGTCCAACCAAGGTCGAAAGATTCTCGTCGGTGGTCTCCTTTGGAACGTAAGCTTCTTTTAATACCTCCAACAAAGCACGCCTGTGGGTTGCGGAGTTCATCAACAATGATAGCAAAGAAATTTGGGCCGACGTTTTCTTCAGCTGTTCTACAACGAAATATTCCTTAGTTGGCATTTCCTCCAGAATTCTTCCACTTCGGCCTCTGACACGGTCTTTTTTGCATTGTTTTCCTTTTTGGCGCTACCTCTGCAAGGTCATAACACCGCCCAGATCTTGTCATACCAACGGCGACAACTTCTACAATCCATTTCTCTTTTCCCCTGCTCATTTCCCCAGTTAAATAATTCCAAGAAACAATTTTGATATAAAAAGACGGTGTCAGGATCCGTGGCTGCGGAGGAAGCACTTCCACTTTAAACGGTGCCCTCACTTGAACTGTAATTATATGGGTGATAAAGGCCAATGATTCAACATTTTCCTCTCTATGGACCGGCACAATATTCCCTTCTAAACTGGTTTCTTCATCAATAGTAATCATGTTCACATTGGCATTGTCATGGTTTGACAAAGGGTTATTGTTTACATTAGGGGAAGGTCCTTTTAGTTGGATGACTCCTTCTTTGATCAATGCCTCAATTTTGTCTTTGAGGACATAGCAACGTCCAGTGTCGTGTCCAATGATTCCAGAGTGGTATGCACAATGCTTAGTCTCATCGTACGATCTGGGAATAGGATTAGGGATATTTCCTGGGATGGGTTGGAGTATTCCTGCAGTTCTTAGTCTTTCATACAATTGGGCTAGAGGTTTGGCTAAAGGTGTATATGTTTTGAGTGGCCATTTTTCATAATTTGCGCGGGGTCTGGGAGCAATTGGTGGATGGACTCGTGGCTGAGGTGAATATGTGGGTTGATACTATGGGGAATTTGGATAGATAGGTGCTCGAGGTGGGCTATATATTGGCTGGGTATGGTAGACAGGTATGAAGCAGGTAAGTCTTGATAATAAGGCTGAGGGCTTTGGGCATTTTGGCTATAGTAGGAAGGCTGAGGACTTTAGGCGTTTTGGTTGTAGTAGAGAGGCTGGGATGATGGGCATTGGTGGGTTGACATTCGATTTAGCCTATGTTCCTAGATTGTCATAACAGGGGACCCTCCGTCCCTCTTCTTCTTGATTGCTCCCCCAAAGGAGTCCGACTGAATTGCCTTACTCGTTGCTTGCAATGCTGCCAAATTTGTGATTCTTCCTATTTTGATACCCTCTTCTATGAAGTCTCTCATCCTTACAACTTCAGAGAAACTCCGTCCTATGACGCTTGTCATTTTTTCATAGTATGTTGCATCTTTCAAAGATTGCACAAAGAGAGTGATCATCTCACTTTCTGCCATTGGGGTTGAACATTTGCTGCTTCTGCCCTCCACCTCATGGCTTATTCTCTTAAGGTTTCTGTGGATTTCTTTCCAACTTCATCAGATAAAATCTATCCAAGACTGTGTCAGTGTTAAACCTAAATCTGTCCACAAAATCATATGCCATCACGCCCCAATTACGCCATTTTCGTGGATCCTGGCTTGTGTACCAGTCGAGCGATTCTCCTGTCAAATTTCTTATGAACAGCTTTATTATTATGGTCTGGTCTTTACCTACTCCAACCAGCTTGTCACAGTACGATCTTAAATGAGCGATAGGATTTCCCTTCCCATCAAACAAGTCAGATTTTGGCACCTTATATCCGATAGGAAACTCAATGTCGAGATGCATGCAGAGATCTTCGTACTCGAGTCCTTCATGCCCCTTGCTTGTTTGGATGTTCTTGAATGCTTCTTTTATGCTATGAATTTCTCTCGTCATACTTTCATCGGTTATGATCTTTGCTTGCCTTTCCATCTCTTCATACTGGTCAACTTCCTGATGAGGTATGCTTGGTAGGGTGGTAGAAAAAGGTTGGGCTTCCGTTGTATATACCAGTGGCATATACTGCTTGTTGTGGTTAGCGATGTGTGTCATCGGTATTTGTTGGGTCGCCTGGTAATTTTGCGTGGGAGGGATATTTTGGACGAGTGGGGTAGTTTGGGTAACTGGAGCTTGAGGCGTATATGGAGTCGTGAAGGATACTGGATCATTTTGTAGCGGGCTTTGTTGTGGACTGGCTTGTGGCTTGATAGGATATGGGTTAGCGTGATGTGGGTTGGTATGTTGCAGATTGGTTTTACTTAGTGAGGGATTTTAGGGAAGGTTTTGGGGAAATGGCGGTTCAGGAAATGGAAAGGTTTGCGGTGCAGTTGCACTCGTCCCTTGTTCAGGGAGCAGAGTATTGAGGTTGATGGACAGGTTGGTGAGATTTCGGATCTGCTCAATCTCAGTCTGCATGGTTGCCATCTGTTGCAGCAGTTGGGCTAGGTATTCATCCTGGATGGTAGTATTTCTCCTTTCTGAAGTCTCCGGTTCACCTCCCGAAAGAGAGACAAGTCCCAGGCCGGTCTGTTCGGGTGCACCTGAATCAATCATTTCGTTAGATGATCGTGCCTTTGATCTTGTGAAGTAAGGGTGTTCAGCCAGTTTAGTCAATACGAATCAACCTTTGGGGAAATAAATCAGGCAAAAATAAACCTTCTAAAAAAATGAAGAAACCAAGTTAGTATAAGGCAAGTAATTATTGCTTCAAATAATATGGATAGAGCGGAAGGCAGCAAAATAGCAAGCGGATTATATATAAATCAAAAGTACGTCCTAATATGCACGGGTCCTCTCTTATGCCAGAGGTGGGCCGAAACGCCAAATATGCGAGACTATGATATATTGATCCAAGCCATTAAATTGAAATGCTTTCCGTTGGGAATAAAAGTTGAATTCTACTGCAATAACAATAATGCATACAATAATAAAATTGATTGACATAACATAAAGTACCCTTATGACCATGTTCAAATCCTCCTCTTAATCACACAGATGGGGGAAACGAAGATGAAGCCCCAACACTTCTAGGTCCGGCTCCTGCACCTTCTAGGTACTGCATTATGTTTCACATTTGATGCCACATTTTAGGGGTAACAACTGTGCCCCTGAGCCGAAAATTTTTTATCCAAATTATTGTGTCAATATCCTCAAAACCTTGTTCGCCTTCGGGACTAGGGTCTATGTTACCATGATCTTCTTGCAGCCACGCGTGATATTCTGGAATACTCCCTGCCTGACTATCTCCAATATCCATTTTGTCAATGTTGTTCCATTCCTCTAGAATTTTCTCAACTCTGGGGATAATGAAGTTCGACCCGAATTGGATTTCAGAAACTCTCATATTTGCTCGGAGAGGGATTACTTGCTCTTGGCCAAATTGTCGGAGTATACGAAGTGGAGCATATGGTTGGAGGCCTTTCAACCCAATATAATAAATTTTTTTGCATCTTATATAGGCTTTCTTGGTGCTTGGGAGCAACGTGTATTTCCATTGGATCCGATCACTAGTGCGGGATGCCAAAAATTTATACCAATCATCGGTGCCGACTGGTGACACAAACCGTTTCGTCCTATCGTAAAAGCTGACAATTTTGTTTGACTCGCTGAAACATATGTCTACCATGTTCGGGAGCTGATAAAAGTGTTCCATCGCCCACATCTGCAGGATAAAGTTGTAGCCTTCAAAGAAATTTGTTTCACCTCTTTTACATTTCCCTAGAGCCTGAAATATCTCTGTTAAAATCATATGAGTCAAAGTGAGTTGTGTGCCATCAACTCCTTCAAAAATTGCTCGAGCCACGGAACATATGCAAGTATTGATCTTCTTGTGCTCAAGTGGGAATACCAAAGTTCCCAATAAAGCTACAGCAAATACGATAGGGCGCTTAACTTTTCAATGGTCGGAGTGCAAGAGAATTCTTTTTTGAACAGCTTGTAGCCATCTTGACAGCCGTATCTCTCATAAAGATAATTCAAAGAGACCTAGTTATTTTCAAAGCACCGAAGTTCCTTAGTGTTCTTCAGCCCCAAGTCGCGGAGAAATTTCTTTCCGGACTGACTGTGCGGGCTAATTTTTCCTCTATCTTGGTAAATTAAGTTGGTGAAATAGTTGATCTATTTCAAAGTAGGAGTTATCTCAAAATCTCTAAATTTAAAAACAACCCGATCTGGATCTCAAAACCGAATCAGTGCTTTGACCAAGTGCTGATCGACGGAGATATCAAACAATGAAACGAGGCACCCCAATCTCCTCCTAATTGCCATTTGGCTGCCAAGGCCAAAATCTTCCCACCACATTTTCAGCTTACTCGGAATCCCACTCACCATCCTGATTTGCGGGATAGATTCCATCCTATAATATAAATATACAAAAAATGAATATACATTTTCCAATTACGGCATGTCATGATTGGGCTTGGATCCATCTATCATCATCATGCTACACATAATATGTTGATTGGTCGTTAGGTTGTGAGACCCGTCAACAATTGGTGGATTTCTTAATTGTGGAGTCGATACCAAGGATCGAACCACCTAAGGTGTATGTATGCATGACTTTAAGATATAGGGTGGTATAGATATATCCTAACTTTTCTAAGATTTGTCTTACTAGACTCAAGGTTCCCGAGCGGACTACTCGAGTGAGAAGGCTACGCAGCCACCGGATGGTTCGGACACTCCGCGCATACGCCAACTCTCCTAAAATTTGGAAATTTGAAAGAAAATTTTGCAGGTGCGCGAAACACACCTCGCATGTTATGTGTGATAGTGTCAATTTTCCGAAGTTGAGGAAATATGAGCGGAATGCCAATTTAATAAAAAGCTGTAAAAGAAAGTAACAATTAAAGCAGTTAAGCATACAAAATTTCATGAAGGAAACAATTCAAAGCACTAGATCAAATAAGGAGCAAAATATAGAGCAATAATAATTAACCTGGGTTTGCTATGGTTAAGAACCTGAAGTCCCTAGTGGGGTTGCCATGCTGTACGCGCCCGTTTTTTACCACGGTTCACGATGTAATGGGTCGATTCCCTTGGATTGATTATGCTGTTGAGGAGTCGCCACCTAATTATTCTACGGTGAATTGGAACACCTAAATACTAACTAAATGCTGAGAAGTGAACTCCGATTTATGGTCTGCGAAATTATGAGATTCTAGGTAAGGGTTCTTTATTATCCTAAAGGGAAGAGGTTAGGTATCCTTTAAGATCCGCTAACTTGTGGTTATCCGGTCAAACTCAGGTTAATTATTATGCTAAGGAAAAATGCATGTTTAAAGTATGAAGTTTTAATTGAAAAGATGTTTGGAGATATGAATCCCGACATAAAATCCGAGAAAGTATGCATGACATTATTTATGGAAAATATATGTAAAATTGATTTTTGGAAAAGGACATGCCTTCGTATGGCATTATTTATAAAATGCATATTTTGGCAATTGTTAGTAAGGAGAAAAGCAAATTGTTTATAATACAAAGAGGTGATTTTTATGAAAGTCATTTTCAAAATTGCAAGTTGGATAGGAAACAAAATCTTATTTGTATGGTTATTAATGCAAATAAAAGATGACCAAATTATTTTGAAAGTTTTAAAGCATGTATAACGAGCCTAAAATGAATAAGCTAGCGGCTAGTTTCCGATTTTAAACTACCCGAGCCTAAAATAAAATAAACTAGTGAAGGGTTTCCTTTAAACTACCCTATTAATCTAATGATTCGGGGCCTAATCATTCTAAGTGTTCAGAAGTTCGCGCAAAATTAAATAATAAAATAATAACCCGAAAGATAAAATAGATGGTATTTAAAGAATTAAAGTTGCGACTAGGGCGGATAACGATGTCATCCCGCCCTATCTGTTTAGAAATTCCGAGGCCGGAGAATGCAATGAATGTGGATGCGGGTTTTCATTTGGCAATGGTCATGATGAGTCTCATAACGAGACTCTTCGTTGCTCCCGATACATTTCATGTAAATAAAAGAAAAGAAAAAGATTAGTAAATGGAACATGGAAATATATATAAGAAAATGTAAACAAATAATTTGTGAAGAATAATATGTTGTTGGGCCTAACCCGATTCACATCATGAAGGCAGAAAGGGAAACAAGCGGAAAACAAAGTCTATGGGCCAAGCCCACCTGATACAGAAATGCAGTATAGACAAACAGAAAAGCAAAAATGGGCCAGGCCCACTAGACATTTACTGAACAAGTAAAGAGTGATATACACAAGGATATACATTTTTTTTGTATACTTTCGTATACACAAATAGGCTCAATATACAGCTTGCATACCAAAGCATGTATCGATGTATATCTCACATAAAACAATATAACACTAAGGGATGGGGAGCACATTAGGGCTATAACAACCTAGAATATTCCTTAATATGTGCATTTCTATTTCAAACTAAGCAGCACAATTAAGCCGGGGCAGTGTCAACATGTTTAATCAAGAATAAATAGGGATATGCTGATGGAACTGTTCCAGATTTGAAACCAGCATAGGCGAAGTACTTAGTCTAAATGGACCCTAGGCAAAGCAAAGAGGCATGAAAGCATACAAAGATATTTAGGTTGACAGGTTTCAAGCTAAGGACTTTTAAACCAATAGTCATGAACTGTATACAGCTTAAAGATGTTTCATGAACACCTACTTGGATTAACATGTTAACAGAGTATGTAAAGGAGTTCAAATACTCATGGATAAATAAGTAACATGGCATTTGGGACACCTAGCTAGCATACACACTCATATATGTATGGAAAGCCATGTTCTAAATTTTCCCTAGCTTTAAATACATAGGCTATCCAAAAGCAAACCATTCTCAGATGTTCAGATTATTAAGAGAGGGCATAAGAAAAACACGATCTGGCAGCCATGGGAAGATAACTTAGAATGCTCAGTTCCCAGATTCAACAAGTATAGTGTACTCCATGATTCATACAAGCATGCACCATAGTAAGCATAAAAGTAATCCTAACATATACACGTGAATTGGGAAAGAAACAAAGATGTTTTATTTATGCATGAATGCCACAAGGGTTCATAAACAGGCTAAAGACTATTACCTTAACTAAATATGCATAGGTGATCTAATACAACATATTGGTCATGGGACATCTCAGAATAGGGCATAGTTACCAGGTACATATATAAGGTTATATTACATGAGTGGAATCTTATACATGTAAGACTTACTCAAGATTAAAAAAAAACACAATCACCAGGCTATGTGTCAGACATGCTATCTACTAGGAATACAGAGTAATATGCAGTTGACTCAATATATGTATGAAACATGTAGCGATGTCCTATTGGCCAAACAAAGGCAATATTTTAGACATACAGGGCCATTCTAGGCTAAGACATATACACAGAACCTTAGGCATGCCATTATTTGAATCAAACAACATTGAAACAAATAACTTGGAATCAACAGAAAAAATAAAATTTGATGAATGCATAGAAACAGATTGATATCAAACAGGCAGGCATAGGTGTATGTGTAGGAGAAGGAAGAGCATGCTTATATCAGAGAGAGGGAGTGGCCTGAAAATGATGTTCTGAGTATTCCCTACACCAGTAAGACCAAAACAAATATGCACAAGCACAATTATAGCAGATTGGTCACTCTAGTCCTCAAAAATAAACAAATATAGGCTCATACAAGTCTGACTCTTGATGTGGTTTAGTATATGTCCTAAAAACTAATTAGAGCAAGCTGATAATTAAGCATAGCACCTGATGTTGACATGACTACCTAAGATGGTTACCAAGCATGTCACAAATTAAAACATTTGTCACATAGCAATTAAGAGCAAACTGGATAAGAGAAAATGTAGACACACATCTAGACTTATGAGAAAGGCAACCAGAATTCCTCTATCACTTAGAATCACCTCTCATAGATAACTAGATTAAGCATGATAACACCTTCAGACTCTGACTAACACAAAATCATAGTCATACATTATGCTCACTATCCCTAACACTAAGAACAAATATCGAAAACATTATACACATTTCTAATGCATGAATATGGACTTGGCATAGCATGTTTAAGAATTAAAAGTCAGTTAGGTAGACAGATGAGCAAATAAAACAGTACCAAACATCAGAAGATACCAATTTGAATCACATTCTACTAACTTAGGTTGATTTTATATCACATAAGACTAGATGGAGCTTCAAACAACATACTTAGGCATAACAATCAATTTAAACTAGTATATATGATACCCAACTAATAATTCTCAAAATCCCATTTCGTATAAAGTGAGACTTAACATATATGCTTCAGTCCAGAATCTAATCACCCTAACATATTTAAATAGGCTAAGATAATTAAAAATAACTAAAATTAGCAGTAAATACACCTAGCACGTAAACAAAATGAAATACGAGAGGAATGTGAGTTTACCTTCTCCAGGCAGTGAACCGAGACATCGTCTCGAATCGTCGAGTCCGCTCAGAGAAGTTGTGCTTTTGCGATTAAAGGAAGAATAAAATCTTAGTGTTTTGTGGCTTTGTCGAGCCGGAAACATGTAGCTTGTTCAAAGGGAATTTTTTGTTTCTCCAGAACTTTGTGAGAAATGCAAAAAGATGGATTCTCGGGAGATAATTTTAGAAGGAAAAAAAAACTAAGATCTTTTTTTGTGTTGTCCGGAAATGAAAAAAAAAACCCTCAACAACCCACAAAGGGTTCTATTTATAGCTGAGTTTGAGGGCTTGAATTTCGAATTCAAAATTGTAAAAAGAGAAGTCGTTGGAGGTGGAAATCCACTAGTTACTCCAATTAATCGGAGAGTCATCCGAAGAGTCAGCCTTGAACCCAAGAGATTTCAAGGTTTTTCTCTTTTTGCAGATCTTCGACCGATTGAACAAGACTTGTGACAACTCTTGTTGTCTGCAAAAGGGGTGAAAGGATTGGGAAAAGCAAGTGACGGGGTTACAGTGATGCCGGTGATGGCGTTTGTCCGGTGGATTTTGGGGTGGTCGTTGGTGGAAGAGACGAAGGGTTAGTTTGGTATTTGAGAGTGTCGTTGATTTTAGGTTGGTTTTGGACGAGGGGAATTTGGGATTTTAGTTTGAGGGATTGGGCTCGGGTCGATCGGGATATTGGGTTGGGCGAAATGGGGTGTTTTGGCGAATGGGGTTTTGGGAATAAAAGAAATGGGTTGAATGGGTTGGGCCGAAATGGTGGACGGTTGGGCTGGATTTTTAGGGTGATTTTGTGGGTTGTGGAATATTTTGGGTGAGTGGTACATGGGTTGTGGTTTAAAATATAAAAGGGGTTTAAAATGCTTTGAAGAAAAAATGTAAATTATTTAAATAAAATACAACGACGTGATAATAATAAAATATATTTTTTGTGAAATGCTTAGTGCTTAGTAAATAAAAATGTGATGTCGTTTTGCTAAAATAAAATAACATAGAATATTAGGGTAAAAACTATGATTAGGATATTAAAAGGCAAATGATAGTAAAAATGTGAATAATAGTAATAATAATAATAAATAATAATATGAGAATAGACGACGATATTAAAAGCCTTATATATATAATTGTTTTTGAGGTGTCAAAATATTTAAAAATACAAATAAAATATCGGAAAAGATGGGACAAAATTGGGTGTCAACACGGATTGCCATGGATTTCATGGTAGGATTGCCCCATACCTTGGGCAAGTTCGATATTATATAGGTCATTGTGGACAGGTTGACCAAATCTGCCCATTTCATTCCAATTCAGATGACTTATAATTTAGAGAAGTTGGCTAGGATCTACATTCGAGAGATAGTCTGATTGTATGAGGTGTCCATTTCTATCATTTCTGACCAGGGTACGCATTTCACTTCTCATTTTTAGCGGTTTGTATAGAAAGAGTTGGGTACTACAGTGGAGGTTAGTACAACCTTTCACCCTCAAACCGATGGCCAGTCTAAGCGGACTATTCATGTTCTCGAGGACATGTTGCGAGCCTGTGTTATTGACTTTGGTGGTCATGCTGGACCAGAACTTAGCTTATGAGGAGAAGCCTATAGCTATTTTGGATAGACAGGTTCGGAAGTTGAGGTCCAAAGAGATAGCTTCCGTGAAAGTGCAGTATAGGAATCCCCCCCCCAATGGAGGAAGCTACATAGAAGATCGAGTCTAATATGCGGGCTAACTACCTTGAGCTATTTGAGAGTCCAGGTATTTCCTTTTCTTTACCGTTCGAGGACAAACGTTATTTTTAGTTGTACCTGATGTAACGACTCAAAAAGTTGTTTTTCTTGTTTTTCTCAAAATCCCTAAATTATCATTTTTCGAGTCCCTATTAGCTTGCTTATGACTTGTGAGGATGTGTGGCATGGTTCTCGAGGCAATCGGGTAGGTTTCAGACACATTTTGTTAAGTTTAAGGAATTCCAAGTTAAGAAAATAGAAGAGTTTGACCCATAGTTGACTTTTGGGTAAACACACTCCGTTCGTAGTTTTATCAGTTCTATTAGCTTTGAAATGACATTTCTGACTTAGTCGAGTCTCGAAGCAGCTCGGTCTGTTTTGGGGGTTAGGTTATAAAATTGTCAAATTAGAACTTAAGAGTTGACTTTAGTCAAACCCGAGCCTTACAGACCTTTTTTGGAAAATCCGAGTGAGCGAGCAGGTATGTAATGTGTTTTCTAATAGGAATGCATGTTTGGTTTGGGTCCGGGAGGTCCCGATAGTGTTTCATGTGGCTGACGAAGAGTTTGGGGAGTTTGGGCATTGCTGGTGTCCGGTGTCCACCCCAGTGCCTTTATTTCCGCTTCAACGGGTCTGCCCCAGCGGAGGTCTAGCTCACCGAAGTGGGGTTCTTCCATAAGCTGAGAATTTGCCTTAGCAGATGGGTTCCTCGCTGGGGCGTCTGTTCCTCTGCGAAGGTTTCTTCTGCCCAGCGAAGGTTTGAGATTTAAGTGACCTCGTCTCAGCGGATGGATTTTCCGCCGAAGCGGATGGGCCCAGGGTTTTGTAACATAACTTGGGGGATTATGGGTGATGTTAGACTGTAATCTCATATATTCGATATGATTGATCAGAGTGGGCTCGTGAGGAGGCTTAGCGGAAGGAAAAAGCGACTACGTGAGATCTTCGGCTCGATTTAGGCAAGTTGAGACTTTCTAGACTCTGGTGTAGCGTTATGTGTTGGTATGCTATATAATGAAATAATGGGAATAATGGAAACTTTGGGGTCCCGTATTAGAGAGGTGACGAGCACTAATACGGATATCGGTGGACCTTAATTGGGTAATTAATGAACCAGAATAATGAATGTGAAGGAGTTTATGTGTTTAGCCTTCAGGCCATGGGCGCGGTGCATAAATCTGTTTAGGTTGGTATGATTGCTATTTACTTGGGCTTGTCACCACTTGATATGATATTCTAATTTGACTTGTCATGCATTCATCACTCCACATCTCGTCTAAATACTTGAATAGAAACTGATAAATACTGATTAAACGGATTATGTTGATTGCATGGTGTACACATATTAATCTCATTCATACATGATATACTTTGCATTGGCATACTAATATATATTGCTGAGAAAATCTTGGGAAATCAGATTAAGGGATATGGTACATGATTACGAGAGTGATAACTGGTTATGACATTCAGCCCTTGAGCTGGTATCCGATGGGATTGGATGAGTATATGGACCTCATGAGTCACCCATAGGGCACATTACAACTACTGCAGCACCGTGTGTATATCGGGTACATATAACCATTTGCATTCATACATATAATTCTGCATTGCATTCATTTATGTTATGATATGTGATTGATGTTGTATGTGCTTAGATTGAATTCTATTACACTTGTGATCTTTAGTCTAATAGAAGGAATATTGTTAGTTTATGTGTAACCTTGTTGTGAGACTTGAGTAGAGAGGCTTGATGGATCTAGACACCCTAAATGAGATTTAGGCTGAATCTGTACAACTTGAGAACTTGAGTGTACTTATGCGCTATCAAACTGTAGACTTACTGTTAGGTTGGTTAACTGATTTATTTTATGCTTACGTAACTAACTAGTAGAAAGGTATCGGAAAGTACCAACCCTCGTCACCGTTACAACTAAGGTCGATCGACGATGCTGCTGAGTACACGTATTTCTCATACTCACTCTACGTTTGCTGCACTCTATGTGCAGGTACCGAGCCAGGAGACGACACTAGAGTATCTTGATCTACAACCTTGGAGAGTGTGATTATTGGAGTATAAGGTGAGCCGCTGATGCATTCCTTAGAGCTTATGTATTTCTGTCTTTGTTACATTCAAATAGCTTATGTATTTCTGTCTTTGTTACATTCAAATAGCTTATGTATTTCTGTCTTTGTTACATTCAAATAGCTTATGTATTTCCTATTCAGACTTGTATTCGGATATTATTAGAGCTTGTACGCATGACTACCTTTCTACTTATTTATTTCCGCATTTGATTCTGCTTAACTCGTATGTGGTATGTTGGGTTCGCCTACGGATTAGGGTAGGTGCCCTCACGGCACAATGAAATTTGGGGTCGTAACAATACTCAAAACATTTACATATACTACAGTATAGCTGCAAAATTGTTGTATACTACCAAGGCAAAACTATTACTCCTAGTTTAAGCTCTTTACAAGTCTATAGGGAATGAATTCTCTAAAGAAAGTTGGTTGAATGCCTTCCCAAGAATGTTGAGATGTTTCTATCTGTACATGCTAGTCAATGCTTCACTCCTCTTCCTAGCGATTATGGTCTATATCCCCGCCACATATTGGAACATATCTGCTGCAGCATATTTGGAATCTTTGGGTCTTGCTGCAAAGGCATAAGAGAAAATAAATAATTATAACAGCGAGCCCATGGAAGTAATATCAATTATTGCATCATGTTGTTAGTGTGTCGAAGAAAGAAGCTAGTGTGTCGAAGAAAGAAGCTGATGGACTCACGTGAAGAGAGATGTGAAAAGTGTTGTCACTTAGCTGAGGAGGAAAATTGTGTCTCAATGCATCATATACCCTGTATTATGAAGGGAGATCAAACAATAATTCACATAAAATATTAATGGATAATTAGACATGGAGCCACCATTATTACGAAACCAGAGCAGCAGGGACAAAAAAAATTATCGGGCTAACATGTATTTTCGTGTAAGACAGATAGCACTGAACAACATATTTTAGCAGCTGTAAACAAGGGCTTCCAGAAAGTCTTTCTACCAGTTGACGCAAGACTTGTACCACTGATAGAACACGTTGCGGTGAATCACAACAATAGTTTAGCCCTGCCTCTTGCATCAAGATTTTCATAACTATGAGTGTTGCAGCCTGCACAGACGTAATACTCGTTCCATTTATAAGACGCAAAGGAGATATAATCGGTCAATATCAGCAGAAAGAAATATAGTAATTCAGAACAAAAGTTGACAAAGTAGAAAAGTTTGCAAAGGAAAGTTTCATGGCTCACTTTCAAATGAAGATAAGCATTTTACAGCTTGACAAACTAAAATAAATTATATATGATTTGAAATGAAGGAGGATTTGAAACGAGTGGGTGCCCATTGCTAAGAAACTTGACATGAGTGATGACTTAACGACCAAACAATAGTGTAAAGTTAAAAGGCTACCTGATAACAAAGAGATGATATCCCAACTAGATCAAAGACATGCACAGTTATACAAATGTTCTTTGGTTAACAAAGTTCAAAAGAAATGAGGAATCAATGAGAAATAGTAGAAGATACACATTGAGATTCAAATTACTGGAATATTACATGAGAAAACTAGAAGAATGCAAAAAGCAAGAAAAGGTGATTTTAGAAATGGCTTATTCCAAAGCAAACAAACTTACGCCACCTATCAATTAATCTGATAACCATGTCTAAGTTCCAATAAGTCAAGCTCCTTTGTTCCCCTAGCTGTCAATTAATGTTCCACTCCCAGTATCAGTTCTTTTGATGACCTTATGAAGTTTCAACGCAAAAGATGAAGGCATATACAATTCATGTTCTTGGTAAAGAAGCAGAATATGACCACCTCAAACTACCTACAAGCAATAAAGATTTGTTTACAAAATGTAGAGAATTTGACAGGAACTCGTAGACCAACAGCGCATTCCTCGGCCAATTAATCAACTATTTTATTCATTCCTTTTCTAGGCTTTCTGAGTCTCTCTATCAACAAGATGACATCACATAAGTAACTAATCCAATGTTAAATACCACAAAAAATATTCATTTTCCCAATTTAAAAAAAGGATCTCTCTAGAAAATGTTTACACTTACCAAACTTCTAGTTTAATTCAAAGAAGCGATGGGATTTGGAAGAAGAAAGGAAGACCGCCACTAACCAAAGCAGTAACTTCAAAAAATGATACTAAATTACTTTTGGAGCCCTGGTCAAGAACAAATTGCCGCCTTATATTGTCAAAAATTAGTCAAACACAAACTACTACTCTCCAAAAGTACTTTCAAAAGCACTTCTCAAAATAGGCAGATTTTCGAAGCTGGGAGAAACAAGTTATTAGTTTGACTAGGCACGAAGTTTAAGAATGTAAAGAACAATTTAGAATCTTGTGGTCTTAAACTAAAGGTGTATAACATACCGAAAATAACATTTGAATCTCAAGATCTTAAACATGTCATGTCGTCCCTATAAGGGTAAAAGGGAATGTTGGAATTATAAAGTTACTAACTTATAGACATTCCTTTTATGACTATAAAGGAAAGACACAAACAGAGTGAGTAATACAATTCTAGATTTAGTTGCCCTTGCTTCAGACATGGCACAAGAATTTAGGATCAAAGCGCTGTTTGGTACAAGAGATGCAGAGTTGGAAAATACCCCTGAAGGAGAATGGGAGATGAGGCAAGGAGGGACCACATCTTATTACAATCAATTATGTGAAGAACCATAAATTTTCTTGGAGAATCATGTAACAGAGAATACAAATTGAAGGACAAGGCCTGATCTGGAATTTGTGAGAGATGAGACACAAGAATTTGATGAACAGGAAAGCGAGAAACAAGTCGGCATAGATTTCGCAGCTAGCTTTGGGGATGATGAAGAAAGAGAAAACGAGAAAACAGAAAAACAAAAAGGAGCAGCAGCCAATAAAACAAGAAGGGGAGAGAGAAAAAAAGGACCAGCCACGTTTCTCAGAAGGCTCAAACTTAGAGCTTCCTATGCACAGGAACTCTATGGGGCAATGCATGTGCCAATCCTCTCACTGATCTCTAGTATCATGTATCTAAACAACAACAACATCATACCCAGTGTAATCCCACAAATTGAGTCTGTGGAGGGTGGTGTTTACGCAGCCTTACCCCTACCTTGTGAAGGTAGAGAGGTTGTTTCAGATAGACTCTCCGCTCAAGTAAAGCATATCAAAAATCAAGTATTTAAAGGAAATATAGTAGTGAAGAAGTCATACTGAAACAATGGAGAAGAGAACAGTAGCAACAACAAATAATACGATAACCGAAGCAAAGGAAACAACATGTAATAATAAAATAGAAGAAGAAGATAGTAAGAGAGTGATAATAACAATACTGATAAGGGAAACTAGATAAACGCTCGACTACCTACTAACCGTCTACCCTAATCCTCGACCGCCATATTTTCCTGTACAAAAAAGATATAGCTCAAGCAGGAGGCAATAGCTGCATGTGCATCACTGCTTCTGCTGTAGGTCCACATTTGATGATATGGAAGATCAGAAACTGAACTTGCTACTAATTATCAGATCATCTTGTGAGATGCTGATTCTTTCTTGATTTTGAGGACCAGCATCTACTTTTCTATCTATTTTTGGCCTGTCTAACTGACCAAAGTTTCTGCTCTTCTTTTAAATATACTGGTCATCTCTTCCAAACTTTCAAAAGCAAAAAAGTCCTATGGAAGGGCCTTCTTGGCAAAACCCCTCCTCTGCTTTGCTCTTGATGTGTGGTCTTTCATTCTCATAAATTCATTTAATTTAGTCCAGAATTCAAAATGTTTTCATATGAACTACATGGATAGAAGTTGAGCACAGTATAAGCATTTCTGATGATAAATCACGTGTATATTTATGATTATATCAGAATACCACTCTCATAGAAGAATGAAATACTTTTGCAAAAAATGAAATTATAGGCAGGCCTAACCTTCCCAGTCAGTTTATCACCACGATCCATGCAGTGCAGGCACGAATTTAATAGTTGAAAATCTAGAAAAGGATTAAGAATTTCTGACCCATATGGATCATCAAACTGCACAAGAAAGTGAATTCAGAACATCGTATTAGTACTCCTTAGGATAACTACACAGAAACGTAAGATCAAGGGTCACATTACCATACATCAGAGAGAGTCAATACTTCAGGAAATAAGATTTGTATTTTGATAATTATTATGCAGATTAGAATGTACAAGGAATTTACTTGCATGCAATGTACAAGGACTTTTTTATTCTCTCTCCTCTTTTCTTTTTGGTCGCTGATAACCATTTCCGGTCAAATCCCAAACCGCCCCTCGCCGGAGCCACTTCATTCTCCGATCTGCTTTCAATTTTTGGGCGACAGTGAAAGAGAGTGCTGGGTTTTTCTGAGTATAAATATTGTATTATATATATTTTATATTTTGAGTGCATTCCTTCTGTTGCCAATTTATATTTTTGCAACTTCAGTACCTAACAATCCAAACGAGTTCGAACCATAAGAGCTCAGCAAGGATTCTATTATATTTTGTTCTTTTGTTCTTTTCTTATTCTTGAGTTTTTTTTTTTTACTAGATCTACGCAGCTACTCGACTTTTTTTATGAAAACTACGGTGAACAGTACTTCAGGAGCCGGTAAACAGTAACGGCTGCGACGAAAAAACATTTTTCTGCAAAATTTCATTTGTTTTATTTTTGTTCTTTTTCTCCTAGATCTACGCAGGTACTCGATTTTTTTGTGAAAACTCAATTGAACAGTACTTCTGATGCCGGTGAACAGTGATTTTCCATGGAAAACAGGTTCGATTCAACTAGAGTTGGTACCTCCGGTTGCCCGTATCCATTCTTTGTCCGTAACCTTGTTAAATTTTGCCGCTTGTTATCTTTAGTTATAGCATTCTTGGCGTAGTGATTTTACTTGACTCTAGATTCTTGTTAATTTGTGCTTGCACTTTGATCCCTTCCTGTTTTAGGGTAAACATTTGTGTAGTTTATTATTTTATATTTGCTTTAGTGGATTTGGTAACTGATGGTAGACTAGGGTCATGTTCTCGGTCGAGGACGGGGGCGAGCGTTAGGGGGGTAAGTGGGGTAAGGGAGAGGATAGGCTGAGAATAGGGTCTTGGAACATTGAGACTTTAACGGGAAAGTCCATAGATCTAGTTAAGATTCTTAAGAAGATGAGGATTAATACAGCATGTGTCCAGGAGACCAAATAGGTAGGACCTAAGGCTACTCCACCTCCATTCTTCGGCCATTCTTGTCGTCTTAAAAATGACATTAAACAACTCAGTCAGCCACTCCAAACATGCCCCGCATGTGCTCTTCCAAAATTCAACTAGGATATCATTAGGCCCGATTGCTCGTTCCCTGCGCATCCTGCGAACAATACCCTTAACCTCCTCAACCTTAATACTTCTACAATATCCAAAATTCCGGTACCTTCCGAACTGCTCCAGATCTCTCAGCACAATGTCTTTATCTCCTTCGTTCAAGAGTTTATGGAAGTAAGACGGTCACCTCCATCTAATACGCGCGTCCTCCACCAGTACTTGTCCTCATTTTGACATTGTGGACATCGTTGATCTTTGTGGTCCCTCTCTTATCTCTCAAAAACTGAAGAGTGGATCTAATGCATTTTTAATGAGGGGAATCAAATTATTTGGGGCAAATACTAGAGATATAGTTTAATGTTACCTTATTCAAAAAAATTAATACTAGAGATATATTTTGTAATTTATAAATTAGGATCACTTGGGTTGTAGAATTAGCCTCTGAATTAGGTGGGATAGAGTTATCCACTGTTTGTTACAAGGCCGGGTCAGAACAAATTATCTGCAATCACCAAACAAAGTAAAGCTGGGGAGGTGTGAGATTATAGTTCAGTGATGCTAGTCACCTGTGAATCGAGGTGAAAAGAACATGCTCCTCAATTATGAATAGAGAAATACAATATCTTGTGATATTTTTTTCTTCTTCCGTTCTAATCACTTATCCAGTTTGTTTCTGAAAGAAATAATCTCCTTCATTATTTTCATTAATTGAAAGGCTATATATACAAGTTACATATTTCCATAATAGGAAAATCCTATTCCTATTATACTTTTAAATTCTTATTCTACCATAATTCTAACTATACAATTATGGTAAGTGTATAACACTAATTAAGGTAACCTTTACATTACAATATACTACAAATATATATACCATATATACAATATCATATTGTCACTTGGATTTGCAAAGATCGGCCAAGAGGCCCATTTTGCCTAGGCCCAATTCTTGTCAACCAAATCTCGCTGGGTCGGCCGAGAGGCCCACCGCCGAGGCCCACCGCCGCCCTTCTTGCCTTGGTCCACTACTTTGTATACCTGTGATATACTGTTGTATATTCAGTGTATATCACAGGTATATGACCTCTGTTTAACACACCCCCGTAGTCATAGCGGACGGTCTTTAAACGCTGAGACTGTCCCTAAAATCTTCAAAGAGAACCGCTGGTAGACCCTTTGTAAAGATGTCTGCAATTTGATAACGAGACGGGACATGGCATACGCGAACGTGACCCTTTGCAACCTTCTCACGGACAAAGTGAATGTCCATTTCGATATGCTTGGTGCGTTGGTGTTGAACTGGGTTACCTGAAAGGTAGATGGCACTAATGTTATCGCAATATACCAAGGTTGCCTTCTGAATGGGACAATGAAGCTCCAAAAGCAAATTACGTAGCCAACATGATTCGGAGACCACATTCGCTACCCCTCGATATTCTGCCTCTGCACTTGAGCGTGATAGCGTTGCCTAACGCTTTGCCGACCAGGAGACCAAGTTGTTGCCAAGGAACATACAGTAGCCAGAAGTCGACCGTCTGGTATCGGGACAACCACCCCAATCAGCATCCGTGTAAGAGACAAATGTGGATGTAGATGAAGGATACAAGTGCAACCCATAGTCCAGTGTCCCCTGAATATACCGAATGATGCGTTTGATTGCATTCATGTGCTCAACCCTGGGATCATGCATGAATAAACACACCTGCTGAACCGCATACGTAATATCCGGTCTAGTAAAGGTAAGATACTGGAAGGCCCGTGCCAGACTGCGATAGCGGGTCGGGTCCTCGTATGGTGCACTTATTGCGGCACTTAGCTTTGGGTTTGCATCAACTGGCGTGGAAGTGGACTTACAGGATGACATCCCATCCCTCTCTATGATCTCAGCAGCATACTTTCGTTGAGACAAAAAAAGCCACCTGAATGACGCTTGACGGCAATCCCCAAAAAATAACTCAAAGGCCCTAAGTCTTTCATAGCAAACTCAGAGTTGAGCATTGTCATGATAGACTGGCGCAAGGCATCGAAAGAGGCAGTCAAGATGATATCATCCACATACAACAAAATGTAGGCCAATGACGAACCACGGCGGTAGATGAACAAGGAATTATCTGACCTGCTGTGAGTGAACCCAATAGTGGAAACAAAGTCAGCAAATCGTGTATACCAGGCCCGTAGAGACTGCTTAAGCCCATATAATGACTTCTTTAACAAACAAACATGATGAGGGCGGTTGGGATCCCTGAAACCCAACGGCTGATGCATAAAGACTGTTTCCTTGAGATCACCATGTAGAAAAGCATTCTTGACATCCAACTGATGAATTGGCCAAGTCTTTGAAAGAGCCAAGCTAAGCAAAGTGCGAATGGTAGTCGGTTTGACCACCGAACTAAACGTCTCACCACAATCAATTCCAACCTGCTGAGTCTTACCATCACCAACAAGTCGCGCCTTATGTCGAGCAAAGGACCCATCTGAATTCTCCTTATGAGCAAAAATCCACATAGACCTGATAACATTAATACAATATGGACGGGGCACCAACTCCCACATCTTATTATCAATAAGAGCATTCTATTCATCAGTCATAGCAATTTTCCAATTAGGGTCATTTAATGCGGACACAGGATTGTGGGGCAAGGGGGATTTAGAGACATCAGAATGTAAATTAAAATGTCTTTTAGGTGTAAATATGCCCCACTGACTACGAGTGACCGGTCTATGACTCGAGGAGGAAGTGAGGGAATTTTGGGAATTTTTTGGGGTCGGGACAGACGGGCCAGCAGGCAGTGGGCCTACTGGCCCAAATCGGTAAACTGTGGTGTCGTCTGGATCAGTTCTGAATTGGGGCTGGACGGGCCCAATTGCGTGGACTGTTCCAGAAACTGGAACTGTTGCAGCTGGTGGAACTGTGGGACCAGCGGGCAGTGGGCCCGCTGGAGGATTTTGGGTGCGGAATATGTCTGAAAAATTCCGAATAATATACGGGGATATTTGATCATCCAAAAAATTATACGACCTAGGCTCGGGAGTATGAACTTTGGTAAAAGGAAATTGGGTTTCATAAAAAATGACATGGCGATTAATTATGATTTTCTTGGAGGATAAATCAAAACACTTATAACCACGATGATTCGACGGATAACCCAAAAATACACACGGGGTAGACCGAGTCTGAAGTTTGTTAATTGTGGTGGATGGGAATAACGGATAACACAAGCACCCAAAAATCCGAAGATGAGAATAAGAAGGGTTCTTATTATATAGGATTTTGAGGGGGGGGAATATGTCAGACCTTTAGAAGGAATTATGTTAAGAAGATATGTGGCCATTTGTAGAGCATGATGCCAAAAATATGGAGGTATGGAGGCATGAATTAAGAGAGTTCGGACAATGTTATTTATGGAACGAATTTTGCGTTCGGCTTTCCCATTTTGTGAAGATGTATGAGGATACGAAAAATGAAAATTTATCCCATTAGTAACACAAAATTCCCGAAACTCCCTATTGTCATACTCTTTCCCATTATCACATTGAATATTTTTTATTTCTCTTTCGAATTGAGTACGAATGAACGCTCTAAATTGGATGAAGACGGAAAACACTTGTGATTTATTCGCAATTGGAAACATCCACAAAAATCTAGAATGATCATCTAAAAAAAGAACATAATATCGATGACCCAATGAACTAAGAACAGGAGACGTCCATAAGTCGCTATGAATAATATCAAATGGCGCTGAAGTATGAGAATTGGAGTCTACAAATGGCAACTTAACAATTTTCCCTAATGAACAAGACTGACAAAGTGGAGTACGACTCGTACCCTTACAGGGAAATAAAGTTATTTTATCTAAAGCTGATAAAATAGAATATCCCGGATGACCCAGACGAGCATGCCACATGGAAGGAGAGATGGCTGCAAAGGCTGATGGCAAGGCTTGACTCGATAGACTGAAACCAGGCATGATAGGATACAAATCCCCCTACTATCACACCTCATGAGATGGCTCCCCGTCTTGAAATCCTTCACAGAGAAACCAAACGGATCAAATTCAACTGAAACCGAATTGTCAAATGTGAACTTTCGGACACACTAAATTTTTAATCAATTTAGGAGCGTGTAAAGTATTTTTCAAGAGAAGGGGTGGATTGGGGGGAGACAACGTTTTCTGACCATACCCTAGAATTGGAATAGAACTGCCATTACCAACAATTATCCCTCGAGGGGTGCTCAAATTGGAATAAGATGAGAGAGTACCTGATTCGGAAGTCATGTGAGTAGTTTCCCCGGTGTCCATGTACCAATTTGGGTCCGGTTGAGTCAACCCCAACGTGTACATCACGGCCTTAATAACAGTCTGAGTGGGGCCTGCTGCATGATGGGCTTGCGGAGGTCGGGGCCCAAGAACTCCTGGCCGTGATGGTGCTGGGTCGTAGCCGCTGGAGTTGCTGCTGTTGGGCCACTGACCAGTGGGCCGCCACTGCTGGGTGTTGGGCCTGGACTGTTGGCCAGCCCACTGGCCGCTGGAATTCAAGGGTTGCTGGCCCACGACCCACTGCCCCAGCCCCACTGCTGGGCCCAGGGGGTGGTGGGCCACTGTTCACTGGATGGGACCCACCGCCTGCTTGCTGATCACCGGAACCGCCACTAGAACTGCCGCGTTTGCCCCCGCAGTTTTTGTTATTATTTTTGCGATTATTCTTGCCGCCACCATTAATATGGTTTTGACCCGAATTATTCACAAAACCCGAAGAACTAGGAGAAGACGCCACCATGACGACGGGGCTTGCTCCGGTAGCCGCCTTTTTAGCCAAACCCGCTTCTTCCAAAGTGAGCATGGAGCGGGCTTGATAGAAGTCAGGAAGAGGGTTGCTTTGGCGAAGGAGAGTTCCAACCCCATTATAGGCCTCCGAAAGACCGGCAACCAACTGTAGAACGAGACGATTATTCGTTATCGGTGCGCCAACATTACGGAGTTGATCTGCCAACTCCTTCAGTTTCTTGCAATATGCAGAAACGTTCAGAAATTCGTCCATTCGAACTAGAGAGAATTCCTGCTCGAGTGTGACGACACGTGAATGTTGGTTGTCTTGGAATATGTCACGCAATCTATTCCATGCAGCCATAGCCGTGGTATCCGGCTCAATAATCGTCTGTAGAAGGTCCACCGAAATAGTGGCGTAGATCCACCGGAGAACGGTAGCATCAAGCGTAATCCATAACTCAGGATCCTCCGCAGGAAGGGGTCTAGCGGGAGGAATGATGTGATGAAGAAATTGATAAGAGATAGCGTGAATTTTAAACAACTCCGCCCACGTCGCATATTGGACGTTTTCCATCTCAAGGACAATAGGGATATTGCTCTTGATATTGGGAACCGTGAGGGCAGGGTGATAATTGTTCTTAGACATATTGAATGAACAAAGAAGGAGGGGAAATTTAAGAGAGGTTTTTGAGAGCGGAAGACGAAATTTGGGAGAGAAACCCGGGGGGGGGGGTTCTCGGCCGAGAAGGTCAAAAAATTGAGAGAGAATTTTTTTTTTGTAAAACCTAGTCTCTTGATACTATGAAAGAAATAATCCCCTTCATTATTTTCATTAATTGAAAGGCTATATATACAAGTTACATATTTCCATAATAGGAAAATCTTATTCCTATTCTACTTCTAAATCCTTATTCTACCATAATTTTAACTATACAATTATGGTAAGTGTATAACAGTAATTAAGGTAACCTTTACATTACAATATACTACAAATATATATACCATATATACAATATCCTATTGTCACTTGGATGCAAAGACGGCCGAGAGGCCCACTGCCTAGGCCCAATTCTTGTCAACCAAATCTGTTGGACTGGCCGAGAGGCCCACTGCCGAGGCCCACCGTCGCCCACCGCCTTTGCCGGTCCTTTGGTTTGTATACCTGTGATATACTGTTGTATATTCAGTGTATATCACAGGTATATGACCTCTGTTTAACAGTTTCAAAAATTACTCTGGAAAACATTTCTAAAAAAAAAACCTTATTGATTTAGTAAACTAAACAAGTATACAAGAAACCAGATGTTGGTTCCCTCAAAGTCAGTTTTGAAAAATCTAATTAATTTTGCTTTCTAGAATGAAAACCAACTATCTGTTATTGGAAGGTGGCCTAATCCAAACAAGCAACAAGTTTAACCAAAGCAACTTCAAATGCTACTCTGACTATTATCACTCTGCGTAGGTAGTTTCCTCCATTCCCCAACATCCATCACAGTTTGGTCTTCACCTGCCGCTGCTGCTTGTGCCTAGATCAGTGTTGACATCCCGTCCTCATCTTGCTGCATTTATATTCCTCCCTTAAGCCTTTTTTTCCTGTAACCATTTTCATATAAGTTTTTCATTCAATGTTTTCTTATCTTGCGTTTTCCTTCATTTCTGTACTATTTAAATTTTTATCATTACTATTCTTTCTATATAATAAAGTGTGTCAACCCATGAAACCCCCCCTACCAAGGAGTCCGACAGTGATCCTTTCCTACTATGTTCCCTTGGTCAATCAAATCCCCATTCATATGATTTGGAGGTGGACAGAGTTTCCTACTAGGCTACCATCCCTTTTTTGTAATATTTACATCACGATATCTTATTGAATTTAAGTTCGTGCAAGTGAATGCAACATTTAGATGCCAAATCAATGGGAAAACATTATGTGAGACAAAAATTATGATGCTAAACCCACCGTTGGTTTGGATCATAGAAACCCAACCTGATGTGTAATCCAGTGTGGCGAAATGTTAGACAAGGATTCCAATCTGGCCTGCAATCCCCTTGCTAATGATATAACTTGGAGGGATACAATCCCGGATTATCCAGTTTAGTTAAATGGTCCTCAAGCAATAGCATTGAATATGTCAAATATGTACTCCTATATATCTAAAGTTATATGTTTTTCTGAAAATCTTTTCATATTAAAGTGCCTATTTTATATTTCTTATTTTTTAATTCCTTGAATAAAGAAGTGCCACACAAGAGTAGGAGTTAGCTTTAACTTCATTAGTCTCCTTTGTGATTGCAAGTGGTTACTCTGATTATTTTGCTGTTTTTAGTATACCTTGGCTATGCTTTTCTGTATTTGGGATGTTATCCTCCATTATATGACCTTAAATACAAATTTTGCCTTCTCCTGTTGCATCTTCTGAACTTCCTTAATAAATTTAGGCTCTTAAAGAAATAAACAGTTCAAACTTCGTGTACTAAAGCACACAATTTGACTTTCTATGATATATGCATGCTTCTATCTCAAAAGTGACAATGTAGTAAAATTTTGCTTATATTTCACATCCTTACCTTGTGGTATACTCAAGTACTGCTTTGACTAGAAATGGAAACACAAATGATGCTGGCTATGCTGAACAACCATGTGGTTTATGTCACGATCCAGTAGAAGATCCAGTTGTGAGTTGCATCCCCTCCCCCTTCCATAATAAAAGAAGTAAAAAGTATAAAAGAAAGGAACAAGTTCATCAAGAAACTTGATACTTCACTAAAGTTGAATTTGATGGAGTTCCAACTCGCAATACATTAATAGATATTTTTTAAATCTTAATGTGGCCATATTTCTCCGCATTTACATCTACTATGTCTTTTCAAAAGCTATTCTGAATAGCTTCTCAGGCCTTCTTTAAGTGCCCTGAGCTTCTGCAAATTCTTTTCCAAACCATACGAAAGACCTCAATTATTTACTAGAAATGCTTTTAGGAATGCCTTTTAACACCTAAACGGACTTCCATAAACTCGTGTATCATTAAATTCTTTTACCTCATTTCTTGACAACCTAAGTAAGATGCTATGAATTCCTTAACTTTTATTCTGTGTTTGAACCGACTTACAAGACTGTGCACCTCTTTTGATTAATGCAGGTTACTTCTTGCACACATATCTTTTGCAAGTCATGTCTGATAGATTTTTCTGCCAGTGTGGGACAAGTTTCATGCCCTTCATGTTCTAAACCACTTACAGTGGATTTCACCTCAAATGATAAGGGGGATCAGAAATCTAAAGCGATTATCAAAGGGTTTAGGTCCTCAAGTAACTGAACAGAATTCGTCTTGATGATTTCCAGACTAGCACAAAAATAGATGCTTTGGTATACAATTACTTTTCAATCATTAACTATATCTTATCTTGCCTTTATATTTTGCTTTCTGGTTCTATTTTCCTCTTACAAATCCCGGCGACTTATAAAATCCTCTTATACCTAATGTCATAATTCCTGTAATATGACACTAGTCTATAATCTCTTCGGGGATACACAATTATTATTATTATTAATCCCCGTCGTCACACTTGTTAAATCCCAAAATTGTTTCGGGATCACATCCTTTTATATACTAATTTTCATATTAGCATACGTAAATACAACATAAACTTCCCAGAGTCCGGTCTACTTGCCTACGTTTATGTGTTCAACCGTTACTCGAAAATACTGGATGTTACAATTACTTTGCCTAAATGCAAACAATTCAAATATCTAAAACAAGAAAATTGAAACGAAACAATGATACCGAGGTATTATGTGATAAAATGAAATCTAGCAAAGGGAAAGGCAAGTTTTACAAATAGTGGTAAGACCAACAATGTTATATCCACAAGATGAGTGATGAGTATCCGACTCTTAGATGCATGTGTCATCGCACCTGATTAAACAAAAATAATTTACAATTCCAGCAGGTGATGATAAAGTCAAGGTGATGCAAAAACAACAGCAGTTCCCTCTGGATAGATCAAAAACAGTATTGTCATTCCTACTTTGCAAAAGCGACTACATTAGGTACAAGATTTAAGCAAGAAACTAAACAAAGATCAAATGATTTTTCTTGCTGAATCAAGAGAAAATAATCTAATTTAGGTTACAAACAAGAATTTCAAGTTTGCATCAAGGCCTCAGAAGAGCCACAGACCCTACCTGCACAAAACATCAATATTGGACAATCAGCACATCAGAGAGAAGAGGGAGTGTCAAGAGTAAAAGAGGGAAATCGGAAGCCAAAGTGTAAAATGGAATAGGCCAATAATATCTGTCTAAATGAGATTTGAGGGGAGAAGCATTTAAGTGTTTATCGTTGCGACTTATATGTGAATGAGACCCTAAACAACCTATTTGAGCTCTCCGTGTAATGACCCTATTCCTTTCTTTTTCAAAGATAAAATACTGTATGACCCTATTTCAATCCCTAGTGAACTGTCTTATTTATTAATTGTAAACATCTAGACAACAACTAAGCCTTTGACCATGTAGCTCCATTTATATATAATCTGGAGAGCAGAAAATATACTTGCTTCTTTGAATTATCTTGAAATCTTTTCTGGAGGAAACATATCAAGATCACTCAACAGTTTCAAGTCATCAAATTATTTTCTCTGAATACACATGCAACTAGCACAATGAAGTTGGAGAAACGTACCCTTCAAAAACTAGTTCCTTCTTCTCTTGCAACTTTAAGATCCTCTCCTCAATTGTATTCTCAATCACAAATCTCACAATCCTAGAAATGAGAAAACAACAATAAGCTCCCTTCATTGGTATAGCTAGTTGAAGAAATACAAACACACACCTGATTGGTTTATACTGCCCTATTCGATGGATTCTATCTTGCACTTGCCGCTCCACAGCAGGATTCCACCAAGGATCCATCAAGAAAACCTAGTAAAGTTCAAGAGAAGAGCGACACATCAAGGAAAGTAGTCTAGGTCACTCAACGAAAAATTACGAGTCCAGATAGGATCTATTCTTTAGGTGCACAGAGAAGAAGTTATAATATCCCAAACAAAATAGATAATTGAAACCTGACGAGCAGAAGGAATTCAACAATAGATTCAAACCACTTGGTATTTGACAAGAAATGAAAAATCTACATTGACAGAGAAGGGAAAGAAAAACCTTACATGTGATGCCACTGTAAGATTGAGGGCAACACCTCCGGCTTTCAAGCTCATAAGGAATATCCTGCAATCTGGATCCTCGGTAAATCTTGTAATTGCAGAATCTCTTGCAGCCATAGTCATGGATCCATCTAATTGAACACAACTGATGCCCGACTGCCAAATGCACACAAGACATGATTTTTTGGCTGTAACTGCTGATGGAAAAAGGAGGGATAGGTGTGAAGGGGATGAAGATAACATGTTCTTACCTTCTGTAGAGAATAGTGAATCAGATCCAAAAACGATGTGAATTGGCTGAAGACTATTGCTTTTGCAGAACCATCTCTTTCAACCATGAACCTTATTTCTTCTCTCTAGAACCAATAAACAAGCAATGAGAACGAAGCATAGACACAGTTCACCTTAACACTTCAAATAGGGGTTCTTACTGCAATAACAGAGGTACCGTAGATATTCACAAAAATGAGATTAGAAGAGTTTACGCCATAATGTCAAAGGATATAAATAAGAATGAGACCACAAACGAGGAACTTATTATTCCTCAATTAGTTTCCACTTCAAAGTGGGGGTGGTGTTTGATGCAACATTTCCAAACAGTAAGCAAAACTTCAATTAGACCTCATTTATTCCCCAGTTAGCACACAGCCAAACTTGACAAGAAATTATCAATTTTCATAGGTGCATATAAAGCAAATTCACCAAGATACAACATCTAGAAAGACAAAAACCATCATCCTGAACGTCTGCATGCATAACATCTTGGTCCTATATCTGCTAAGTTAGATGGTATAGGAGCCTTAGGAAAAACCGATGACTTTCTTGGCTACTTCTAATTGAGGTAATCCTTCTTGTTCCTAAGTTCATACGAATTATAGAACCTGATTCTTATTAGTTCTAAGATGGGTATTGAAAACACTAAGTGGGTTGGGTACTATTGGGCAGTCTGTATGAAACTGAAAGTTGCATGTGAAATTATTGTACTGTTTTGGATATTATAACAGTAAAAAGAAGGATTAAGAAAGGCTGATTGTGTGGTTATATGGATAGATTTCGACATAGAACAAGTATAGATTCTACGCATACAAAGTATTCGCTAGAATGTCTCAATGAAGCGATTTCTGGTATATTGATCCGATTATGATACAACAGTTCATATGATATAGATAATCGTTCATAAAGCTTACAAGGACCCGTGGAACTTAGATAAATTCGATAACAAGGTATACAAGGCTCTTTCTTTCTTTATGGCATATTCTACGTACAAAGCATAACCGGAATATTGTTCCATAAAGTACTCTACTCTAAGTAGTTAAGAATGATCATGTTATTGACTCTTATGTTAAAAGTCTGTTTAAGTATGTTTCTAAGTCCTTATTGAGGCATACACAAAATATGATGATATTCACAGTGTTAGCCAAAGGTACAAGGATATAGGGCCAGGATGTGTTATTGTCATTCATGCATTCTCATTTGCATAGCATTTATATAGTACCCTGGACCACTTGTGCTATGCACATTACTATATGGTAAATATTATATATATAGGAAATATGGGGTAAGGGAAATGTGTTATATACGCACACCACCTGCAGCTGGTACAGACTATCACAAAAGAGCCCTAAGAGGCCAATATGATGTGATGATGTGATGTGATGTGATGATGTGAATGCTTGTATGGCTTATTGGGACGGGTTGCATGATCCGCAACACTAACATATATATGATATATATATACCGCATTTACATCATGCATACTTTCATTTACTAGTGTATGGTATGATGCCAACTGAGGCTGTTATGGTAAGGAAGATGCCCGAAGAGGCTGATGTATATGTAAACTGAATTGTGCATAACATTTAACCATGTGTATTAGGGCCCTCGGAGGCATTTACTGATGTTCAGTTGTTTCTGTTTCAGACTATGATATATCTTTGCTATGTTATTTCTTATGCCTGGCATACTCAGTACATCAGTCGTACCGACGTCCCTTTTGTTGGGGACACTGTGTTTTATGCCCGCAGGTTCATATTGAGAGAGTGACAGTTCGCCCTAGTAGGTTGTTGGTTCAGCTGGTATTTGGAGCACTTTGTTCGTTTTGGAGTTGCGGTCTGATCATGGTATATTTTACTCTTTAGAGGCTTGTAGATAGGTGTCCGGTGGTTAGTTGTCATGTTTGGTCTTGTCGGCCTTGGTATATAAATGTGTAAGTTGGGGCTTTTGGGTTGGAACTTTATATAATCTATCACGGCTCAGTCCGTGTTTAAATATGACTAAGGGTGGAGTGTAGATGTGGTGCCCAGCGGGTAGGGTCCGGGTGCCCGTCGCGGCCCTCCAGTTTGGATCGTGACAACAATCTCTCATACTCTTGCATCACTTTCATTCTTCTATGTTAGAGTAAAGTTGCAGTGCATACCTTCTTTCTTACTCGTACTTATCCTAAAATTTTGTTCTCTAAAGTATTTCATCGTAGTTCAAGCTTATAGTTGGCACCCCTCATAAGTTTCGTTAATCAACACAATGTCAAATGCATACATATGAGACCTCATTTTATATAGTTTAGTTAGCTCATCTATAATTAGGGTACATAAATCTTGTGTGAAATCACGATTCTGGAATACTTCTTTTATACTTTCTACAACTACTTTCACACTAGTCACATATATCCTTTATAACATTTATACGTAGTCAAACTTTTCTATAACTGTCATCTGTTATGACAATATTGAAACATATAATGGCTTGATTTTTTTGGAATCGTTTTTTCATGTTATATTTTACTTTTCTATTATAAGTTCTACATATAATAACAGTGACATTCGTTATAGTGATAGACTCTTTGTACATTTACCTCTTTATAACAATCATACTTAAAAATTGTATAATAATATTTTGTAAGAAATATATTTTATGTATTAAAAATAAAATAGTAAAATATTAAAATATTTAATTAGACAATCTTTCACGTGTAATACTCTTTGTAGTAGCGGTCCTTATATATCGTATTAACAATCGAAATATGATCGAAATAAAAAATCTCTATTTGATAGGGCTTCTTCCTATACCTAAGCAATCTCCTAGCCGCCAAGACGAGAGCACCTCCTTGCAATGAGGATTACCCAGTTACTACGTCGAAGTCAAGCTCGTCGAAAACACTCTCCTAAATGGATCAAATCCCTCATACTCCAGATATGATGCATCCTAGTATCCACTGCAGATTCATAATAGGCATATAGAAATTATTGTACGTCAAGTAACATCAAAAGTGTACGCTAATCAATAAGATTAATGAAGTAACAATTAATGTAAAAACAACCAATTGGAAAGCAAGAGTCATGCTTTTAATCCTCCAAGCTACCAACAAATGAACTATTTACCATTTGATCTCTCTATCAGCCAAAAAATATTAATTGTGATAAAATATGTCATCGAGGGATTTTACTTTATCATGAATCCATTGATTCTATATGACTTATTACTACTCCCCCTTTCACACTTTATGAGTGGGGTGGGAGGAAATGAAATTTTATTTTTTATTTGTCCAATCCGCAGTAGAAAAGGCAAATCCCTTATGATACACCAGATCCGGCTCGGTTATTGATAGAGTGAATAGATCTGCCATTTCTTGAAATCTCTCTTCTGATTAAAAATCGTAGTGTAACGTGTATCCTCCCCTGTTCCGGTCATGGAATAGATGAAATAAA
Organism: Anisodus tanguticus; assembly: GCA_034509755.1. Taxonomy (NCBI): domain Eukaryota; kingdom Viridiplantae; phylum Streptophyta; class Magnoliopsida; order Solanales; family Solanaceae; genus Anisodus; species Anisodus tanguticus. The sequence continues at coordinate 11,963,217 of CM067552.1, read as the reverse complement.
TCAAAAAATGGATTTTTGTTCGAACTCTCCATGAGATTCATAGTTGCATTACTTATAGCTTCCTTGTTCGTAGACAAAGCGGATTCAGAATTGTCTTTCATTCCAAGGCATAACTTGTATCCATGCGCTTCATATTCGCCCGAAGTTCGCTCCCCCGGATCTTGCTGACTCTATTAAATCAGAGAATTCTGATGTTGTCTCACATAAACTCCTCAATAGTTCCACCCCTCCCCTCTAAGGGGAGACAAGGGGGCTGACTCATTTTTTTAGGCAAGAAGACCACTAGTTGAATTATTAAACTATATTGACTAACTGGAAAAAAGGGTACTACTCTTCTTCCTCCACTACTGATATTGACTGACCTGTTGATAAGATAGCAGGGAAAGTTGAGAGTATGAACCTACATGTTGATGCTCACGATTTCGATAGCCATACTAGTGATTTGGAGGAGATCTCTCGAAAAGTATTTAGTGCACATTTCAGTCAACTCTCCATCATCTTTCTTTGGCTGAGAGGCATGTATTTCCACAATGCTCGTTTTTCTAATTATGAAGTGTGGCTAAGTGATCCAACTCATATTGGGCCTAGTGCCCAGGTGGTTTGCCCAATAGCTACATAAACACATATTACATTTTGACCTTGTTGATTGAGAATCGTATATGTGGCTACTGTTGTTTTACTGGTCTGTCTGTCCTCAATAATTAATTCTCGCTGACCACGCCCTATAGGGATCATTGAATCAATAGCAATAAGCCTGGTTTGAAGAGGCTCATATACGGAATGACGCGAAATAATACCCGGGGCGACATTCAATTAATCGAAATTCAGAAGCTGAAATTTCACCTCTGCCATCAATAGGTTTAGCCAGGGCATTTACAATATGACCCAAATAAGCCTCACTCACGGGTATTTGAGCAATTCTTCCCGTTGGAAGAGTTCGACCCAATGCTTTATTTCTGTCCTAGTTGATCCTGATTCGACATTAGAAGTATATTGATTTTTCCCCAATAACCGAATACTTTTGTCTGTAAATACTGCATATTTGATTCCATCCATAAATCGATTTTCTTCTGGTTCGGGTGGAGAGAAAAAAATGAATTGAACTTAAAATCTTTTCTGGAGATATCCATTTTCCTGGCGAGACAGATAAGATATCCAGACATACCGGCGTTTTGATACCACCAGGAACAGGAAAAAGAAATTCCAAGGATCTGACCATCTATCAGAGAAAAAAGAACGAATGGCTCTTGTAGGATTCCCAGGAAATTCTTCGATTTCTTCCGGAAATAGATGATTAATCATCTGCTTCTCACGTTCCGTGAATAGCCGGGACATTAAGGAATATCCGAGAAAGGCATTTCGGGAATCTACTTTGATTCTATCTTTTTTCGTTCCATTTGAAGAAAGGAAGGATCCCAAAGAATCGATCTTTCTTTTCGTTGTTGAATCTCTCTTTGATTAATCAATGTGTGATATTCCGAATCCTCATTACTAATGGAATCCAAATGATCTCTGAATTGATCAGAAGATCCTTTCAGTTGGCTAGAACTCGTTACTTGAACGAAATTAGATCTTGTGGAATCATATTGAATATTTGACGATACATTATGTACCTTGCAAAAACCGATCCTTGTTTACCAACCACACATTGTCTATATTCTTTTTCTCTCTTTCTGTCATCCTTCCATTGGATTCCTTTTTGTTGAAAGGTTGGACAATTTTTTCGTCACTTCAAACATTATATTATCACTAAGAGATTGTAATTTACAAAAGAACCTACAATTATAGAACTCTTACGTCAAACTTTAAAATATTTAAATTCTCAATTTAATTTTAAATATATATGTTTCTTAGATTTTAATTCTTTATTGGTATGATACAACTAGTTATAGATTTATTAGTAATTTATTAGTCTTTTCAATTTTTAATTAATGAGATATGATAATCAATTGATTTTAAAATTAAGTATATTATTTTTGTTTATAACATAAAAAATATAGAAAATAATTATTTACGTACTTTTATTTATAACAGCTAAATGAGATATAAATATCAAATGTCAGTATACATACATAACATCTCATTATAGCAACCATGAAATTTTCAAACAAACGATGCCATTATAGAAATGTTTGATATGATTTGAATTCATTTCTTCTCCAATACATATAATTATCTGTGAGGTACATATACTTTGAATCGTCTAGATAAATAAAAGACAAATAAACCTTAAATAATTGAGTATTGTGGAAATTAGAAATTACTTATCTAATAAACCCTATTAGAGAAGAATCTTCATTTTTTTTTGTGTAAACAAACTATTTCAAATGTGTCTTTCAACTTTTGTAATTTCTCTCTAATGGTAAAGTTTCAATAATATTTGAAAACAAACGCCTTGTAATAGGTAAAAGGAAAAAAATAGTGATAATGGTAAAAAACACATTTGAACTATTACTTTATCACGACTTTTACACCCACTATTATTTGTTTTCTTTTTCTATTTGAATTATTACCATCTATGTATTAAAATGCACAAAACTATCAGTTATTTCCTTTTCTAACCTAATCATAGTGATAATTCAGGTAGAAAAATGAAACAAGTAGTAGTAGAGGTGGGTTTTAATACAAAAATGATAATAATAGTTATAGTATGAAACTCGCAAAAATAATTGTTTAGATGTATTTTTTAATCATTAACTCAAAAAATATAAAAAAAAATTCCCTCTTGGAGGGGTATCTTTAGATGAATTTTACAAAAAAAGGAAAAAAAAAAAGAAAGGGTATCTTTAGATGACAAATTGACAATTATCAAATACCACTTCTTGATTTTTTAGGAAATAAAAACCATGGGATTCTTTTCTTCATCATAGTTACGCAAATGATGTTCTTCACATACCTCATACTATTCATACTTGCCTCGCTAATTTTGGGGGAAATACTTGTATACTTCGGGATATGCATCCAAACCCCATTTCAAGAACCAATTATTCTAAGTTTGTCTCGCTTTAACAAAGGAAATGGACCTTTGATTATTGTATGTACAAGGATATTGATGCTTGCTGTTTTGGTGTTGTGGGTATACAGCATTATTTCCATTTTATGTAGCTGCAGGATTTTTCATGGTCCAATCAATTGGAGAGATGGAGTTGCTCTCAATCTCCTAATTCTGCAAGCTTCTCTCATGGGTAATTCTTGATTTCTTGTTCTTTTCTCTTCAATGTTAAAAAAGATTTTATTTTTTCATAACTAGACTATACACTCTGTTTGGATGGTCGTTACCCATGGCTTCATAATGTACTACTTCGTATTATATAATTTCGTTTTGTACTATATTAATTAATACAATGTTTGGATAGACTGTATCGTTTGTTGCGGTTTAATAACATTTTTAACATGTAAGTTTACTAAAATACCTAACCCTTAGTTACAAAGTAGTTTATAGATATTAGTAAAACTAAGGTTAAGGATAAAATAGAAACTTTAAAACATAAGTAGGTGGTGGGTGGGGTGGTTGGGTGGTGGTGGTGGGTGGTTGTGGGGTGGTGGTGGTGGTGGGGTGGTAGGGTGGGGATGGGGTGGGTTTGGGTGTGATGGAGGGAGTGGGTGGAGTGGGGGTATAATGGGTAAATGAAATACGTAACCATGCAAAAACCACCAAATCCATGGTTAAAAAATTAAGTTTTTTCAGGGTTATATAACCACGGAATTACAACGGGTTTACAACACCATACAACATAATTTAAGAACAATGAAAACAAACATAGTTTTGTAGAAAACAATACAATAATGAACCACGGGAAACAACCATCCAAACAGGGGGTAAAAATGAGGAAAAAATATGTTGAAAACATAATCTTTGTTGAATGTACTGCTTCATAGTGCATATAGAGTGGATAACAGCTTTTGGAATACATATTATGGAGTACCTGGAACTGAATAGTGTAGGTAGGGGTAAGTAAGATTTAGAGAACTGCTCTAGTTTTACAGAACCCCTAATATGCTTTTTTCTTTTTAAAAGTTTTTTCTTTTTTGTAAATAATGGAGAAGAACTACAATGAATAATTTGGGTTGATAGGGCTTGAAGAATCTTGGTTTTAAGTTCTGGTAGGAGTAGTTTGCATGGAATGGTTATAAGACCAACAATGTGATATGAGAGTGAATTTTGGGCTACTAAAGGCCATTACATCCACAAAATGAGTTTCACAGAAATACAGATGCTAAGATGGATGTGCAGAACTGTACGAGTTTGGTAAGACAAACATGAACACATTTTCCTGAAGGTGGAAGTAGCACATATTGAGGAGAAAATAAGAGAAGGTTGTTTGAGATGGTCTTAACTCTGAACATGTACTACGTTGACCTTTAGATGCACCGATCTTTGCTTGTGAAAACATGATACATGAAAGTGTTTGACCTAAAATCACATGAAAGGAAGTTATCCCGAAAGGCCTACAATTTCTTGAAACTCATGCAAATTTAGCAAAAGATGAGGCACATTGGTAGAAAAATATTTATATAGATAGTACCAATTCATTTGAAAAATGATTTAGTCATGTTAGCATGTTTACTTTAGGTCCTATGCTTTCAATGATTCGTTTAGCCCTATCAGAGATTTTTATGCTAATAGAAAATATAGGGACTTATTGTCCTTTTTATTTTTATTGTATAATATTGGCCTGAAATGAATATAAATGGAGAAACGTTGTGACAAGCATCAAGAAACGGTAGGTTCTTGATATCAGCTGAATGGATGAGGCCTTTAAAGATATCAAACAATCTATTATGCCAAAATGCTCTCAGATTACAAACCAGTGATGCTAGAATGTGAAGAATGGGTGAAAACTGATTTTTACTTTGAATTCAAGAAAATGTGGTTTCAGGTTGAAGGTTTCATTGGTGGGAGAACTATGATGTTATTGGTAGTCCTGATCAGGTACTTATGCAGAAGGTAAAAAGGTTAAAAGGAGATATTAAAAAATGGAATAAGGAGGATTTTGGAAGGTTAGATAAGAGAAAAAAAAGAGATGTTGGCAGAACTGGAGACCCGGAATTAGAATGCTGATCACAGGCAGCTTAGTGAATAAGGAAAAAACAGGAGGACATAGAGATGGGGTTGGAAAGATTGCAAAAGCAGAAGAGACTTCATGACGCCAAAAGTGTAGATGTCTTTGGTTAAAAGAAGGGTATAGAAACACTAATTTCTTTCTGAAGGTTGCAAACTCACATAGAAGATGGACTACCCTAAGCAGACTAGCGGTGTGAGATGCGGTAGAAGAAGAGGCAGAAGGGATAAAAGGAGATATTCTGAGTTTCTATTAGAATTTATTCACTAAAGTAGAATCTTGGAGACCTTCAACGGATATGAATGGGCAAGAGACCATAACTGAGGATGAATAGAGGTGGTTGGTGTCACACCCCAACCTTGGGGGGTGCGGCCGGCACCCGATGCCTTAAGGCCCGAGCATACCAATCTTGATACCTGTAATGTACTCAACAAGACATGGGTCGGCAATGCCTCTGACGACTGACTATCTGATCAAAAGATACAACCACCTGCACGCAGAAAAGGCCCAACATACATGTATATATACAACAGGGCCAACAAGGCCGATATAAACACAACGGTCCACTAAAAAGGCCGGCAAGGCCACACAAGACTATCATATACAAGACGACTGTCTACAAGCCTCTAAAGAGTATACCGACAACATCTGGTCGGGATAGGGCCCCGCCATACCCCACTATGTACATATATGCAACAATCGTACCTAACAACACACTGAACACCCTCGGAAGAAAGGAGCGTGAAAACCCTCAACTGAATCGAGTCATCTACTGCAAGGTATCTCCTGAATCGCTATCTGTACCTGCGGGCATGAAACGCAATATCCCCGGAAAGGGACATCAGTACGAAAGATGTACTGAATATGTAACGCAGGTAATATATAAATAAAGGATGAAATACGAAGGAAGAGTATAGAAGTCAATCTGAAACTCATAACTAGCCTTTGAGGGCATACACTGTCATAATCATGGATATACATGTATGTCTGAAAAAACCAATCCACTCATCGGGCCATATATATATATATATATATAAATAAAATATAGTATCAAGCCACTTGTGGGGAAAATCATGTCATATCATATCGTACCCAACCTCGTAGAGGATTCGGTCGTACCCGACCTTAATAGGACTTGGTAATGTCAAAATCAGCTGCAGTGGTGTGCGCATATAAGCGCCGTACCCGGCCGACTATAGCGTGGCTCGGTAAGAAAATAGATACATATATATAAGTGCAATGCAAGCTATGACTCTGAAGGGCCTTATGGATTCAATCGGAGTGACTTAAAATCGTTATCCTCCGATTATCGTTATGTAATGGTGTTCGTATCAACTGTTCCAAGAGGAACAAGGATCATAAGAAGATATAGGATTTGAAGGAAAACAAGGTGGGAAGTGTCCTCGACAAAGAACAACAAGAAAAGCCATGAAACATTTATCGATGTGAAACAATAAGGTTCACAATCTTTAATCTCAAGAATAGAGTTCCTTTTTGAAGTGACGTCGTAATGGCTACGTTTAGTCATAGATCATGCCAAAAGAATGAAGGAAGGAACCTTACATACCTTGTTAGCAGGCCAACACTACTCCTATGATGTCTTGCTCGTCGCATAATCGTCAACCTAAACAATTAAGACAATCCGTATCAAAATCCATTCAAGAGTTTCAAGAATTTGTTGTTGTGACATTTCGTCGAACACGTAGCGTGCAAAGTTCCCATGTGTTGCTCTCATGTCTATACAAGCTACTTTCCCCTTTCCTTTATCAAATACAAGAATACCAAGATTACCACTTCCATAATCTACAAGATTTTAGCCAAAATTTTCCTAAGAATTCAACCACACCACTCAACATCAACTTGTGTCTACTTTAGAGTTTTAGCTAAATTTTCATGAGCTATCCTCCCCATCTGATCCATCTAAGCTAGGAGGGGTTTAATATCCTCAAAGAGTAGCGAGAACATACCTTGAAACAATCAGGAAAACACCCACATCAAGTCTCCTTCCAATTCATCCAAGAAGCTCCAAGCTTATCCAACACTCTAGGGGGGGTTTTTGAGGTAACCTAAGCTTTCTAAGGGAAATTCTCATCATGATCTTAAGGAATTGATCTCAAATGGTAGGAGGGTCTTAAGAGAGGGTAGGAGAGCCTTTAGAGTTTGGGTCGAATTGGACTTGAAATGAAATGAAACTTCGAGATTGGGCCTTATATAGGCCTCTCCACCGCCTCCTATCTGCTGGAGGATGTGCGACGCAGATGCGGTTCTGCGGCCGCATCCTTCACCGCATATGGTGGCAGGGAGGTGGCCAAATGAGTGCCTTGATCCGCTGCCCCATCCGCGGCGCGGAATGAGTTTCGTAGGGCGAAACGTTTAGCGTATCTTCCTATCTTTATCGAATGATGTGATTCCTTTGATCCCAATGACTTGTAACCATCCATAAACCTTCTTAACATCTATTTATGTCATAAATAACCCTCGAAACGGGGCTCGAGTTGTCGTAACTTAAATCGACTAATCGGGTTCTCAAGCGGGCGCAGAATGAGTATGACATGGAATCCTTTGGAGGTACTTCCAATCTGGGCCCAAAACCCTCCTTATCATTTTTGTGGGCATCGTAACTCCTTTCATCTTATATCGGCTTGTCACGACGCACTCAACATAAGGGTTGCGAACATGAAGAGCTCAATGGCCCTTATGACTTCTTCGGATTTCAACTCGACCAATCCTTACTCTTTCCAATGGAACCCTCTTCCTTATCTTAGGCTTCCTAACTTAAGGTATAGTCGATATATGAAATTACGGGGTGTAACAGTTGGAGAGGGATTTTAAAGAAGAAGAGATATGGGAGGTAATAAAACTGTGTGTACCTGATAAAGCTCCTGGTACTGATGGCATCACAATGGCCTTCTACCCAGAAGCTTGGTAGATAATTAGAGTGGATGTCGTCAAGGCCCTAAAATACTTCAAGCAGACCTGTAGCTTTGCAAGAGCTTGCAGTGCCTCCTTTATTGCTGTAGTTCCGATGCTGAAGAGCTAAGAGATTTTAGGCCCATTAATCTGATAGGAAGTGTGTATAAGTCTAAGTTGCCGGCAGAAAGGTTGAAGAAGGTAATGGGGAATTTGTTTTTTGGCCAACGAAATGCTTTCTTAAGAGAGGCAAATTATAGATGCTTCTCTTATTGCAAATGAGGTATTTAACTGGAGAATGAAGAAAGGGGAGCTGGAGATTCGATGTAAAACTTGATGTGGAGAAGGCATATGACCATGTTAGTTGACAATTTCTATTCTAACATCTTCCAGCAAATGGGATTTGGAGAAAATGGCTTAAATGAATTAAGTTTTGTGTCACAACAGTGAGGTATTTCAATTTGGTGAATGTTGAACCTGTGGAATTCTTTCCACCTTAAAGAGGGTTGAGACAAGGTATGTCGTCTTTTCTTTCATTTCGGTAATGGAAGCTTTTTGTAGCATGATATGAAAAGCAGTCAGAACCAGTGGATTAAGGGGTTCACAGTAGGGTCCAGAACAGGAGAAGAAATTTCAGTTTCTCATCTTCTATTTGCTGATGATATACTGATTATTTTGTGAAGCTCAAACTAGCTAACTGTGGTATCTGAAGATGTTACTTATTGTGTTTGAGATAGTCTCAGGCCTGCTCATTAACCTGAACAAATCAGTCATTTAACCAGTTAATACAGTGGTCAGGAGTTGATAGAGATACTTGGATACAATATAGGCACTCTTCCCACCACCTTTAGGAGCTAAATATAAAAGCACTCAAGTCTGGCGAAGAGTGATAAAGAAGTTTGAAAAAAGGTTGGTCACATGACAGTCAGTCAGTCACTATACCTTTCATTGGGAGAGAGGGTAACTTTGATCAATAGTGTGTTGGATAGCATTCCAACCTATTTCATGTCCTTGTTTCCAATTCTAGTTAAGGTACTCAAGCAGTTAGACAAAATCAGAAGAAGATTTTTATGGGTAGGGAATAGCACACAACACAAGTTTCACATGGTGTTGTTCCATGAAAACATATTAGCAAATTATGGCAAGAGTTTAACGGTAAGGTGTCTATTCAAGTTAGCAGCAGGAAAAACACTCTTCTGGCTAGGAAAATGGAGTATCAGCAGTACCCCGAAAGAAGACTTTCCGGCTTTGTTCAATTTTGCTGTTGATACTGAAGCCACAGTGAAGCAGCTTAGACAAAATAATACCTAGAACATTACTTTCAGAAAGCAATGCTATGTCTGGAAGTAGCAGAGATGATGAATTGTTTCGCAAGGGTTTTTTGATCCAGATACCGAAGCAAGTTAAATTCAGGATATCCAGATACGAAATGCTTCAAATAAGAAACTAGATTTATATCAAAAAAGGAATTACTTTAACACATTATGGTTCAATACTAATTGCTAACTTTGCCTATCTGAGTTTCGCCAGAGCAAAATTAGTCTCAGACCCGGATAACTGAGAGTTACATTAGGTTCATTGGCAGCTAGCTTAAAAAGATAGTCTATATGTGAATTCTCTACATTACCTGAGTAGAGCAGAGAGGATGCAAATGATGCATCTGACATTGTTTGGGAAAGGTAACATTGTTACATAAATATTCAGCACAAGGTTGTTCTGGAGCTCTATTTACAGCTTCTAACAGAAAGCAAAAAACCCCTACTTACAATCTTTGTTCTTCTCACAAAAATCCTATAATGCCTAATCATTTATAAAATTCTCTTCACACCAAAAAAAAAAGGAATAGGTAATTCATCGTGATTGTCTGCATGGCTGTTAATTCCTTCAAAGCATCTTGAGTTCCTTTTGTTCCAAATAGTCCACCATATACACCAAGGTAACCACTTCCACCTTCCGTCCTGATTAACAACTCTTCCCTTGAAGTTCCAACATGCTAGCAGATCTCCAGATGGTTTTTCAAGTTTTTATGACAGAGTACCATGTTAAGACTTGCTAGTTACTTTGTTGCGAATAAACCACCTATTAGGAAAAATAAAATGAAATAAAGTCATTTGTCAAACTATATAATTGTATTTAGTTCAGTCTAAGATGAAGCTGCATAAAATGCAGGGTAATCTCCTGTATATCCAAGAGTAGGGGTGGGCATGAAACCCAAAAAAGTGGAAAAACGGAGGTTCTTCAGTTCTTTGGCATTGACTTTTTAAAACTTCAATTTTTCGTTCGTTTTTCTTTTTTAAGGTTTTGATATTTAGGTTTAACCGAAATACCGAACTTTCATGATTTTGCTAAGCCTCATGTGTATTCTCACTTTGCCCTTCTTTTATCATAGTTAACTGAACCACCTCTTACCATTCTTGGCAAATAGTCTTTTTTTAAAACAAAAAGCGCAAAAAGTAATTTCAGCAAACAATGATTTTCTCTATGAGGCTTGAGTGAAGCACATACTTCTGTGAGGTGAAGTACACAATTTATTAGAAATTAAAAAGTACCACACATATGAATTTAGTACTATAATAGTCGAGTTGCAATTAAATTAACAAATTTCAGCATCAACTATAGAATGATGCTGATACTACTCCTACTCTTCAAAGTTGAGATTCAAAGAACCGACTATGTCTTGTTTGGATCACTTTGCTGGACATTGTTTGAAGCCCATATTTCTATGTAGCGCATGGCTTCACTGATGAAGCAATAGCTTCTCGCTTTGCATCACTTCATCAATTTAAGGACGAAGTGATGGCCTTTAACAAAACTGTGCTCCGTCCCTCCAAAAAAATATTACCTAAACTGACGGTGAAGTTTGCCAATAGGAGTAACATATATCTAGGTTGTGCAGATGCGTATACTCGAGCAACTGATCTGTGTCAGACATGTTCTGTAAATTTCTTTGGTTTTAATGCTTAAACCTGTTATTTGCAGGATTTTCGCTATTTGCATGGATGGTGTTGGACAAAGTGCACCCTGTAATAATGGAGAACATCTCTGTTAGGAAGACTATCAAGGCTGAAGAAATAATGCTTCAGGAAAGGAAATTGCATATGGAGGATCATCGTAAAGTTTTGCAGTCGGAGGTTGCAGAACTGACAGCTAAAATGAAGAAGCTGAAAATGGATTATCAGATAAAAGCTAATAAGGCTCGGGCTGTAGGAGCTATTGTGTCGGAATTAAAGAACCAGTTTGAAGAATTCCATCTTAAATATGATTGTTTGTTTGATTACAATCAGACACTTCGGAACCAGTTGCAGTCAATAAACCACGAGGTCCAGAAAATTGACGAGTCAAATGGATGTTCTAATTTTGAGAATAATGGAAAATGTGTAGATTTTGAGAATGTAACGGAGACAGCAACAAAATGTGGTGAGTACCTTTCCACTGCAACTCAATCATCATCCTCGCCTAGACACCGCAGACCAATTTATCAGTGTTGACGACAACTAACCAACTTGCTTCCACTGAAAGATGCTTTTCTGTGTATGTACAACTCTTGTAAATTCTCAAAGAGAACTGATGGCCGAAAGTTGGACGTGCATAGACTTGAGCTTTAATTTCTTCCATTTTTTGTTGTTTATTGGTTACTGTAAAGTTGAATAAAATCGATGGATTTACCTTCTTTCCTGTGGAGTCATTTTTTATTTGCCTGTGTGATCAATCTCAATTAAGCAATCCTTCATTAAGCTTGTTTCCGATATTCATATACTCAACTTGGCCAACTTAAAGAAACTAGCATCACATAATTGGTAAATGCCACTGAAGTCCAAAAAATAACAGGGCTCGTTGAAGGCCTCTGAACTTTGTTAAGGGTGTGTTTGGTATGAAGGAAAATGTGTTTCTTGGAAAATAAGTGGGATTCTTACTTATTTTCTAGTGTTTGGTAAGTGAACAAAAAAAATATTATCCTTAGAGCATTTATATGTAATCTAACAAAACACTATGGGGTAGAATGAGGTGGGGAGTGGGGTTCGGGAGGTGGGATGGTCAAGGGATGGTCGTTGGGGAGCGTTGAGTGAGTGGGAGGAGACAATAAACTTGGAATGTCACTTATAGACTTGTTTTTTCTACTTCCGTTAGGGAAGTCATTTTTCTCATCTTTAAGGAATTTATTTTCCTAAAGAAAATATTTTTCAAAATATTTTGACCAACCAAACATCGGAAAATTGATTTTTTTTTTATGGAAAATGTTTTCTTCCATGCCAAACACACCCTAAGTTTAGATCAATTTTCTGAACACTAATGATTCAATTATAGAAGGTTTTGATAGAAATGTGAAAGTATATTTATGTCCTAGAGAAAATCTGTATTAGGACAAATATACTTTATACACATTCGTATTATTATTAATGGAGATTAAAATTTTAGCATTTGCAATTATTGAATTATTAGTTGATTGTTTATAATATTCTATAATATGCATCCCTAGAGGTTACGTTGTTATTAATAATGTGAGATATTAATATTATAACGTAACTCTTAAAATATCCTCGACTAATGATCATCAAGAATGGAATATCGATGATATGTGATAAGTCGGCATATGGTCTGCATCACTTCCTTAGAGGATGTAGTATGTCTCACCTGGTATGAGTAATGACTACTCGTGATGGACACATGGATACTTTGGAAGTATTGGTATACCCTGCTGATATATTATTTCTTATACATGTTTAAAGTATGATCAGTGTGTGAAAGATAGAAGTCCTTAGACTTGAGGTCAATACACACCTTGTCTATATAGTAATACTTTGATCCTGTCCTAAGCTCAAATGCCTTATAGGTTGAGATACAGCTTGTATTTGATACATTACGATGTAGATTAAAGATGGTAGTTGAGCCAAGATTAGGATTCATTCCTCAGACATATCTAGAATATGGTCTTGTTGTCAACCAATATGGATGATATATAATGATCAAGCCATTTGGATAGACACTTGACAAATCCTAAGCTTGATCGAGTGTATCGTGAATAAAATGATTTTATCTTACCACATAGACGTTAAGTTTACTGGATTCATGTAAACGTACTTCACATATTGAGTTCGTCTTGCGGCGCCGTCTAGGAGTTCCACGTAGACCTTAATTTGATTAGTGTCGATATGAGAAGGCCAGTAGGGTCACACTATGTCGATTGTCCTTTCGATCTAAGGATGTATTGAGAGAGTATTAAATATTCGATTTAGAATCGAGATATTTAAATGAATGATGATTGTTTTAATTAAGTCAAAATTGGATTTTGGATTTAATTAAGAATGTGCTGAAATTTTTTGGGCTAGGCCCAAGGTCAAACCCTAATCCCGTTTAACCTAATTTTCACCTATAAATACAGACCTACACTTCATTATTCATTACATTTGATTTTCATATCATTATTCTAAGTCTTAGAAACTCAGAATCAAAACACTCTCTCGAACCTCTACCGGATTTCCTAGCTTTCCAAAGGAGGAATACATTGAATCTTGGAGCTTGCAGTCGAAAGGGAGTTCGCGTGCGCACCCACAGTTGATAAAGATTTCAGATATTGTAAACATGTAAGTGCCATTCAAGTCTTATGTTTACGGTTTTAATTACCCTATAGTCAAACAGTTTTACGTTTGTTAGGTTTGAAACAAGTTTTCAATATTCGCTGCGTACAACAACCCAACAAAAACCCTACGCTATGTGAGTTCAGCTTTGAAGGGTACCATTGCTTATGTAATTTGTTTTTGTATCGTTTAAATTTTATCCGATGTTCTTACAAGGAGCTTAAACTTATTACTTGTAATTCACTCAAATAAACTACTGTACTTCTGTAGCAACTCTTTGGCTTTGTTCTATTTTATTTTTACTTTCCCCATGAGTAGGTGCAGAGGACAGAAGTAAATCCTCTTTAAAAAATCTACCTTTCAGGATCGGAAGAAATAATCTCTTATGTTCACTTACCTTTTGAATAGAAGAAAGTGACCATACCTTATCTCTTGCTGGGCGGAGCCATCTTAGGCGAACGGTGGTCAGATGCACACTTTTCGCCGAAAAATTACGTGATGTACATAAGTTAAATGTTAGATAATATGAATATATATTTAATTTGCACACCCTTAACACATGCGATAAGAAAATTTGAACACCCTTCATCAAATTTCTGGCTCCGCCACTGCATCCCATATGTTAATCTTTTACTGATCTCTTATGAAAAGCTCATATAACTAAAATAACATTTAAAATAGACTCTAAAACCAAATCTCTCAAGACAATTGCATATTAATTGTGACATGTGTATATTATGACTTTGATATGGTACCTAAAAAGGATTAGGCAGGCAAATCTCGTTAAGTTGGATATTCATTTAAGGTTTTCTTCTTATTTTTGGCATGACCATGGAAACATTGACAATAGAATATGTAGTTGGATCACCCGTTCTATTCGTTCACGTTTTGTTTATCTTAGAGAAGGTAAAAGACCTAATATAAAAGCATTTGAAAGCATATGCCAAAAAGATACTACTCTAATTAAATTGACCAATAATGATTAATTAAAACACTATGAGTGGTTTGATAAAAATAGAAGACTTTCCCCTACACAAATAATAAATGCATAAAAAGTATAATTTCCACCAAGCACAAAGGATGGAAGAAACAATGCAATAACTATTCATATGATCCGTCTTTTAATTTTTTTGATGTTTTTTTAAAATACATTTAATAGTCTGAATAGGAATGTTTTTCTGCGGTGCTAATGATTTTATAATTATCTTTGTAGCCCCGAAATGTTTCAGTTTATGCTTCTACTTATTATCTAGATATACCAAGAAAGATGTACGGTCTAATGGGACTACAATAAAATATTTACTTATGGGTGGGGCAAACTCTTATATTCTGCTTCATGATTTCTCTTGGCTATATGGTTCATCCAGGGAAGAGATTGAGCTTCAAGAAATAATAAACGGTCTTATCAATACACAAATGTATAACTCCCCAGAAATTTCATTTGCGCTTATTTATCTAAACCGCTCCTTATTTCTCCTTAAATGTATTACTAATTTAACACTTCATTAATTAAAACAGTAAGGATAGATTTGAAAAAAAATTGATAAACGACTTTTTGCTTTCTTAAATGTCAAATATTTTAAAAACCTTTGTAAGCTTGGGTAATTGTTTACCCGTAAACAATACAGTTGAATTTGTATACGTGGTCAAGGACACGTGGATATCAAGTGACTGATTTGACAACAAATCTAGATAGAGTATTTTGTAAATAGACAATAATAGGACAAAGTAAAAAAAATAATTAGCATGAGCCTTGTGTTAGCTTCTGGGCAAAGTCACCGCAACTCGTATGAAAGAACAATAATCGAAAGAAAGTGAGTAAGTGTATTGTAATACCTTGAATATGATGATCTACAATGGAACAATGTGTCATATGTATACATGAGCTTTTCGGGTACACACCCCACGAAATATGCTCTCATTAATACAAGAGAATGAATGTTGTAATAATTGGACAACTAGTATCTCAATAAATGCCATTAATGCTTTGTTGGAAGACGTACAATTGGTTTAGTAACGACCGTCTGTTGTATTTCAAACGGCTCCCCTGACCTTCCGATTCACCGGTGCTACACACGCATATGATACTCCTGGCACTGCTCTTGTCTTATCGGTAGTGCTTTAGGCTGACTTGGACTCGACTCAGCATCATACTCCATGTGTCACATTATAATTCGTAGAACTGTCTTATACGAATTTTTCCCCATATAGATAGTCCCCGCACTTTTCGGGCGTAACTCTTGCGTGCCCGGGAAGTGGATTTGAACATCAGACCGAATGAACCCTACACTTCGGCGGAAAATTTGAAATGTAATGATTACAAGACATGTCAAACGTCATCCATTCAATGCTTCTGAAACGACGGCAACTGAACAATTGCTCTGATCGACGCAAAGTATAGCAATGATGATGTACGTCTTTTCGTTTCCAAACGTTATATTCTCATACAATAAATAGTTGAGGCCAAATCCCCACATAGAAGGCAACTACAATCTTCCTCAAAGTTACAGTTTTCATAAACTTTCCTTCATCCTTAAAATTTTCTTCCATAATGTCGTCCACTAAATCTTCTCCTTCTCGTTCTTCGGACAACAATGACGATCATCCAAACTGTCATCCTGGGAAAGAACATATTTCCCCAAAGAGTCAAGAGATTGACTTGCACTCCGTTTCTGTATAAATTCTTCCTTCTAGCTTCGATTTCTCAAGAGACCTTCGTGTTCAAGGAAACTTCGAACACATTGAAGAAATTGAGTCTATGATTACTGCCAAGATTCTCCCCGATGTTGTGAAATATTGTAACTTCTCTTCCGACACATTCATTAGAACAGTTAATCCAGTCGACCGAGTACACCACCATATTAAAGGATTTTCCATGACTTACACATACCCTTTTACTATTGGTTTCAAACTTCCTATCTTAAAAATCATCGAAGATATTTGTCGACGATATATAGTCTGCTTGGGACAAGTTTCTCCATAAATTTGGAGATTAGTTTACCGTATACAGATGCTGGCAGATAGTGCCAAAGCCCCGTTTACCATTGACCACTTTTTCCTTCTTTACTACCCTCGGGTTTTTCAGAGTGGTATTATCCATTTGTACCCCCGTGGAATCCGAAGTGATAACGGTTGAAACCAAGAAAGTGAATTCACTATAGTACCTTGTGTATTGATATTTGATTGATGGACTTGTAAGCCAAGGTAGAAGAAGGATTCTTCAGTTAAGGGACTATAGGCAAAGATGCTGGTATGGAACCGTATGAGAGCGTTAGTAGAATTTTGTAAATGGTAAGTGAGATTTCCCTACAGGTTGTGGACATTCAATGACAGTTTGGAATACTTCATCGGTAATAATGGATTTTGTTGGGGTAACAGAGGTTGATCAGTATTTTAGGTGGGATGTTTCGTGAAGGATTGTTCATATGATGCGTTTGATTTAGATAAGTATTCAGTTTTGAGATTCGAGTGAGGCAAGGAAAACCTCCGGTTGTTCGAGTTTGTGGTTTACTACTATCTCCATGATTGACTAAGCTATTTTGCAAGATTTATGATATTTCGGTACACGCTCGAATGAGTTTGAGTGATATTCGGTCGATAGCGGTGAATGTGATTTTTGATAGAATATAAAAATTGAATAATTAAGATAAAGACATGTTTGGTTTGAATCAACAAGATTATTTGAGTCAAGTATGAATTAGGGTAGGATTATATCGCATCATTCAGATGGGAGGTAATTATTAAGTATGCTTAAAGGAAGTCTACGAAATTTGACAACTAAGTGTTATGGTGAAGTGCGACGGGGATTTGCGATTGACAATTGTGAGGTACGGGTTTCAGATGACTGACGTGTTAAGGTTGATGGAAAGACGACTTGCGTTGTAGCAATGTGGTTAATTCGTATCATTCTTGAATGAATGAGCTAGAGTTTATTAATAAGAGGGAAGCTTGAAATCTCTTAAGTGTGAAGGTTAAAGTCATATTTTCGAAGCGAAATTGTGTTCGTGATAGTAGATTATGTCGAAGCGTTATTGTTGGATAGCATGGTTGAGTACATCAAGTATTAGTGGCGTGAGAGTATTTGTGTGTGGTAAGGCACATGGATTGCAAGAATTTATACTTTTAGATTTGCTAAAAGCGTAAAAAGGTATTACAATCAAAGATTCAATGGTTATGAAAGAGGAGTATGAGGCTTTAGGCTTTGCGTCGAAGTATTCGGAGTAGTTAACGAGTTAAGTGAAAGCGCAAGAAGGAAGATTTGATGTAATTAGACTCTATGGAGTTCTGTCAAACTTTCGTATCAGTTGTGAGTTGAGAACAAGAAGATTTATGTTATAAGATATAGTTCCTCGGTACTAAGTTGATGACTTGGGTAGGGTTCAGCCTTTAAAGTCATGGATTACATCACGACATTGAGTATTCACAAGCAACAGATTGGGATCGGTCACCACAAACCTATGAGAGTTCTATGATTGCAAGCTGATTTGATGATATCTTGTTGATCGCAACCATTCCGACAGTTCTAATGGTCTATGCAGGTACTTGGTGATGGTTTGGGAATGTACAAATGGATATAGAAAACATTGGGATGATCAGACGATTTTTTACATATTTCGCAAATCAAGATAGTCACTGGAATGATGCGCATGTTACGATATTTGGAAGTTTAAGAGTAATTGGATGATGAGAGTTAGCTCAATAGTTTCAGCTTGATAAAACAAAACTAACGGATTTGAAATTTGCGCAATTGACCATGGATAAGGTTAGTTTTTGGATAGAAAGGATGTGAGATGGCTCAGAACAAGCATATTCTTTCTGACGAGAGAGAGTCTTGATTTAGATTCACGGCCTATGATAACATTTGTTTCTATGAGTTCTTAGAACTAAAGACGACTTTGGATGGTGTGGAACTAAAATAAGTGGAATTTGGAGTATTTGAGTGGTACAAGCTTGGTAATGAATTGTGGCTACAACTAAAGGATTAGAGTGTTCATGATGGAATTTGTGGAATCAATTAATTGCGTTCGAAGGTGTGGATAAAAGTCAAGGGATTTGAACGGAGTCAGTTCAAATATAAGAAAATGAGTTGTGGAAGAAATTTTGGGTTTTAAAACTAAGTCAAGGGGAGTTCTGATTGGTAAAGCGGACAAGTAGTGCTATCAGCGTGATTCTTGCATGTGAAGTCTTTCATGAGGTTTATGACGGAGGTTTTTCGCATACTCGACAACTATGTTACTTTTCTTTACCGTTTGAGGACGAGTGTGTATTTAAGTGGTAGATGATGTAACGACCCGTTTGGTCATTTTGAACTTTTGGACTTGTTTTCCCAAGAATATTCTTCCCGTAGCTTTAACTCAGTATTTATACTTGCGGGAATGAGTGGCACGGTTCCTGAGGCAATCGGGTGAGTTTCAGATCAAGTTTAGCAAGATTGGAAGCTCTTAAGTTAAAGAAAAGAAGAAATTTGACTAAAAGTTTACTTTTGGGTAAATGTGTCTCTTTCGAAGTTTTGTCGATTTCGTTAGGTTCGGAATGTGATTTATGACTTAGTCGAGTCGTTGGTTCGGTTTCCGAGAGGTTCGGATGTGATTAAGGTGGTTGGTTGAGAAACTAGCTTTTGAGATGGTTTTGAATTGACCACGGTCAACATCGGGTCAAGACAGATCCATGTGGGTGTTTTGAGAGTTCGAGCAGCTTAGTATGGTCATTTGTGACTTGTAGGAACTTTTGAAATTGGATTTGGATTTCGTTTGGTCAAGTTCAGGTGTTTGAGTCGTTGTCATAAGTCGCTCGCCTTCGACGCTTCAATGGACCATTATATTCATTTGATGTTGGAATTGAGTTTTGATTGTTGGAATAGATGTGTATCAAAATTTGTGATCTGTAACAACTTGAATCATCGAATTCAGACATCGTATGAGGGAGTTATGCCCATTTTAGTTCCGAAAAAAATGTTGGTTTCTGGTGTGCGCCAGAGCGGACTTCCGAGCGCCGAAGCGGATTCGCCGGGGCGGAAATTGGTCCATCGGAGCGGAAATCATTTTGTATTAAAAATCAAACTGCGTTCATTTACTATTTTGAGCATAACTTGAGTTCTAGAGCTCCGATTGAGGTAAGTTTCGCGGCGTTGTTCTCATATCAACAATGGGGTAAGTATCCAACCTTTATTTTGGCATTTCTTCAAGTTTATTTTCGTTGGTTATCAATTTTTATCCGTGTTTGGTTTGGAAAATTGGGTTTTGAGCCCTAGAGTTGAGAAATGATAAACATTGGATTTGAGGACCAATTCATAGATGCAATTAGTTGATTTTATGGATTTATAATCTATGGGCTATGAGTAACTCAATTTTACAATGAAATTACAATTTTGACCTTCGGGGCTCAGAATTGACTTTTTCGGTCCATGTTTGGGTTTCAAAATAAAGTATAGCAATATGGATATCGTTGGATTCGTCTAACTTTTTAGATTACTAATTTGACTAGATTGAACTCGTTCGGTGAGTTTGGACACTATGGAACTTCCGAAAGGCTTTTTTTCCGCACGAACAGAGCTTGGAGTCGTTCGTGAGCTTTGGACTTCATAATAAGGCAAGTTGAGACTTACTAGACCTTAATATAGTGTTTATGTGTTGATTTAATATATAACGGGAGTAATGGAGAATTGGGGGTCCCGTATTAGTGAGGTGACGAGTACTAATACGGGTACCAGTGGACTTAATTAGGTAATTAATAAACTAGTTTGATATAGCTGAAGGAGTTTAAGTGTTTAGTCTTCGGGCCACAGGGGCGGTGCATAAATACGCTTAGGTTGATATGTTTGCTTACTAGCGAATATTCTCCGTATATTTTGTAATTATGATAGATGTATATTTAAGGTAACTTAGGATTCTAATTGTATTAGGAATCAACCTTTGTAAGGTAAGTTAGGATTCGTACCATATTAGGAATCAACCTTGTATATCTATATATATTGTGAATAATGAAAGGAATCCCTAAGGGAAATTATTCTATCTTTCATGGTATCAAGAGCCTAAAACTTTCTCCCTTCTCCTCCCTATTCTCGGCCAAACACAGATTTTTTTTCTGGTTTCCCTCTCACTTTCTCGGCCAGAAACCAGAAAATTTTCGGCCAGAAAATTCCCTTCCCTCGGCCGGCGGCAACCATGTCATCCCCCATAAATTCCGGTTCATCCACTGGCACCTTTGACAACCCCTCTCAACGTTCAGTATCTTCTTTTCATCCGGCATTCGCCGTTAACAATATCAAGAATTTTATCCCTATAATTCTTGACCAAGAAGACTGTCAATATTCCATGCGGATGGAACTATTCTACATTCATGCATGTGCATCCAACGTGCTCGATCATATTGACGAATCTGTTCCTCGTCCCACCGATGTTACAGACTCAATCTGGCGTCGTCTTGACGCCATCGTCAAATAATGGATCTACGGCACCATCTCCAAAGACCTGTTGTGCACTATCATGAAAACAGGTGCTACAACACGTGAACTTTGGGTCAGGCTAGAAGAAATCTTTCAGGATAATAAAAATACTCGAGCCGTATATTTGGAAGAGCAATTCAACAATACCCGCCTCGAGAATTTTAACAACATGTCCGAATATTGTAAGTAACTGAAACTCATAACCGATCAACTATCCAACGTCGGGACTTCTGTTTCAGAAACCAAGATGGTGCTTCAACTTGTTGCGAGTTTACCGAAAGGTGAATATGAGACACTCACAACAATGATTCAACAAGCTGACCCTCTCCCAAGTTTCAACAAGGCACGTTCACAACTATTGTTGGAAGAAACTAGATGTGCTAAACAAGAGGAACATAATCAAAAGGCGTTAGCCGTTGATGGGATGGCAACACCTTTGGCCAGCAGCAGCAGCAGGCCAGTGGCGGAGGTCATGGCGGCAGAGGTCGTAACAACAAAGGCAAGGGCCATGGAAAGGGCCAACGCAACCAGTGGGCTGGAAAACAGCCAGGCCATAACACTGGACAGCAGAACGGGAACCAGCAGCAGTAGTGGCCCAACCAACAGAACTGGGCCTCGCCTGCATGCCCGTACCCGAATGCAGGGCCCCAGTTCCAGCAGCCGTGGTTAACTGGCCTCTTGGGCCCTGCCCCAGCCACTAGGTAGGCCAACCAGCAGTAGCAGCAGGCCCACCTGGTTGCAGTCCAGCAGCAGTAGCAGCAGCAACTCCAGCAGCCCAGTAGCCTAGCCCCGACTGATTTGGGTCAGGCCTACACCACCGTGAACCTTCAACAGCCCGACGACAATTGGTACATGGACACCAGAGCCACATCTCACCTCACCCGGTCGTCAGGTAACCTATCTCAACTACGTCGGTTAAAGTGTCCTCAATTTATTACTGTCGGCAATGGTCATCGCATTACAATTGAAGGTTACGGTAACACACACACCAAACATCCACACCCACCTTTCTCCCTAAACCACGTCCTATACACACCTAACATCATTAAAAACTTAATCTCCGTTAGAAAATTCACTAGCAATAATTATGTGTCTGTCGAATTTGACCCTTTTGGTTTTTCTGTGAAGGAACTCAATACGGGGAAAATTCTTACACGCTGCAATAGTGTGGGAGATCTCTACCCATTCACTCAACTCCGTTGTCAAACCGCAAGCACCTCTATCCCTTGCGGCGATCTCTCCCTCAACTTGGCACAACAGACTCGGACACCTCGGAGACCCAATTTTTACTTTTCTTAGGACTTCTAAGCGTATTCAATGTAATAATGGGAAAATTGCCCAACACTGTTTTTCTTGTCCACTAGGCAAACATACTCGTCTTCCATTTATGTCATCAAACAGTGTTACTTTTTCTCCATTTGATATTGTTCATGCTGATTTGTGGACATCTCCGATTGTTAGCTCTTTGGGTCATAAATTCTATCTAGTATTCTTGGATTATTTTTCACACTTTGTCTGGATTTACCCACTGAAATTCAAATCTGAAGTTTTTGCAAAATTCCTCGAGTTTCAAAAATTCATTAAAATACAATTTGAAAAATCTATCAAATCATTCCAATGTGATAATGAACGTGAATTTAATAAATCAACATTTCACAATTTCTGTTCTAAACAAGGCATGGTTTTCTATTTTTCTTGTCCCTATACTTCTTCCCAAAATGGAAAGGCTAAACGAATTATACGTACCATCAATAACATGGTTCGCACACTTCTGTTTCATGCCTGTCTACCACCGCCCTTCTGGGTCTATGTTGTCAAAATGGTAGAATCCCTTCTTAATATTTTACCAACTAGCACACTCCAAAATAAGACCCCTACCGAAATCTTATACCGTAGGCTATCATCATATGATCACCTACGTATTTTTGGATGCTTATGCTACCCCAACATGGCCTCCACTGCACCTCACAAACTTGCCCCTCGTACTCTGCCATGTGTCTTCCTTGGTCTATCTCCTAATCATTGGGGCTACTTGTGCTATGACATTGCTACTCGCAAAATCATCGTCTCCCATCACGTCACCTTTGACGAGACAACCTTTCCTTTTTCCAATCTCCAAATATTTCAGACCACCGATTACTTCTTTCTCGATGAACCGAGTCTGTCCCTAGTCATCCGAAATCTATACCAACAGCAGCCCACTGTTCCGACAGACCACCATGTCCTATCCCCACCACTGCCCAGCACCTCCCCAACACCCTCACTACCTTTTTCCGTGTCTCCTGCAACCACAACATCCCTGCTTCCAACAGCCGGAAACCTGCAGCCACCCAGTCCGGTAGCACTGCTGCATATCAGCCCTGAAACAGTGACCATGCAGTCTTCAAATCCGACAGCACTGTTGCCTCCCAATCCCGACATAGCAGCCCTACAACCCCCCAGTCCCGACCCCCTACTGTTTCCCTCTTATCGCATGGAGACTCGTGCACAACACGGGATCTTCAAACCTAAAGTTCACTTCCACCTCTCCACACAAACATTATCACCCATTCCAAAAAATCCAAAACTAGCAAAACTGGACCCTAATTGGAATGCGGCCATGTGCGAGGAGTTTAACACTTTAACCAAGCAGACCACTTGGGATTTGGTACCTAGACCAGACGGTGTGAATGTTATTCGGTGTATGTGGCTATTTCATCACAAGTTCAGAGACAATGGTGACTTAGAGAGGTATAAGGCAAGACTGGTTGCCAATGGCACTAATCAGCAGGAGGGTATTGATTGTGGTGAGACATTAAGTCCGATTGTTAAACCGGCAACTATTCGAACAGTTCTCAGTATTGCTATGGGCATGCATTGGCCGATTCATCAGCTTGATGTCAAGAATGCATTTCTTCATGGGGATTTGAAAGAGACTGTGTACATGCATCAGCCTCCTGGCTTTGTTCATCAGGCAGCTCTGCAGTTTGTGTGTCGTCTCAGAAAGTCATTATATGGATTGAAACAGGCACCCCGCGCTTGGTATGATCGGTTCGTCAAGTATCTTCTGCAGATTGGTTTTGTATGTAGCAGATGTGATACCTCTCTCTTCACTTTTCACCGAGGTAGCAGCACTGCATATTTGCTATTATATGTCGATGACATTGTTCTTACTGCATCATCTGACGGTTTGAAGAATGAAATCATTGCTCTACACAAAACTGAATTTGCTATGACTGACTTGGGCAAGCTGAGTTATTTTTTGGGTATATCGTTGACCAGATCTGCAGCCACTATGTTCCTATGTCAGCGTAAGTATGCAGAAGAGATAGTATACAGGGCCAAGATGGCAAATTGTTAAATTATGCCAACTCCGGTGGACTCAAAATCCAAGCTTAGTGCCAATGACGGTGCGCCAGTTTCTGATCCCACTCTATATCAGAGTGTAGCAGGTGCTCTTCAGTATCTTACATTCACTAGGCCTGATATTGCATATGCCATTCAGCAGGTGTGTCTGTTCATGCACGACCCCCGAGAGTCTCATTTTGCCGCCCTCAAACGTATTAACAGATACGTTAAGGGCACACTAGACTTCGGATTACATCTATACCCCTCTGCCTCAACCAAGCTACTTGCCTACACAGATGCAGATTGGGCTGGATTCCCCGACACACGTCGCTCCACCTCAGGGTACTGTGTATTTCTTGGGGATAATCTTATCTCATGGTCCGCCAAGCGGCAGGCCACACTTTCCCGTTCGAGTGTTGAAGCAGAATATCGCGGTGTTGCTAACGTAGTTGCTGAGATTTGTTGACTCCGAAATCTTATTTTGGAACTCTAGTGTCCACTCTGCAAGGCGTCTATAGTCTATTGTGACAATATATCTGCCATCTATATGTCTCATAATCTGGTCCAACATCAGTGGACTAAGCATATTGAGATGGCTATCCACTTTGTGCGAGAGAAGGTTGTCTATGGTCGGGTCAAAATATTACACGTGCTTTCCTCGTATCAGTATGCAGACATCTTCACAAAGGGACTACCGCGACAGCTCTTCACCGACTTCCGATCCAGCCTTAGCGTTCGGCCTCTTCCCGCTCCGTCTGAGGGGGAGTATTAACGAATATTCTCCGTATATTTTGTAATTATAATAGATGTATATTTAAGGTAACTTAGGATTCTAATTGTATTAGGAATCAACCTTTGTAAGGTAAGTTAGGATTCGTACCATATTAGGAATCAACCTTGTACAACTATATATATTGTGAATAATGAAAGGAATCCCTAAGGGAAGTTATTCTATCTTTCATTGCTGATTATTTGGGCCCGTAGCCATGCTTGATTATTATATCTTTGATTGAACTTATCATGCATTCGTCACTCCACATCTCCTCTAAATACTTGAAAAGAAACTGATAAATACTTATTATATTGATTATGTTGATTGCATGGTGTACACATATCTATGTCATTCATACATATTATATTTGGCATTGAACTATTGAGATATTGCTGAGAGAGGCTTGGGAAGCCGGTCATTGGATATGGTACATGATACGAGAATGATGATAGATGATGACACTACAGCCACAGAGCTGGGGTTGATGGGAAATTCCGGATGATTATGATACTATCGCCACAGAGCTGGGATCGGATGGGATCAAATGGGTATATGGACCTCATAAGTTCCCCATGGGTCACGTGACAGCTATTGCAGCAGCGTGTGTATACCGGGTACATATGGCCATTGCATACCTACATACATATCATCTGCATTGCATTCATTAATATTCCTGATATGTAATTGTTTTCTTTCTGCAGATGATGGCTGTCAAATATCTTCATGATCATCCAATAGTTCTTGAAGAACTGAGAGTTAGTCCAAAATCAGGGAGCAGTTAACTAACTGCATTGCTGTAATCCTTTTTAATTTATAACCTTGATTTGTAATTCTGCAGAAAGAAAACATGGCAATTAGAGAAAAGAAAAAACCTGAGGATCCTTTTGATTACAACAATTACAGGGCAATGCGGTTCAAACGAGTTGTAAGTGTCTGTTATTTTGCTTCCTTTTGTACACTGTCAGTACAATTTTTTTTTTACAGAATCAGGTCACCAAAAGATACCAAAAAAATAAATTAAATAACTTTTTATAAAACGAAATTACGTTGATAGAGTAAAAATTGATTACATTATTAGTCTATATGAGATAAATCCTTAATTTAGATGGAACAGTTTGTCTACTGAGTCAGCAGCATATTGAATCTATATATTTTTGTTGGTGCTGGTGATTTTAGAGACCTCCAGTTAGCAACAATAGTAAATGTGGTTCTGAGAGAAACCACTCAATATATGGAAATAAATGGTAAGTATGTTTGGGGAAAATCTCATGCATATTTAATTTAAATTTTATGCACAGTCAGTGTAAAGAAGTTTACCCACTATCATATTATACTATTAATACCTTAAAAATAAAGCAGCCTACTTATTGTAACAGGTATAGATGAGCTGATGTGTTTTTTACACTTTACATATATAGAACTTAAACTCATTGTATATCTGTATGTTTTGAGTGATTGCTGTAATTATGGGTATCAGATGCAGGGACAATATTCTTCTCATTTAGACTCATTAATATCTGAAATCTCATGTCCTCATGCCATTAAAGCATTTCTCTATAAAAATAAATTGACCCTGTTGCTAAAATACACTGGTGGTATTCTACGGAAGCATATTTGCTGGTATATAGGCACAAGCTCCAACCTGTCAGGGATGAAAGCTTCTGGAAGATGGAGCCACACCATGCCATGGAGTTCCCTACTTTAGCCAAGATGGTTGTTTGTAACGACCCGTTTGGTCATTTTGAACTTTTAGACTTGTTTTTCCAAGAATACTTTTCCCGTAGCTTTAACTCAGTATTTATGACTTGCGGGAATGAGTGGCACGGTTCCTGAGGCAATCGGGTGAGTTTCGGATCAAGTTTAGCAAGATTGGAAGCTCTTAAGTTAAAGAAAAGAAGAAATTTGACTAAAAGTTTACTTTTGGGTAATGTGTCTTTTTCGAAGTTTTGTCGATTTCGTTAGGTTCATAATGTGATTTATGACTTAGTCGAGTCGTTGGTTCGGTTTCCGAGAGGTTCGGATGTGATTAAGGTGGTTGGTTGAGAAACTAGCTTTTGAGATGGTTTGAGTTGACCACGGTCAACATCGGGTCAAGACAGATCCTTGTGGGTGTTTTGAGAGTTCGAGCAGCTTAGTATGGTCATTCGTGACTTGTAGGAACTTTTAAAATTGGATTTGGATTTCGTTTGGTCAAGTTCAGGTGTTTGAGTCGTTGTCATAAGTCGCTCGCCTTCGACGCTTCAATGTACCATTATATTCATTTGATGTTGGAATTGCGTTTTGATTGATAGAATAGATGGGTATCAAAATTTGTGATCTGTAACAACTTGAATCGTCGAATTCAGACATCGTATGAGGGAGTTATGCCCATTTTAGTTCTGGGAAAAATTGTTGGTTTCTGGTGTGCGCCGAAGCGGATTCGCCGGGGCGGAAATTGGTCCATCGGAGCGGAAATCATTTTGTATTAAAAATCAAACTGAGTTCATTTACTATTTTGAGCATAACTTGAGTTCTAGAGCTCCGATTGAGGTAAGTTTCGCAGCGTTGTTCTCATCTCAACAATGGGGTAAGTATCCAACCTTTATTTTGATATTTATTCAAGTTTATTTCCGTTGGTTATCAATTTTTATCCGTGTTTGATTGGGAAAATTGTGGTTTTGAGCCACAGAGTTGAGAAATGATAAACATTGGATTTGAGGACCAATTCATAAATGCAATTAGTTGATTTTATGGATTTATAACCTATGGGCTATGAGTAACTCAATTTTATAACGAAATTACAATTTTGACCTTCGGGGCTCAAAATTGACTTTTTGGGTCCATTTTTGGACAATATGGGTATCGTGAGATTTGTCTAACTCTGTAGATTATTAATTTGACTAGATTGAACTTGAAGTCATTCTTGAGCTTTGGGACTTCGTAATAAGATAAGTTAAGACTTACTAGACCTTAATATAGTATTTATTTGTTTATTTAATAATTAATGGGAGTAATGAGGAATTGGAGGTCCCGTATTAGTGAGGTAACGAGAACTAATATGGGTACCGGTGAACTTAATTGGGTAATTAATGAACTAGTTTGATATAGCTGAAGGAGTTTATGTGTTTAGCGTTCGGGCCACGGGCGCGGTGCATAAATTCACTTAGGTTGGTATGTTTGGTGATTATTTAGACTCGTAGCCATGCTTTATTATTATATCTTTGATTGAACTTATCATGCATTCATCACTCTACATCTCGTCTAAATACTTGAAAAGAAACTGATAAATATTGATTGCATGGTGTACACATATCCATATCATTCAAACATATTATATTTGGCATTAAACTGTTGAGATATTGCTGAGAGAGGCTTGGAAAGCCGGTCTAGATATGTTACATGATACGAAAGTGATGATAGGTGATGACACTACAGCCAGAGCTAGGGTTCGATGGAAATTCCGGACGATTATGATACCACAACTACAAAGCTGGGATCCGATAGGATCGGATGGGTATATGGACCTCATGAGTCCCCCATGGGTCACTTGACAGCTACTGCAACATCATATGTATATCGGGTACATATGGTTATTGCATACATACATACATATCATCTGCATTGCATTGCATTCATTCATATTCATGATATGTAATTGTTGTTGTGTATACTCGGTGTTGATTTCTAGTAGACTTTATGATCATGTGACTTTTAAGTAGAGAAATTCTGGCACCTTGTAGCTTATTCTTGATGTAAGACGGAAATATGAGATGGTATGGTGGGATATAGAGATGGGATCTTTACGTGTTCCTTAGAATAAGAACTAAAAGATTGAGCCTATAACGGTAAACTTGTTGATTTGGGTAAAAGATTGAATCTTGATAATGATTGCCCCTCAATACGTGAAAGGGTTGGACCCTTATGAGTAGAACTTATTCTAATTAATGAAATGATGTAATCTTGAGGATTAGATGCCCGCTTGGGTATAGGTTGGAACCTTATGGCTGTATCTATCCTAATTGAGGTAAAACTAGAAACTTTATTTAGTTATGTGAAGAGCAATGGACTTTATGATTCGGTGTGGTCATAGAATCTTTACTTAAATGCTTGAATTATTTAGAAACTATATAATTTGAATTGGGAGTATCAACCCTCGCCACCGCTATAGTTAGGGTTGGTCGACGATGCTGCTGGATACACGTGCTTTCCATACAAGTTTGAGGAGCTTGGCGCAGAGCTTAGAGATTCATCTTGGGAGTCCAAGGTGAGCCGTAGATTCCATCCCGGCACTAGAACTCTTCATCTTGTTATTTTACTTTTTGTCCAATATTTTAGACAGTGATTGTATTTAAAGTTTCAAACTTGTATTCGATTAGTAGCTCTGTACTCATGACAACCAGATTTTGGGGTTTTCTTTCGAGGTTTATGTGTCGTTTTCCTTAATTTTCCGCATTTGCTTTATATTATTGACATTTGGATGTTAATGGTTCGCCTACGGGTAGGGTAGGTGCCCTCACGGCACAATGAAATTCTGGGTCGTGACATTGTTAGACCAAAGGTTAAGAGAACAAGAGAGAAGGATGAGGCTAAGAATAGGCAGGGGGCATGGTCAGCTTCTAGAAAAGGACTGGTGATGACTTGTGGTTATTGTGGTGAACCATTGGTAAGTCAGATCTCTAGCCAGAGCTCCACGGTTGCATATCATGATTCAGACCCTACTTTATATCCTAAAGTGGTGTCTGAAACTAATTTTTGACTTCAAGAATGGCTGAAGGAACAAAATACTGGGACAAGAAAGATAACTTTCCAAGGAGATCAAAATGGTGTATCAATGACGACCAACCTTTCATATTCACCAAGAAAAGTAACTTGGAAAGGGAAAAAAACTTCAAACCAGTTACAAGCTACAAGGGTGAAAACAATTGTTAAACTTAAGCCTATAGGGGGCAAGGGGATGTAGGATTTGTTGTATGTTTACTGTTTTTGTGTTATGTAAGGAGAGAAACATCAACTCCAACAGTGTTTTGCTGATTTGTACTCACAAGGGTTATTAAACAAGTAAATATTGTGAACGGTAGTAAGTTTTTGGTTCAAACAGTTGTCTAATATCAGTATTGCTTAATGCTGACAGTTGTTGATTTAGTTTAGTTGTGTTTAATGTTGATTTAGTTTACTTGCCAATTTTTTTTAAAGTTTTATTATGTCTAAGGAATGGAGATTGTTTGAACCTTTTTCATACTGAAGTTTTGAGCTGTGTTGTGCAATTTGCTCGGTTATCCCAAAGGAACAATCTAACAATTTGGAAAATGGTACACTTTGTCATGGATATAATGTATATCTCAGGGATATGTATACATTTTTTGTGTTGGCACTTTGATATATTTACATTTTTAGAGTTGGCATCTACATTTCTTAGAGTTGGCACTTCGTTATATGCCCAATTTGCAATCTCTCTTGAAATAATGATTTGTAAAATGGAAGAGTGGATCTTTAAGGTATTCATAATATATCTTCAATCACAAAAGAGTCCTACAACGTCCGCAATAATCGCTTTCAAAAGGCTCCTTAATTTTCACAGTACTTTCATAGTAATCGTCTGGTTTGTGTTGCATCCTCTTATTATGGTATTGGCCCTTGGAGTACAAAAAATTGTGTACTGTTTGAATAAAGTAGCTACATATATCATAAAAAATGTAATAAGACAAATCTAAGAAAATAAGAATATAAAATCTGCAATATGTCACTCATGGTTAATATACGTACATCTGTTTCTATTATCTTTCTTACCTCTTTTTTTTCTTGGAAATAATTCGCGCATCACACGGGTACTTATATTAGTTATGTTAAAAGTGCGAGAGTCATGTTCCTTTCTCCCGGCAGGCTGAAAGAAATAATCCCCTTGATTATTTTCATTAATTGAAAGGCTATATATACAAGTTATATATTTCCATAATAAGAGAATCTTATTCCTATTCTACTCCTAAAACCTTATTCTACTTGAATATTAAATATACAATTATGGTAAGTGTACAAGTCTAATTAAGGTAACCTTTACACTACAATATTACATCAATATTCACACATAATATACTGCCCTGCCCGTGATGGGCTGGTCTGCCTATGACATTCTTAAAGGACCCGTGATATACACCATGTATACCAAGTGTATATCACATATATATACCTTGTTTAACACACCCCGCAGTCATAGCGAGCGGTCTTCGAACACTGAGACTGTCCCTAAAATCTTCAAAAAGGACCGAGGGAAGACCCTTTGTAAAAATGTCTGCAATTTGATATCTTGACGGGACATGACATACGCGTACCTGACCACGAGCAACCTTTTCGCAGACAAAGTTAATGTCCATCTCGATATGTTTAGTGCGTTGGTGCTGAACCGGATTACCAGAAAGGTAGATGGCACTAATATTATCGCAATACACCAAGGTTGCTTTCTAAATGGGACAATAAAGCTCCAAAAACAAATTACGTAATCAATATGATTCTGAGACCACATTAGCCACTCCTCGATATTCAGCTTCGGCACTTGATCGGGATAGAGTCGACTGACGCTTTGCTGACCATGAGACCAAGTTGTTGCCAAGAAACATACAATAGTCCGACGTAGACCGTCTAGTGTCGGGACAGCCACCCCAATCAGCATCCGTATACAAGACAAGTGTGGACGTCGAGAAAGGATATAAATGCAACCCATAGTTAATGGTACCCTGAATATACTGAATGATGTGTGTGAGTGCATTCATATACTCAACTCTGGGATCATGCATGAACAAACACACCTGCTGGACATTATACGTAATATTTGGTCGCGTAAAGGTAAGATACTGAAGGGCCCCTGCAAGACTGCGATAGCGGATCGGATCCTCGTAGGGTACGTCGGCCGCGACACTAAGCTTGGGCTTTGTATCAACTGGAGTGGAAGTGGACTTACAGGATGACATCCCAGCCCTCTCGATGATCTCAGCTGCATACTTCCGTTGAGACAACAACAATCTATCGGAATGACGAGTGACGACAATCCCCAAAAAGTAACTCAAGGGCCCTAAGTCTTTCATGGCAAACTCAAAGATGAGCATGGTCATGATAGACTGGCGTAAGGCATCGGAAGAGGCAGTCAAAATGATATCATCCACATACAACTGAATGTAGGCCAAGGACGAACCACGACGGTAGATGAACAAGGAATTATCTGACCTGTTGTGAGTGAACCCAATAGTCTAAACATAGTCAGCAAACCTTATATACCAGGCCCGTGGAGACTGCTTAAGCCCATATAAGGACTTTTTCAACAAACAGACATGATGAGGATGTTTGGGATCTCTGAATCCCAACGGCTGATGCATATAAACTGTTTCTTTGAGATCACCATGTAGGAAAACATTCTTTACATCTAACTTATGAATATGACATGCTTTCGAAAGAGCCAAGCGGAGTACAGTGCGAATGGTAGCCGGCTTGACCACCGGACTAAATGTCTCACCACAATCCACCCCAACCTGCTGAGTCTTACCATCCCCCACAAGCTGCGCCTTATGTCGTGCAAATGAACCATCTGAATTTTCCTTGTGATAAAAAATCCACATAGACCTAATAATATTAATACCAGAAGGATGAGGCACCAACTCCCATGTCTTATTATCAATAAGAGCATTATATTCATTGGTCATAGCAATTTTCCAATTTGGGTCATTTAATGCAGACACAGGAGTACGGGGTAAGGGTGATTTGAGAACATTAGAATTTAAATTAAAATGTCTCTTTGGTTTAAAAATACCCCGCTGACTACGAGTGACCGGTCTATGACTTGAGGAAGAAACGGGTGGATTTTGGGAATTTTCTTGGCTCGGGATGGACTAGCCAGCAGGCAGTGGGCCTGCTGGCCGAGACGGTAATCTGGCACCGGAACTGGACTGGCCCAATCGCTGGAACTGATCCAGTGACGGTAGTGTGAGACGGACCAGTGGGGCCAGCGGGCAGTGGGCCCGTTGGAGAATTTTGGGTGTGTGACATGTCCAAAAAATGGTGAGTAATATACGGGAATATATCATCATCCAAAAAATTATACGAACTAGGCTCTTGAATATTAACTTTAGCAAATGGAAATTGAGTTTCATCAAAAATTACTTGGCGATTAATGATGATTTTATTGGAGGATAAATCAAAGCATTTATAACCACGATGATTAGACCAAAAACCCAAAAACACACACGGAGTAGACCGGGCCTGAAGTTTGTTAATTGTGGTGGACGGGAATAGCGGATAACACAAGCATCCAAAAACCCGAAGATGAGAATAAGAAGGAGTCTTATTATATAAAATTTGAAGGGGGGAAGAATATGTCAGACCTTTGGAAGAAATTATGTTAAGGAGATATGTAGCCATTTGAAGAGCATGATGCCAAAAATATGGGGGTACAGATGCATGAATTAAGAGAGTGCGGACAATGTTATTTATGGAACGAATTTTGAGTTCGGCTTTCCCATTTTGTGAAGACGTATGAGGACAAGAAAAATGAAAATTGATCCCATTATTAGCACAGAATTATCGAAACACCTCATTGTCATATTCTTTGTCATTATCACACTGAATATTTTTTATTTCTCGTTCGAATTGGGTTCTAATGAATGCTCTAAATTTTAAGAAGACGGAAAAAACTTGAGATTTATTTGCAATCGGAAACGTCCATAAAAACATAGAATAATCATCCAAAAAGAGAACATAATACCAATGACCCAAAGAACTAAGAACAGGAGACGTCCATAAGTGGCTATGAATAATATCAAATGACATTAAAGTATGAGAATTTGAGTCTACAAATGGCAACCTAACAATTTTTCCTAAAGAACAAGACTGACAATTTGGTGTACTATTCGTACCCTTACATGAAATAAAATTATTTTTATGTAATGACGATAAAATAGAAGATCCCGGATGACCAAGACGAGCATGCCACAAGGAAGGAGCAAGGGCTGCAAACGCTGATGGCAAGGGTTGACTCGATGGACTGAAACCGGGTGTGATAGGATAAAAATCTCCCCTACTATCACACCTCATAAGAGGACTCCCCGGCTTGAAATCCTTCACAGAGAAACCAAAAGGATCAAATTCAACAGAAACGGAATTGTCAGTGGTGAACTTTTGGACATACACTAAGTTTTTAATCAATTTGGGGGCATGTAAAGTATTTTTCGAGATAAGGGGTGGATTGGGGGGAGACAAAGTTTTATGACCATAACCCTGAATTGGAATAGAGTTTCCATTACCGACAATTATACCACGAGGGTTGCTCAACTAGAATAAGACGAGAGAGTACCTTGATCGGAAGTCATGTGCGTCGTCGTGCCGGTGTTCATGTACCAATTCAGATCTAGTTGCGTCAACCCAAGCGTGTGCATTGCAGCCTCAATGTTGGTGTGAGTAGGTGTGGGGCCCACTGCCGAGAATGCTTGTGTGGGCTGAGGCCCAAAAAGTCCACCCTGCTGCCCCGACCCAGTGCTGAACCGAGAAGATGATGGCTGATTGTTGGGCCTGAATTGTGGTTGTCCAACCCACTGCCCGTTAGAAGGCCTTGGAAAATAGGGGTTGTTAGGCCACGGCCTATTGCCCCAGCCCCACTGCCATGGGCCTCACGGCTGGGACTAGTAGGGAAGAGGCCCACTGATGACTGGATGGGGCCTACTGCCGGACTGTTGACCACCGGAATCACCACCGGAACCGTCGCGTTTGCCCCCGCGATTTTTGCTATTATTCTTACGATTATGTTTGACGCCACTATGAGCACGGTTTTGGCCCGAATTATTAACAAAACCCAAAGAATTTTTAGAGGATGTCATCATGACTATGGGGCTTGCTCCGGTAGTCGCCTTCTTAGCCAAACCGGCTTCTTCCAAAGTAAGCATGAAGCGGGCTTGATAAAAAGCGGGAAGTGGATTGCTTTGATGAAGGAGAGTCCCAACACCATTATAGGCCTTAGAAAGGCCGGCAACCAATTTTAGAACCAGACAATTATTTGTCACAGGTGCGCCAACGTTACGGAGTTGGTCCGCCAACTCCTTGAGTTTCTTGCAATATGCAGACACGTTTGGAAATTCTTCCATGCGAACTTGAGAGAATTCCTGCTCGAGTGTGACAACACATGAATGTTGGTTATCTTAGAATATGTCACACAATCTATTCCAAGTAGCCATAGCCGTAGTGTCCGGCTCAATGATCGTCTGTAAGAGGTCAACCGATTTAGTGGAATAAATCCACTGGAAAATGGTAGCATCAAGAGTAATCCATAACTGAGGATCCTCCGCAGGAATAGGTGCAGCGGGAGGAATTATGTGATGGATGACTTGATGGGAGATAGCGCGAATTTTAAATAATTCTGCCCACGTCGCATATTGGACTTTTTACATCTCAAGAACAACAGGGATGTTGTTCTTGATGTTAGAAACCATGAGGGCAGGATGAAAATTGTTCTTAGACATAACGAAAGAACAAAGGGAGATGAGGGGAAATTTGGGAAGAGTGGTGGTAAATAATAACGCGAATTCCGGTGAAGGAGGACGGAAAACGGAGACGATTGTGGCCGAGAAAGGCACAAAAAACCGAGAGCAAAGGCGGAAGCAAGACCTAGTATCTTGATATCATGAAAGAAATAATCCCCTTAATTATTTTCATTAATTGAAAGGCTATATATACAAGTTACATATTTCCATAATAGGAGAATCCTATTCCTATTCTACTTCTAAAACCTTATTCTACTTGGATACTAAATATACAATTATAATAAGTGTACAAGTCTAATTAAGGTAACATTTACACTACAATATTACATCAATATACACACATAATATACTGCCCTGGCCGTGATGGGCTGATGGGCCAATCCCGAGATGGGCTGGTCTGCCCGTGACATTCCTAAAGGACACGTGATATACACCATGTATACCAAGTATATATCACGGGTATAAACCTTGTTTAACACCGGCAAAAGACAATCAAGAGTCATCTATATATACCATTAACTTATCTTTAATAAAAGGGAAATCAATCACCAAATAATAAATTTACTCAAAAAATAATTAACTTTTGAAACTATTACGATACTGCCATTAATGTACACAAAATCATAATTGTCATGATAAATTAAAATAGCTACTCTCTTCGTTTCATAATAAGTGGTGTTTTCAGTTTTTTTATATTGTTTCAAAATAAGTGGTGCTTTAGAATTTCAATAAGAAATTGACCTTATTCTTCAGAAATTACCCTTATTTACATAATCAAGAATCATTAAGTAATTTGCAGGCTATTGCGTCAGTCCGAGGTTTACCCTGTGCGCACTCGAGAGAGTAGCGGCTGCGGGTTCCTTCGTCAACAAAAAAAAGAATCATAAAGTAATTTTTCATTTTTAGACATTAGTTAGAGGTAAGTTAGTAAAAACATTCATAATTTTCTAGAAGTGAACAATTTTTTAAGGGCATGTACAAGCTAAAAACATTACTTATTATGGAAGCGAAGGGAGTATTTCTCTTCCACTACCTATCCTAAATATACTCTTTAAACAAGTAGAGATTTAAAAGTTAGCTTGGTTAATCTATCCTTGAAACCAAATAAAAAGACTTCTGTTATAATTTTATTGTTTAGGTTGAATAAGTGAAATTTATAATCTTTGTATTTCTATTATTCTAAAAGTGAGTTTCATATATGAATTTATTGATAGATTAAAATAATTCTATAAATTTGAGAGACTATAACACCCTTAACAACAACAACAACAACCCAGTATAATCTCACCAGGTGGGGTTTGGGGAGGGTAGAGTGTATACAGACCTTACCTCTTTCTTTTGACGGGTATAGAGGTTGTTTCCGGTAGACCCCCACCTCAAGTAGAAATGAAAAACAACAGTAATCATAAGCAGTAATAGCAACGAGAAAATAAGATAACAAAGTGAAAGAAACAAGCAGGTAAGAAATCAAAAAGCAATCCGCAAAAGGAACGAAGCCACGACCAAAATACTAGATAAAGCATGACAAAACAATCTAAAAGAAAAATAACAATACTGTAACTACCACCAACTCATGCGACCATGAAGTGCAAGACACAACCACTAATAAAGTAAATCTAAAGACAAGAGCCTAAAGGAGTACTACGACGCGCGGCAACGCTCAACTACCAACTACCTTTCTATCCTGATATGTGCCCTCCATGATCTCTTATCTACGGTCATGTCCTTGGTGAGCTGTAACTGCGTCATATCCTGTCTAATCACTTCTCCTCAATACTTTTCGGCCTACCTCTACCTCTCCTGAAACCATCCATAGCTAATCGCTCACACCTCCGCACATGAGCATCCGTGCATCTCCCTTTAAGTAAATAAATAAATTAATCCTCTTAAATTATTACATTAATCAAATTTATGTTAGCCAACCTCTTGGTTGATATAACAAAACCGTAGAATTCACAAAGGTTCTAATGAGTAATTAATGTAAATTAATCCAAATGATATATGCATGACTAAAAGATTGAAGGAATGACAATCAAGAAGCAACTAATAAAAAGGCAAGAACGGGTTTATTTTCCTCAAATTTTTCTCTCTCCATCTTCATGTACTCAACATTTTGCATGCATTTTTAATTTATCCGTTTTGTGAATTCTTTGTTTGCAGAAAAATAAAAAGAATGAGAGATGAGAAGCACATGTAACTAGTGGAGGTTGAAATGGAAATAGTCGGGAGAATCAACTCTCGCTATTTTCTTCTTAGAAGAACGTAAGAAGTTCAACACTGCTAATTTTATGGCACACAATGTTTATATATCGCGATGAAATTTTAAATGATTTTTATTATTCTAATTCCTAGCATATAGTGTTATAATTTTACCATATTTATCTTGTATTTTTGGCAGGTTAATTCTACTTTATGTAAAAAAAATGTAGATATGCTTTTAATTTTCTTTCTAATGAGAAGATATTCGTATAATTTTAATTTTGCACCTATACCTTCTATCATAATCAAGGTAAAATTATTTAGCAGAAAGAAAGAGAAAGAAAAGTGGGATTCTATCAGCGCCATTAAGATATAAGAAGATAAATAATCTTTTCAACAATAATTAATTGAATTAAGAAATAAAAAAGAACAATAAATCAAACAATTGGTGTTCAGACTTCAGCATAGTTAAATCTAAAATATGCAAGATTAGAAATGATAATTTAACTAAAGGTAAATACAGTCTGAACTATATCCGAAACTTCGATATCACACTCAAACTATTAAGATGTCCTATTACGACAATCTTAAAAGTGAATTTAATATCACCTTGATACACATATAACCAGTTGCACAAGCGGAGGTGTTACACACTCTCGAGCCACATCAGCGCCACATTTGAAATTTTCAAAATTTTAATTTTATATTCCTTTTCTCGTCTTTATTCATTTAATTTTCTTTTATTAATTATATTTATACTAATTAATTCCCTAATTAATCATTAGAATCCTCCAATAATTAAATCTTCTTCCTCACTACCACCAATCTTATCATATCATGCATAGCTGCACCCAAACTTAGCACCGTCCATCACCATTAAAGTCAGGCACCCACCACGGCTCTACCTGCTAAAATACAATCTCTTTTCGAATATAAATTTAGTCCCAATGGAGATAGGCAGCTGGGTCTATCTTTTTTTTTTTTATAGTAGAAGGTAGTAAAAATAAGGTGTCTTTGATTTGGGTTTGTGTGAAAGAAAAATTAATAAGAATCTATTGTTAGTAATGGTGGAGTTTCATTAAGGAGAAAGGTGGAAAACAAGTGTTTTTGGTAAGTCAATGGTAGTGAATCAAAGAGATGAAGTGGAGGTTCTATTGTGATTTAAATAAAGGTATTGAAATATTGTGAATTTTTGGTGTTTGTTTTGTGATTTCAGTGAATGATTCTTGGAATCAATGGTGAATTTTGTTGGAAATTTACTAATGTGGAATTTGTTGGGATACAATTGTTGTATTGAACGGGAAGTAAGTAACTATTACAATAGTCATAAGAATAAACAAACTATTACAATAAAACTGGAAATCAAAACCTTACAAACTGCTTGTGTGATTTGCTGAGTCGAGTGATGACACTCTATCTTTAAGATAAGATTGCCCCGTATATCTCCTTTTACGGTGTTGAGCAATAGTCTCTCAAGATACAACAAAAACTTTAACAAGTGAGCAAAGGAAACTCAAGTGTTACTCTTGAAGAACTTTGAGTATAGTGACTTTGCTAGAGAGGAAGAATATGAAATCAGAAAATCTGGAATATTGTCTAAGTGTGAGTGCAGTGTCTTTCAATTGAGCCAAAGGCCTCAATTTATAGTGTAAGTAGAAGACCCCTCAACTAGCCAACAAATGGCATTCAATAGCCATGTAATTGCACTTGATTGAGGGGTTATATTCAGCCAAATAATGGTTGAATTCATGTGGCAAGTAATGGAGAATCAATGCTCCAAAACCAGCCCAAACGTCAGATTTTTCCAACTTCCCGTCGCAACATTCTGCTTTCGAAGCACCGAGGCACTGTGAATCAGCACTGCGGCGCCGCGACTCCAGTAGCTGACCAACCAATTTGCGCCGCGGCGCTCCGGCACCGCGGCTCCGACGGTTGTGGCGCCGCGGTTCTTCACGGCGATTTCCGACTCGTTTCATTTTACACTTTGTACACTTCTTCCTTCATTTACCAACGTGGAATAATTTGTCATTTGGCCAATAACCGTCCATAATTCTATGTCTCAAACATATTACATACGTACATATATCTCTTTCACTAATGAAATTTGCGATACTTGGCACTACGTGTGCACGTGTGTGGAAATGACGTTTCAGACGTGCGGGCCCAATAGTACGAGTCATAAATTAATGGGATATACTTATTTCCACATTTAGTAAATTTCCAACAGAATTAAGTTTATCCCATTATTTATGACTCGAACAACTGGGGCCCCGCACGTCGGAAACGTCGTTTCCACACATGTGCAATCTTAGTATCAAGTATCGTAAATTTTGTTAATGAAAGAGATATTGGTACGTAAGTGAAGTGTTTGAGACATAGAATGATGGACGGTTATTGGTTAAATAACAAGTGTTCCACGTCGGCAAATGAAGGAAGGATTGTGCAAGGTGTAAGATGGTACGGGTCGAACCGCTGAGCCGAAAAGGGTCGCGCCGCCGACCGGACTGGGCCGCGGCGTCCCCCTAGCTGAGTCGCGGCGCTAATTCAATGCTTGGCATTCTGGAGCCGCGACGCTTCCCAGGTAGTATTTGCTCGACGGAATCCTAAAGGTTTGGTTGTTGAGGTGGTTTCAATGGCATTGAATCCACCCAATAATGACCATTACTTGGACCATTATGTTGTTGCATTACTTGGGGGTTAAATGTGATCCATTACATGGCAATTGATTATCATTATGAGGCATATGAAAGGTCATATTACACACCTATACATTGAGGCCTTTTGCTCAATTCTATAGATGACCATGAACAGAAAAACAAGTTAACAACACCACAAAGAGATCAGATTTTCCTGATAGCAATCCTTCTCTTAAAAATCTTCATTATTCCTGTTTTTCGCTGAGATCATTTGTGTAGGCTTTGCACACTTGATAGTTTGTTGTTTTATCTTAGGAGACTATTTTCCACACTTTCGTAAAGCCTATATACAGGGGCAATCTTGTCTTAAAGACAGAGAGCCCTCTCTCGACTCAACCGGTGGTGTTGTGATTATCTAATTGGTTGCTAAGTATTTCAGGTGTGAACTAGAATCTCAAAGGACTCTAACCATTCGTATTCTCAGCAAATCTACAAGCCACAAGTGTAGCAGTTCATGTTCTTGTATTTCCGAATACAAGACCCATATTTGAAGTTCTAATTTAAAGATCAAGAGATTGACAACTTATTCTTGTAGTCTTAGTTGTTTATCCTTTCGATTACTGTAATAGTTATTTACTATTCCCGTATGTGCTTTACATATCCAATAATTTTAAGACAAGATTGTATTAGTGCTCGAAAGATGTTAGCCAACAGATATGGTCCCAAATCTGGCTGTGGTTTTCTTCTTGAAAACAGTTCTGTTGACAGTTCTGTTAACAGTTCAAGCACTGTCTCTGTCAACAACCGTGCTTTCAAATCTGGTCCTAGTTTTGGTTCTCTCTTTGACGACAGTTACAAATTTGTTTTCGTCAAAAGTGGGATTTCTGGATCTGATGTTGAGCTTCAAGATACTGCTGATAGTCATGCTAGTACGACTAAAGATCAAGGACGAGTTGGTGTCACCACTCCCGAGGGTGGTGGAAACAAGCGCCCACGAGAGGCTGAGGATGTCAAATGTGACAAGAGGAGAAGGTTGATGATGATGTTCTATCATGTAGCAAAAGGCCTATATCTGTCCCAGACAAAGGATCCAAATTATGATAAGGAGGATGTGGACACTCAGTCTGACTAAAGTGAGCCAGAATCCAAAAGGCAAGTTAATAATCCTTCCTTATCTATAATGTGTTTAGTTAATATTTGAATAAAAGTGTGTAAGGCAAGGTTGGGAATATGAAAGTATTTTTATTAAAAACGTATATTCCCTACACTCTAAAATCAGATATTTAATCTTCTTCCTTCCTGATTAAAGATTGGACTATTGTAAACAAAACTTAAAAGATCCATTCTTTTTAGTGTAATTATGACAAGTATGTAAAGTATGTTCACACATACGAAGGATAGAGATACACTAACTGTGCGAAAACTTTTACCACTCTTAAGTAAGCGCCAGGGATTTTCTTGGGCACAAATCACAAGGGAAGAAGACAAATAGATAATGGCTTATCTTAAGACGTTGAACCAGTCACCTATCTGACAGAAGATCCTTTAATTGATAGGATGATATTGGACACTCAATCGTACAAAGTCTACGGGCGACTGGATGGGCCAGAATTTATTTGATAAGGATGATACTGGACACTCAGTCGTACAAAGCCTACGGGCGACTGGAATGGGGCCAGAATTCATTTGATAGGAAAATTAATGGACACCTAGTGAGGTAGGACAAAGTTTTCAGGTCTTAAATGATCTGAAGGTCAAAAGAAAGACAGAAAAGTAATAGACACCTAATAAGATGGGCCAGAGTTTTCCAGGTCTTAAATGATCTGAAGGCCAAAAGAAAGGCAGAAAAGTAATTGGACACTCAGTCTGCCAAAGCAACTGGAGTGGGCCAGAGTATCCAGATCACATATGATCCGGTTACGCCCTAACCACGGGCAAGAGGTTGTTCATGTGAAGTAACGCCACCTCTAAAGTCGAAGGGGTTAGAGAGGTTGTCCTCAATAGGACTTCAGGGAATGGGATCACTCTAAAAGGAGGTGATACATGTCCCAAACTTGGTTTAAGGGACGTTGTTAGTCAAACTGGTTTGAGACTAGTCCAACAGGTCTGTAACAACTAAGAATGGTACAGTATGTCTGTAGCTAAATGAATGATATATTTGTAATCCGTGCATCTATGTTATCATAAATTAAGACACGTTAAATAGAAAGTCATTCAAAAGATTAAAAAGTTGAGATTGTTGCCTTCTGTCGATATAAACCATCAAAATGAATGTGAGGTAGGCGAAGAGGTAAAATCACCTTTCCATTCCGTGAAAGGAATAGCGAAATAAGCACCGCTCCTCTAGAACTTAGTCACACCTACATGAGTGATTTGAAGTTTATACAAAATAGAGGGGGGAGACAAGTACTTTGTGACCGTCATTGATGATGGTATAATGTATTGCATCCTTTGTTTGTTAAAAAGCAAAGATGAAGTTGTTGAAGCAGATAAGTGCTACAAAGCAGAAGTTAAAAATCAACTAAGCCTACGAATTGAGGAATTCATAGTGATAGAGGGGGATGTGAAATATTGTTCATCAAACGACTGCTCAT
Organism: Anisodus tanguticus; assembly: GCA_034509755.1. Taxonomy (NCBI): domain Eukaryota; kingdom Viridiplantae; phylum Streptophyta; class Magnoliopsida; order Solanales; family Solanaceae; genus Anisodus; species Anisodus tanguticus. Next base: position 11,920,203 of record CM067552.1, on the reverse strand, counting down.
TACTCACCTCAGTCTATCGGTATTAGCCAAGCGCAAATCCGTACGCCCAAAATATGTGAGGCAAGGTGATCCTTACCGCTAATGCGATTCTCAATAGAACTACACATAAGGATAAGGATAACTCTCCGTGTGAAACATGGAAAGGATCCCACCTACAAATGTTCTGTTGCGGGGTGTCTTGGTAGAGGTTAGAATACCGAAACAGGTCAAGTTGGACCTAAGACTGTAAATTGCACATCCACTGGATCTGCAAATAACAGTAGTGCTTATCGCCTCTTGGTGTCAAAGAATGTTGATTTCTTTGAGGATAACTTTCCTTGAGAAGGAACGAGAAGTAATTGCTCGAGGTTAACAAGAACCTGCGAGGGCCTGACTGTCTGGAACTAGACGTTCCGTATCTACAGGATTCAGAAGTTGTCGACTATCCAGAACTTAATATTCCAGATCTACAGAACTCAGGGATTCTAGATGTTGAACCGAGACGGAGCAAAGATGGGACAAAGACTTATTCCAGGCCTTCTAGCTTGTATGGTTGATAATGAACCATGGACAATTAACAGAGAATTCTCATCTCCAGAAGCGCTGCTTTGGAAAGAAGCTATATAGAGAGAAATAGATTCCATCAGATAGAACCATACTTGTGTAATGGTTGACTTCCCTCTGGAAAAAGAACCTTTGGGTTATAAAAGCGGATACTCAAAAGTGAGTACAAAGTAGATGGATCTACTGACGAGTATAAGGCCTCAACTACCTGGACATGTGCTCCCCTGTGAATAGCTTAACATCCAGGGCCATTGCAGTCTTGCGTGATATAGATGTTGATGCCACCTTTCTAACCGGAGAGTTGGAAGGGGAGGATCATAGTTGGTTTGTTGGACTTTTAGGATTGGTCCTGAACTTTCATTTTGGTCCCTGAAATGTTTACATTTTGGGCCTGGAAGTTTCAGTTATAACAGAAACAATGAATCTGACAACAAAAATATTGAATCTGAAGTTAGAAAGCCAACAGTTGGAAAAACCAACAGTCTGAGAGTGAAAGTTATATTGTAACAAAAGTCTCGATATGAAAGATATGGGTATCATAGATGACATCTTAGGAATTGGATTTCTAAGACATCTAACGGACTGGTCTAACTCCAAACTCAGTTGTGAGATAGTTAACAGTCTCGTTGAAGCCACCAACGGATATGAATCATAGAACTTATTGGAATCATGGTGCACCCATATACAAGGAGCGATATACACAAGTCACATGTAGTTCAAAGTATTGTACACACTACAACCGACCTGGTATCGACTTACAAAGAAGATCAGTTAAACTATGGTTCACTCGTGATTCTGGAAATGATCGATAAAAGACGTTAAGTTGGGTATGACAAATATATGAAATACTCGTTTATCTACGGATTATGGTATTCTGGATGTTCAGCGGTTCTGGGAGAACACAGTGATGCAAATTGGACATCAGATGTGAAGAACACCAAAGCCACAAGTAGATGTGTATGGTGTGTCTTGGAAAATCCTCTAAGCAAACTTGTATCGGCTGATTCATGATGGAATCAGCGTTTATCGCTTTAAACAAAGCATGAAAGAACTTGAGTAACTTCACGACTCCTTAGAGGACGTCCCGTATTGGGAGATACATGTGCCTTTAGTAGTTATACACTATGGCTAGCCGGTTGGCTTCAGGAAGGGCACAGATGATGGCGTCTGGACATATCTGTCGGATCTGTCGGAGATATAAGAACATATGGCAGTTGATCATCATGGGTGTCACTTCCTTGATTACTAATCAAAGAATATAGCAGACCTTTAACTAAGGGACTACCCGAAGATCAAGAGTTCTGTCTGTCTAGGGGAATGGGCTTAAAAAATGAAACAATACGAACCTTTGCGGTGGTAACCCATCCATACCGACTGGACATCCCAAGAATTTTGTTCAATGGGAAAATTAAGCTGCAAAAGGTTTAGTTGAGCGCTTCGGTGGAAGCAAGAGCACTTCGGATGATGATTTCTGTAAAGAAACATAAATCCAAAGTCGTTCCCATGATAGACATTAAAGTGCTACCTGCATGGTGGGTAAAGATTAAGCTTCCAAACCTTTAACGATCCTCAAACGATTGAGGTAAAGGTTGGAGAAACTTTCAATGATTCCTAACACTTGTGAAGTGGGGTATAGCAGGATACCTTGTAGGAGATCACCTATTTAAGTGCGAGGATAGGCCGCCTCAAATGAACGCACTTAAGAATCCAAGTGTGTCCACGGCCACAATGGACATAACAAAAGAAGAAACGAATAAAGGGGAGTTATTGTGTTGGTACCGTTGTATTGGCTTACATTAAACACTGACGGTTCAAAACATCATGTTCACCGCGCAGTAAGTAAGTCCGATGGTATTCAACTAGGGAAGATTCAAATAGGAAGCTACCTCTCCTGATGCAATATATTTTCGCTGAAAGATTGCTGAAAGTAGGCACTTTGCGTGTGCGTCCAAAATCTCTTTCAAAAGGGGATTGTTGAAAATTTACTAATGTGGAATTAAGTTTATCCCATTATTTATGACTCAAACAACTGGGGCCCAGCACGCCGGAAACGTCGTTTCCACACACGTGCAATCTTAGTGCCAAGTATCGTAAATTTCGTTAATGAAAGAGATATTGGTACGTAAGTAAAGTGCTTGAGACATAGAATGATGGACGGTTATTGGCTAAATAACAAGTGTTCCACTTCGGCAAATGAAGGAAGGATTGTGTGAGGTGTAAAATGGTACGGGTCGAACCGCTGAGCTGAGAAGGGTCGCGGCGCCGACCGGACTGGGCCGCGGTGCCCCCCTTGCTGAGCCGCAACGCTAATTCAATGTTTGGCATTCTAGCGCCGTGGCGCTAAATGCTGTAGCACCGCGGTGCTTCCCAGGCAGTGTTTGATCGACGGAATCCCAAAGGTTTGTCTATTGAGGTGGTTTCAATGGTATTGAATCCACCCAATAATGACCATTATTTGGACCATTATGTTGCTGCATTACTTGGGGGTTAAATGTCATCCATTACATGATAATTGATTGCCATTATGAGGCATTTGAAAGTCCATCTTGCACACCTATAAATTGAGGCCTTTGGCTCAATTCTATAGATGACCATGAAAAGAAAAACAAGTTAACAACACCACAAAGAGATCAGATTTTCCTTAGAACAATCCTTCTCTTAGCAATCTTCATTATTCGTGTTCTTCGCTGAGATCATTTGTGTAGGCTTTGCACACTTGATAGTTTGATGTTTCATCTTGGGAGACTATTGTCCACACTTCCGTAAAGCCTATATACGGGGGCAATCTAGTCTTAAAGACAGAGAGTCATCTCTCGACTCAGCCGGTGGTGTGGTGATTATCTAATTGGTTGCTAAGTGTTTCAGGTGTGAACTAGAATCTCAAAGGACTCTAATCGTTCGGATTCTCAAATGATCTACAAGCCACAAGTGTAGCAGTTCATGTTCTTGTATTTCCGAATACAAGACCCATATTTGAAGTTCCAATTTAAAGATCAAGAGATTGACAACTTATTGTTGTAATCTTAGTTGTTTATCCTTTCGATCACTGTAATAGTTATTTACTATTCCCGTACGTGCTTTAAATATCCAACAAACTTTAGGTGAGATTGTTGAGAGAAGTATTGAATATGGTGTTCGATGGAGCGAAAATGGGGATTTCCGGCAGCAAGATGAAAAAGAAGGGAACGCGGTTGGGGTTGGAGGGGATCCAAAAAAATATATTTTATAAAGAAAATTAAGAAACAATTAAATAAAGCTAAAAAATGCGAAAATCAGACCAATCAAAAAAGAACATATCAAAATAAAAAAAGAGAAATATGTGTTTAATAGGCGCATATATATCAGCCAATTTTAGGTGTTCAATAGGTCGTAGCCTGAAAAAAGTGGGGTAAATTTCACAGATAACCAAATATACAAGATTCAAATTTTAAACCATGGCCAGAGATTCTATTCTTACAAAATTTAGTCGCTTTTAAATTAACTTTAGGCCCATGAGTATGAAGTTTTATTATTTATAGACATCTGTAATTTAGCTTGCTAAAACTTAACTTCAGACAATTTTGAAGCAAGCAATTTAAGACATTTTTACATGAAATAATCAATATGGGATACACGTGCAACACACGTGTCCAAATACTAGTTTAAACTAAAAACACAATACTACAATACAATAAGTAACAACCATCCAAACAGTAGCTGTAATAGACTTTTTATCACACTTAAAAGTTCCACAACGTACAAATTTTTATGTTATGGTCTATTTTAACCTGTTATAATTATTAAGTACTCCATCATTGCTGTTCCAATAAATTACAATTTGTAATTGATAGAGAGGCTGGTCTTTACCAATATTACAATCATCTTGATGTTCTTTCTTTTACTGCTCCTTCAAATCAAATCGAATAGTTCTTGTAATTTAGCAAAACAACTCAATTAGCTAATTAGACACAATTCGCAATTGCAATGTCACGAGTTTGAATTGTTGTGCTATTTCCTAGGTATGTTTACTCTATGTCCTTACTAGCTATGTTACTGGAAAAAATTGAAATCAAATCCTAGAGTTTATGAGTTTTTGAACATGACAAATTCAATTTCTTTTAGAAAAGTAATTGTTCTTGTTAAATCCATTAGCTAATTAGACACGATTCGCAATAGTAATGCTAAACTTATTAGAAACTCAACTGATACTGCAAGTAGAATAATTATAGGTAGGAAATCAATGCAAAGAGTTAATATACATTTGAGTGAAATTCAGATACATTATTTTTGGTACTTGCATTAGCGTAAAGTTAGGTATATTCCATTGTTAAAAATTGTAAATTGTAAAAGGCAGTGAAATACAATGGTAGTGAAACTGACTAATCGTCTCTTTACTGCGTACTTTAACCCAATGCATACATGAATATGTGATTTGTAATAGTTCCAATTCAAGGGATTATAATTAATAGTGATGCGCCTCTTACTGACTTATACAGGAATGGGCGAAAAAACAAAAAACAATAATTAGGTGGGCTTTTTCCTATTCGCATAGCCTTTGATACAACAACAATAATATACCCAGTGTAATCCACACGTGAGGTCTGGAAGAGTCGTCTGTACACAAATCTTATCCTATTTTGTATGATAGAGAGATTATTTCTGATAGACCATCTACTCAGAATAAAGCTATAACAAAACAGGTTATTGCATAACCTTTGATAAGCAAAATTACCAGGCACACATTGATAGGAGATAGCAAGTATTTGTTTGAATAGTCAAGTGCACTCAAGTAGAGGAGGATCTACACATTTACGAGTAAGGCAAAACACTCGGTACGTTTAGTTCAAATTTTATATTTGTGCTAAAAAATTCGTTCAATATGTATAAATTATCTATTCTGAACCCAGTCTTTATCATTTCCTAAACCACAGAACCCGTGAACTTAAATTCTTGGATCCATCAGTTATTAAAATAAATATGAGGGTATGATTTGGATAAGAACTTTTGCAAAACACTTTGCCACATTGGAGGATTTCCAAAGTATAGAAGTTACGAACAGTCCCTTTTGTCACTCTCTTGCAATGGCTTAAGCATCAAGATTGTCCAAGTATGGTTCTTGCTTTGGCATGACGAAAAGCAATTCTCATATTCTTCTTTCTAGAAGGTAAGTAATTAAGGTGATTATGAATCTTGAAATAGCATTAACAAAGTAATTATGAATCGTGTCATAATTAGCATTTTATCTTGTCATCCGATGCCCTTCTTTGTCTCTACTTCACCAAATCCACCTTTAACCCTCTTCTTAATTGGAAAAAAGATATTTGATTATAAATATGATCAAATAAAAAATATCATCTTCTTCTTGTTTCTCTCTAAGGATATCTGTTAATGTTGGGTTTGGTGTTGTGACATTTTGCCCAACATATCGTTTTCAGTACTAAGTTAAAATTCAAAAATGTTGGAACAAATGTCACGACATTCGGACCAACATTCTGTTAAACAGTTTTGCCTTACTTCACGGACTGAAGCAAATCTCGTGGAATTTTTACCACAATGTAAACGTGACTTGGCAAGGATTTTAGGAGCTGATGAAACACGTGGGAAGAACAAGTCAAAGCCGGTGCTAAGCTTGAGGAACAAGTCCAAGAAGTTGAGGATTTTGCTCCATGATCTTCTCCAACAAATCCTATCGGTTGCCCACCTTTCCCTCAACCTCCACAACAATCGATGAGCTTTTTAAGGAAGACTCTCCACTATAAATAGAGAGGGAAGAAGAGTGAATCGACATCCAGAAAAAGATTGCAAAAATATCAAGAGAGCTCTCGAGAATTCATCTCAGAAAACTGGATCGCTAGTGTTGCTTGAGCGTGTCGATGACATTCTGTCCAACATTATAATTGTTGTTTAGATTCTATATTTGTTCTTCATTGAAGCAATTATAATGAGATGTTGTCTATGTCTATTTAGGTAGATTTTTCAGGCAGAAGTCATCTGAGACTTCAACTTTCTAATTCCTTTTGTAATATTGTAAAAGAAGGAATTTATTCAATTGTATATATATATATATATATATATATATATATATATATATATATATATATATATATATATATACAATACTTTCGGTCACTGACCGTCATAGGTTATATAATCAAAATAACCTATGTAAATATTAAATCTTTGTGTTCTTTATTATTTCCGCTGCTATTTACTCTTTAAAGGTTTTTCAGTTTTATCGAAGTGTTGTCACTTGTGTTAGACAATATTATTGCCGATATTTACAAACTGCATTGGCATTCAAATTGTTTTTACTTTCAGTTTGTGTTTTATTATTCCATACCATACCCACGGGTCCTAACAAGTGATATCAGAGCCAACACTTAACATAATAAGTGTTTGGTCCTATCATTTGAAGCTATGAATTCGGCTAATCCAAATATTGGTAGACTTCCAATTTTAGATGGTACAAACTATGCCTATTGGAAGATTCGCCTACGTTCTCACATCAAATCAATTGATGTTAGGGCATAGAGATTTATAACCAATGGGTATGTTGTTCTAATGCTGCCGCCGGATGAGGAAGGTGACATTCTTGTTAAACCTGAATCTGAATGGACGACGAAAGAAACCAATAATGCTAGCTTTAACGAAAAGGCCCTAAATGTAATTTTTGGATGGGCTGATCCTTACATGTTCAAACTCATTCAAAACTGCCCTACGGCTAAGGATGCATGAGATACTTTGCAAATTCATTGTGAAGGCAGCTCAAGTGTTCGTCGTACAAAGCTACGCATGCTCATGAGCAAATATGAATGCTTAAGGATGGAAGAAGCGGATGACATTAAATCCTATTTTGAAAAGTTAATTGACATATCTAATGAATGTCAAGTGCTTTGTGAACCATTAACCAACACTCAACTTGTTGAAAAGGCTCTCCGATCTCTTCCTGAAAAGTTCAACTTAAAGATTTGTGCCATTGAAGAAGCTCACAATCTTGCTACTATGGACCTTCATACCTTAATGAGCATTCTTAAAATCTATGAGATGAACTTTGAGAATCAAAGGGAACTATATAAGAGCAAGAATGTGGCACTTCAAGTCCAATCCTCGGAAAATCAAATTAATGAAGAGGATGAAGATCTTGAAGAATTTGGTGAAGGTGCTAATGTTGCCTTACTCACTCGAAAATACAATTTATGGTGACGAAGTTCAACAATGAAATGAATCAATCCAAATCTAAACATCATCAAAGCCAAGGCTTAAATCAAAAACCCACAAAGTTCCTTCCAAGTACTAAAAAAGGAAGTCCACTAAGAAGTGCCAATTTAGATCGTACCAAATTTGATCTCAAACAACTAGAGTCTGTGCAATGTCATGCATGCTTGGGTTGGGGTCATTATGCTAATGAATGTACAAACACTCTAAGGAAATTTGGTAAGAATCTATGGGTCTCGCTTAGTGACGATGAAGGAGAAGACGAAGGATATCAAGAAGTCGAATCACAAGAAATGCTGGCCACTGTTTACGAACAGTCACTGTCAGATAATGAAGATATCATCTGTAATGTTGCCCCAGATGTCACGACATTTCAGGCAACATCTGCATCTCCAGCAACATCTGAAAGGTACATATTCTTTAACTATCCTGATGTTAATTACTTTAGTGGTTTTATTTCTAGTGGTGAGGCTGAGTGTTTAAATCAAGTTGAATGCAGCGATGAGATGATTAAGGAATTACAAAATATTTGTCAAGCCTTAATCGTTGAATCCAAGCAACTTGAATCAAATGCTAAATCTTTAACTCGTGAGAATGTAGATCTAAAATGCACAATAGCCCGATTAGAGGTTGGACTTACCAAAAAGGATGTAGAATTTGATAAGATTTGTGCAAAACTGGATGTAGAAAAAACAACCTTTCGTAAGTTCAACTCAGGGACTTCTAAATTGGATGAAATACTTAGCTTTAGTAAACCGTCATATACAGGTATTGGGTACCAAAACTCTTTTGAAACTACAGGCTCTAGTGTATTTGACAAAAATGAGAAAATATGTTTTGTAAAAGAAAAAGGAATGAAAGATAAGTTCTCATATATGTCAAAGAATAAAAATTTTGTGTGTCATCATTGTAACTCCCCTGGACACTTAAATCCTTACTGTTTCAAACTTCAAAATTCTGTGAGTGAAATGTTGCCTAAAAGACTGTCCAACATCTCGGACAACATTCAAAGCAACATTTCAGAACTGAAAGGTAAAAAATATTTTAACAGAGTTTGGGTTCTCAAAATGGATGTAACTTGTAATGTTGCGATAACTGATTTAAGAACTAACATTTCAGACTCTTAGTACTTTGATAGTGGATGTTCTCGCCACATGACATGTACAAAGGAGTTTCTAAAGAAATATGAGTCATTCAATAGAGGTAACGTAACTTATGGAGGTGGCAGTAAAAGCAAAATAATTGGAAGAGGAATCTTGAATGTTCCTGGATTTCCAGCTTTAAGAAATGTCTTACATGTTGAGGGTTTAGTGGCAAATTTGATTAGTATTAGTCAACTGTGTGATGACAATCTTGAGGTAAAATTCAATAAGAATGCATGTAAAGTTACAAATGAAGCTAATGAATGTGTTATTTCAGGTACTAGAACAGGTGGTAATTTCTATCTTGTTGCGAGACAAGAAACTTGCAATAATGTCAGCTCAACGACACAACACTGTGGCACCAAAAGTTGGGACATGCCAACTACCGCAATCTGGAAAAGTTGGTCTCATATGAAGCGGTCAGAGGCTTACCTAATCTTAGTCATAAATGTAAAACAGTCTGTGAATATTGTCTAAAAGGTAAGCAGGCTCGTGTTTCCCATAATGTTGTCCAAAATGACGGACATCATTAGGTACGTCTCACTGTTTTCAATAATTGCACATGGATCTTATGAGTCCAATTGAGGTAGATAGTTTAGGAGGCATGAGGTATTCCTATGTGATAGTAGATGATTTTTCTAGATATTCATGGATATATTTTTTGAAAGAAAAATCACCAACTTTTGACATGTTTAAAATTTTGCACTATAGAATTAGGAACTTGTTCTATTCTCCTATTTTTCGGTAGATCCGACCATGGAAAAGAATTTGAAAATAACCACTTCACAAAATTTTGTGAGAAAAAAGGGAATTTTACATGAGTTTTCAGCCCCTAAAACCCCTCAACATAATGGGGTGGCTGAAAGGACGAATAGAACATTGCGAGAAATGGCTAGAGTTTGCTTAGTTCTAAAAAATTGTCAAAACGTTTTTGGGCTGAAGCCTTAAATACTGTTTGTCACATCACTAATAGAGTCTATCTAAGGCCTGGAACAAAGATGACACCCTATGAACTAATTAATAGAAAGAAACCTAACTTGCATTACTTTCATGTGTTTGGGTGTATTTGTTACATTTTAAATGATAGAGATCATTTGGCAAAGTTTGACTCTAAGAGTGATAAATAAATTTTTGTTGGCTATTCACAAAATAGTCATGCTTATTGAGTGTGCAATCTGAGGACCAAAATTGTACAAGAGTCTGTAAATGTCATTTTTGATGATTTTTCTGATCTTACAGGAAATACAATTGAAAATAACATTACAGTTTCAGTGGAAAATGTGCAGACGGCTGAAGAACCAGATGTTGCCCCAAATGTTACCTCATCAGAAGCAACATCTAAAACAGAACCAGAGATCACAAAAGGTGCGAATAAGGAGTCTAATGCTGAATTGCTAGATCAAGTTAGAAGGGACCCCTCATCGAGGATTAGGAAGAATCATCCAACAGGTCAGGTGATAGGGGAATTTTTTTAGGGAATTAGAACAAGAGGGAAAGAACCACCCAATTACAGAGACATGGTTAGGTATGTGTGTATGTCTATCATCTACCAAAAGGTTAGTCTTTCTTGTTTCATATCTACTTTAGAACCAAAAAATATTTTAGAAGCACTTAAATATGATTTTTGGATTCAAGCAATGCAAGAAGAACTTGAACAATTTTCTCGAAATGAAGTTTGAGACTTGGTTCCGCGTCTAAATAATACAAATGTTATTGGAACTAAGTGGATTTTCAAGAATAAATCAGATGAATCAAGAAATGTTGTTAGAAACAAAGTTCGTCTAGTTGCTCAAGCCTATAATCAGGTAGAAGGAATCGATTATGACGAAACCTTTGTACCTGTGGCTAGAATTGAATCAATCAGACTGCTTCTTATCATTGCCTGTTTTCTAAAAATCACTTTACACCAAATGGATGTAAAAGGTGCATTCTTAAATGGTTTTCTAGATAAGGAAGTTTATGTTGAACAACCAAAAGGATTTGAAGATCCTCACCATCCACACTATGTATACAAGCTCAAAAAGGCTTTGTATGGGTTAGAACAAGCTCCTCGTGCATGGTATGATCGTAAAACTAACTTCCTCTTTGAATTTGGTTTTAATCGTGGTGAAGCTGATCGTACTTTATTCATTAAACATCACGGTGTAAATATTATTATTGCTCAAATCTATGTAGATGACATAGTCTTTGGTTCGACCTCACAGTCCTACCTAAAGACATTTGTTGAAGCAATGTCATCGACATTTGAGATGAGCATAATTGGGGAACTAACTTTTTTCTTAGGCTTACAGATTAAGCAAAGTGAAGATGGAATCTTCATCTCCCAAAGCAAATATGCCAAGAATCTAGTTAAGAGATTTGGATTGGAGAATGCTAAAAGATGAAAACTCCAATGGGATCGTCGCAGAAGATATGTAAGGATAATGTTGGTGAAAATGTCGACCCAACATGTATCGATTCATGATAGGTAGCCTTCTATATCTTACTACTAGTCATCCTGATATAATGTTTAGTGTTTGTGTTTGTGCTCGATTTCAAGCATGTCCCAAAATTTCCCACTTAAATGCAGTGAAACGTATCATTAGATATGTTGCCGGCACATGTGAGTTGAGAATTTGGTATTCCACAGACATTAATCCTAATTTAATAGGGTATAGTGACTCGGATTGGGCTGGTGATGTGGATGATAGAAAGAGTACAAGTGGAGGATATTTTTACCTTGGCAATAACCTTGTTTCTTAGTATAGTCGTAAACAAAATTGTATCTCACTTCCAACTGCTGAATCTGAATATGTAGCAGCTGGAAGTTGTTGTTCTCAATTAATATGGCTAAGACACATGTTAGACGACTGTGGTTTTTCAAGTAACATTTTAATTTTGTATTGTGATAATTTTAGTGCTATAAATATTTCCAAAAATCCAGTTCAACACTCACGTACAAAACATATTGATATTAGACATCACTTTTTAAGAGATTTGGTTGAAAAACAGCTAGTTCAAATTGAACATGTTGACACTCTTCATCAACTAGCTGATATTTTTACAAAAGCTTCGGACCATGAGAGATTCTCTAGTTTGAAGAAATCTCTTGGTCTTTGTAATCTCTAAAAAGGCATTTTTGGTAAATGTCGGCTGAAATGTGTCTAATATTTCGGGAGACATTTACCTATGTAATATCAAAATCTGATTATTGTTACTGTATAGTACATTATTTTTTGTCACACAAAACATGATTCTTTAATAAGAACATGACATCTAAGTGATACCGTTTTCTGCGATGATATTAGATATCATAAAAAGGGAGTATCAAAATAAGGCAAAGCCTTTACAAATTTTTGGCAACTGTGCAAAATGGGCAAAGCTCTGGAAATAATACCGTTCCTATTCTATAGGAGTATCAAGTGCTTCAAAATGATTTTTGAGAATATTAATTAAGTATTCTTAATTTTTGACACGAAAATCTTTTATATGTATTTTATGATTTGATCAAGGACACGATGGAAAAATATTACATTGGTCCAGTGGTTAAACTCATAAATATACATATAGAAAGTGTCTTGATTTGTTGCCAAAATGAAAAATTCTTGTGGGATTATAATGCAGGTGTTGTCCAAAATATTGTCAACATTGTCGTTGACATTTTCATATAAAGATATTTGTTGGGATGTTGATCGTAACTGACTTCAGAAAATCAGTTTTTCTTCCTTATTTTTATGCCCATTTTTTAAAAATTGGAATTCAAACTTTAAAAGGATAATATTAGATTCCAAATAAGATGTCTATCTTTTTACCCCAAAATCTTAGGTGCAAGTTATTGAATAAATATCAAACACCTAAAATTAAGGAATTTTTGAATTTTAAAAAGCTTGCCAAGAGTATAAATATCTATTTCATTTGTTCTTCTTTTTAACATTCTATTTTTTTCCAAATTAAAAAAAAATTATTTTTAAAAAAAAAAAGAAAAGATCACATCACCTCGGTTTAATCCCTACCAAACCGATGGATTCCACACTTTGTTCTTCATCCAAAAACCCCAAAAACCCTAAACCATCTCCTCCAAACTCTCCAATGGAAACCTCACCGATGTCAACCCCAATGTCCGTCAACACCACCAACAACACACCCATGAGTACCACTCCACCACAATGCACATCCATTGTTCGTAGTGGAGAACAAGAACCTCTTGAAATCAGCTACCCAGGGGATGATAGTAACCCCATTGATGTTGATGCCACCTCAGATTACTCCACACTTAGCAAGAGGACCACTTCTTCCTCCTTTCCTACTCGAAGGTCAAGTAGAGTGTTTGAGAAAACTGTCCAACAAGAACTTGTCACTAAGAAATCCAGGTTTGAGACAACAGTTCCTGCTTGCTCAAGTAGTGACACAAGTGTCGCACCCGATTTTGACCTGCGGGCTTCGCGACGCGATGGCGTCGATTGCCTCTGGTTCTGTTAAAAATGCTTGCTTTGAGGAGTCGCCACCTAATTATTCTAAGGTGAATTAGGGCACCTGAATGTTAACTAAATGCTGCAAAATAACTCCAATTTTGTGGTCTGCGAAACTAATGAAATTCTGGGTAAGGGTTCTTTATTATCCTAAAGGGAAGGGGTTAGGCATCCTTTAAGATCCGCTAACTTGCGGTTATCCGATCAAATTCAGGTTAATTGTTATGCTAAGAAAAAGTACATGTTTTTACAAGTATAAAAATAATGTTGCAAGTATTTAATGAAATGATACATTTGTACAAGTATGCATTTGTATGGCATTAATATACATGTAAAGCTGGTAAAAGTATGCATTGGTATGAAAATTGATAAAAATGTATGCAAGATGATTTTTTATGGGCGACGGGCATAAAAATAAATAAACTAGCGATTTTCAATTTTAAAACTAACCGAGCCTAAAATAAATAAACTAGCGATGGGTTTTCAGTTTTGGACTACCCTATTAATTAATTCTATGTCTACCTATTCTAAATATTTCAATAATTTCACGAGTACAATAATATTACAATGCAGAATGAAAATAAAGCTGAATTAAAGAAAGTAAAAGACAACAATAAAAATAAGAAATCTCCGAGGGGTATTTTGCCTTCTTTGACTTTATCTTTGCAAGCTGTCAAGAATAAACGGTTAGAAACAATTGAATATACATAACTTCGGATTCGTATCCAAAACAGTAAATGTTTTGATTACGGAGGGCTCAGACTCAAATTTTGAAAAGATCATTCCAGTCACGTCGTGGCTGCGAACGTATGACTCGTTGGTCATTTTAGTTGCCTTGCCTACCGAACATGTTGGTCTCTTGGGTGAAAAAGATTTAAGTTTCATCCTTGCCCGAAGTTTTATTTTCCGTCTTTACAAATGTGGAGGCCTCAAAATCGACGGATATTTTTTCATCGGCCAAAATGCGGTATTTAATTCAAAAACAAAACTAAACCAAAACAAGTAAAAACTAAAATCGAGAAGCAATTCTCGAAAAGACGCGATATTTAGTTTAAAACAAGTAAGACAATAAAACAGTAAATATCCGTTGCACGGATGTTTAAATGCCAAAAGAGTAGCGAAAAGAAATGAAAAAAAAAAAGTGCGGCCTCGAATTCAATTTCATCGGCCTAAAAGCAAGTAAAGTAGTAAAGCAATAAGATATCCGTGCACGGATGTTTAAATGCCAAAATAAACCAACAATTTGCAATTAAAATATGCGACCCGAATTCTGAAATTTCAAACCGAAACGGGGTTTGGAATGTTTCGAAAAAATCGACCCGGTTCGGAATAGCGACCCGAATCAATTCTTTCCAAATTTTCAGGTAAACAACAACACAATAAAAACACGCAAAAATCGGAAATTAACCGAATCGGGTAGACCCGACCGGGTCGATGACCCGACCCGAATCGGATGTTTTCAACCCGAATCGATTTTCTTCCAAATTACAGATAACCAACAACACAATATAAACGTACAACAATCGGAAATTATACAAACCGGGTTGACCCGACCCGACACGGTGGCCCGACCCGAATCGGATTTTTCAACCCGGATCGATTCCTTTCCCAAATTTCGATAACCAACAACAAGATATAAAAATAAAAAAATAAAATCGGAAATTTATCAAACCGGGTCGACCCGACCCGAACAAGATGCCGACCCGACCGGACTCCGAAAACAGTGAAGAATAGCAAAAATTTCAGATTATTCACTACCAAAACCCCAATAATTTTAACTTATATTTTCGGACTTTTTAAGACGATGAACAACACAAAAAGAAAACAATACCAACCTTAGGAGAATCTCAGATTTGCATTTTGGATTTCAAAACTTGAACTCGATTTTCGGACCTCCCAATTCCCCCCAAAAATGAAGAACAACATGGGGTATTTATAGATGGCTTAACCCCCCCCCCCCCCCCCCCCAAGAACGAGTTTGAAATTCGAATAAAAGGTTTTTAAAAAATCTGATTTTGGAAGCGGATTTTGGGGGTATGGGTTGCGGATTTTCGGGGTATGGGTTGCGGTTTTTTAGGGGATAGAAGTATGGGTGAAGTGACCGGCGACGTGGGGGTCGCCGGTATGGGGGTGTGGGGTCGGGTGTGGTGGCTGAAGGGGGTGTAGGGTTTGATTTTTTTTTTATTTGGGTTTTTTTTAGGTTTTGGGAATATTGGGTTGGTTGAAAATAATAAAGGGTGTTTGGAATTTTCAGGTGTGAAATTTTGTCATTTGGTGGAAATAAAATAAGAAGGGGGGAAGGGAATTGGGCCCGTGGGTCTGGGCTGGTCTGGTTGGAGTTTGGGATGTGGGCCTGGTCGGGTTTGGCCGACTGGGCCCTATTTTTTTTTGGATTTGGTTTGATGAATAATAAGGGAAAAGGGTGTTGGGCTTGGGAATAAAGGGATGGGTGTTTGGTCGAATGGGCCGATCCGGGTGGGCCTTGGATGGGGTCCGAAAATGAGTGACTTGTTTTGGGTAGAAATTATTTTGGGTTGGGAAATAAATGGGTTATGGGTTTAAAAAATATAAAAAGGAGTTTTATTATATAAAAGAAAGCTTTGCAAAATTTATAAATTGTAAAGATGACAATATGATAAAAACATAATATTTGCGAAATGCTTTGTGCTAAAATAAAAAATAAAAAATGCAATGACGTTTTTTGCGAAAAAAATAAAATAATATATAATATTAGGATAAAAGTATGATTATGATATAAAATTGCAAATGACAATAAAAAATGCAAATAATAATGATATATATACATATATATGCCTATATTTAAAAATTGTTTTAAAGTGTCAAAAATATTAAAAATTGCAAATAAAATCATAAAAGATGGGACAAAATTGGGTGTCAACAACAAGCGATATGGACTTTGAACTTTAATTGGAGGACACTGAACAAGAACATTAAGTTTCGAAACCTCAAGATGAACCACCAGTTTCTGATCCTCAACCTGAGCCCTCTGTCTCTGTTCCACAATGTGAATCTGAAGACGAGGAGATTCCCGACGATACCCCGTTAAAGAGGTTTTGCCCCAGATGAATCCCCCGTAATGCAAGAACAGATGTTGCTCAGAATGTTGTCAAAAATGTCACAACATCTCAAGCAACATTCCAACAAGCCTCAAAAGGGACATCATCTCCATCCTCCTCGAGCAATACAGAATCAGAAACTGAAGTTGAGGTAAATGCTTATTCTGACAAATTCTATTCCAAAGAAAAATTTGATAAATGGAATTGATATCGGAATTGGGTTATCAGGGCAGAAAAGGTATTAGATTTAGCCTCATGTTCTGAATATGGGTTGATTGAATTCCTTGAAGATCGTAAGCTTCTGAAATCTGTTCCTGGGAGAGTATACCTCTATAACAAAATCTATAAGTTTACTCCCCTAATTATCAATCAATGTTTGGGAACTGAGCATGAAATTGGAAGCAGTACTACTGAAAGGGCAACAGAAAACAGGGACGAGATAATAGAATACCTCACTAGAGGTATAGTGAAGAAATGGACTTCTCGATGCCCTGCCTCAAAACTCACTGCCCTATTTTCCACCTTACATAAGATTTCTATTCACAATTGTCTACCTTCACTTAATGAGTCAATTATTACTACCGATCAAGCCTCTCTGTTATACAAAATAGGAAAAAAGGTTGAGAATTGTCTTAGGAAGAATGATTTAATACCAAATAGCCAATTTGGCTGAAAAATAGTCAACCTTGATCCTTCCCTATCCCTCTTTGATCTATCAAATTCTACTTACCCAAGGCTTTGAGCCTAGAAATGAGGATATTTAGGGAACGCACCAGAGGTATATTTAGTGAATAAAGCAATCTTGAAAAGCAAAGACATAGTTATTGACCTTCTCTGGCAAAAGGAAGCTAACATTGAGAATGTTGCCCGAAATGTTCCAAACATTCTAGGCAACACTAGTAAAAGACAGTCACCTCTGTCTACAGACTAGCTGGTTAAACAAATTACAAAGCTCAACCAATAAATCTCAGAGGTTGATGCTGTAATGGATGCCGTAGTACAGGCCAGATACCAGTTCTTATTGTTGCTTTCTTCCTAAAAAGGGCGAGATAATTCTACTGTGCAGGGGGGAAAGAGCTCTACTGTGCAGGGGAAGGAAATAGTTGAGTAGGGGGAGGAAAGAGCTCAGAGTTCTGCTGCTGCTGCTGATGTTGCTACTGCTGAAGCAGAAGCTGATGCTACCAGGCAGAGAAAAGAGTAAGCTTAGATTATGTAGAGGTAGAAAGCGGCTGGAAGCTACTACTGATGTATAATATGCAAGAGAGGAACAACTGATGTTGATTGATGATTGATTAATTTGGACTATGTATGTTTTTGTTTTGATTGGATATTTGGTGATGTATTTGACGATGATCTGACAATGTTTTTGTTCTGGGATGATGTGTTTGAATGGTTTAGTTTTCTTATCTTGTCTAATCCTATAAGTTTTGTGTATATCCATGTTTGTGCTAATATTATATCTTATATAATGGTATACACTAGTATACATATATTGTGTTTGTATATCACAACAGGTTAAGGGGGAGCATTATTGTACTCATAGATGTTTGGACAACATTTATGACATTATCGTAAGTCACTTGCACAGATTAGAATAGGTTTTGTGAAGAAAGGTAAAAAGGGGGAGAATGTTAATATTGGGTTTGGTGTTGTGACATTTTGCCCAACATATCATTTTCAGTACTAAGTTAAAATTCAGAAATGTTGGAACAAATGTCACGACATTCGGACCAACATTCTGTTAAACAGTTTTGCCTTACTTCACGGACTGAAGCAAATCTCGTGAGATTTTTACCACGATGTAAAAGTGAATTTGCAAGGATTTTAGAAGCTGATGAAGCACGTGGGAAGAACAAGTCAAAGCTGGTGCTAAGCTTTGGGAACAAGTCCAAGAAGTTGAGGATTTTGCTCCATGATTTTCTCCAACAAATCCTATCGGCTGCCCACTTTTCCCTCAACTTCCACAATCAATCGATGAGATTTTCAAGGAAGACTCTCTACTATAAATAGAGAGGGAAGAAGAGTGATTTCGACATCCAGAAAAATATTGCAAAAATATCAAGAGAGCTCTCGAGAATTCATCTCAGAAAACTGGATCGCTAGTGTTGCTTGAGTGTGTCGACGACATTCTGTCCAACATTATAATTGCTGTTTAGATTCTAGATTTGTTCTTCATTGAAGCAATTATAATGAGATGTTATAATGAGATGTTGTCTATGTCTATTTAGATAGATTTTTCAGGCAGAAGTCATCTGCGACTTCAACTTTTTAAATCCTTTTGTAATATTGTAAAAGAATGAATTTATTCAATTATATACATATATATATACAATACTTTCGGTCATTGACCTTCATAAGTTATATAATCAATATAACCTATGTAAATATTAAATCTTTGTGTTCTTTATTATTTCCACTGCTATTTACTCTTTAAAGGTTTTTCAGTTTTATCGAAGTGTTGTCACTTGTGTCTGACAATATTATTTCCGACATTTACAAACTGCATTGGCATTCGAATTATTTTTACTTCCAGTTTTTGTTTTTTTGTTCCATAGCATACCCCCGGGTCCTGGCAATATCCAGTTAAAAAATTATTTTTGTTTGATTGACTTTAATTTCTTCTTTTCTTTTTACCAAGTTTAGTGTTTTTTGATAAAATTTCATATTAGTAGTAAGTTCCTCTACTTGAACTCAATGCCTACCAAAAGTAAGCCATCTGGTTCATAATAATTATTCGCCTAGCCTTTTTATTTTGGTCCAATATGAGTGTTTACTTACATAATCAAGATAGATTAACTTTATTTTTTAAGATTTACCCTTATTAAGTGCTAAGTGTCTAGATTTCAATGTCTTAAGTTAATAGTAATATGCAAATTTTAGTTACAAATAGTTTAGATAAAATACATTTTCTTTTAGAAAGTATCTTTTTAGGGATATTCTAAAGGCTAAGTGAACACTAATTTTGAACCGGAGAAAGTAATTAGCATCATTTTTTGTTGATTGAAACCTCAATCCACTCTCTCACCTTCCCTAACTCCCAAAATTATAATCTTCAAAAGTCGTTACACCACCATACAAAACAAAGCATCCAACCGAATCTACTATTCCAAGATTCCAAATTGTTTTGAAAGTATAATTGAAATGAAATTAACCATTTTTCACTTCCTCATTCCACATTTTGCCACGTGGAAGCAACCCAATTCGCCAAGTAATTGATGTCCTATGGCCTACTCAAGGCTGACTAAAAGCCCACAAACATTTATCAACGTTAAAGGGATCGTTAAACTTTTCAAGTCTTTAAGAGAAAAAAAGGCCACCTAAGCCTTACCAACCTTATTTGGACATTCACCACTATATAAATTAAACCTCTTTGTAACAGAACATGTCCTAAACTTGTTACACTTCCTAACTGGATCCTACCAAATTCTTCTCCAAAAAATGGACTGGACCAGAGGCCACACTATAGGCCACGGCTCTACAGCCACCATCTCGATCACCATGTCACACTGCTCTGACGAGATTTTCGCTATCAAGTCCACGGAGCTGTCTCGGTCCGAATTCTTGCAAAAGGAGCAGAAAATTCTATTAACATTGAACTCACCTTACGTAGTTGGTTACAAGGGGTACGATGTAACCAGAGAGAACAATAAGGACATGTTCAATCTTATGATGGAGTACATGCCAGGCGAGACACTCACCGATGAAATTAGGAAGCAGGGAGGCCGGTTGAATGAGCAGTTGATAGGATATTACACGAAGAAAATTGTTCAAGGACTAGACTACCTACATTCAAAAGGCATGTTGCATTACGACATTAAGGGACATAACATTCTGGTATGTAAAATCGGTGCCAAAATTGCAGATGCTTGTCGATCAGGCTAAATGGAACGGTGGAACGCCTATGTACATGGCACCAAAAGTGGCTCGTGGGGAAGAACATGGATTTCCAGTTGATATATGGGCGTTAGGATGCATAATTATATAAATGGCCACCGGTGGCTCACCGTGGACTAATGTTGACAATCCTGCTTCTTTGCTTTACCATATTGCATTTTCTGGACAAACACCAGAAATTCCAAAGTTTTTGTCTTCACAAGCAAGAGATTTTTTAACCAAATTGTTCTCGCCCCGAATTCTGTTCTCTTCCATTTTATCGGCTGATGAAATCGGGAGACAAATTGATTCCTTAACTTAAACGATTTGGGCTGGAAACGTAACTCTAATTTCCAGCAATGGGCTCCCCAACTACTCCAGAAAGTATTAGGATGGTGGTATGAGTAAACTAAGAGGTAAGAAACATGAATGCAGCTGAGTACAGTAAAGTAAAGGATAAAATGAAGTAAAAAGGATAAAGATAGATAAAAAATGAGTTGTTTGATTGATTGGGTCTGTTTGTATATACAAAAATGATCCTACTTATAGTACCAAAAAAGAAAAAAAATTGCACAACGTGACCCCCCCCCCCCCATGTCATCCATCAAGTAACCCACTAAGTTCAATGGCCGACTACGGGGGAGGTGGTCCGGAAACCCTTTTGACTTGGTCATTGAGGCGTCTGCATCTGAGTGGGACTCAGTCATACCTCTAACTAACAACTCGGCTAAGATGCCTTAGTAGCCGATGGATTTCTTGTAGTCGAGGGCTAGGAGTAAATTCGGCACTGGAACAGTTCGACTATCACTGAATTTGGCTAAACACTTAAATTACTTTTGAGTGTTAACAATTGCCCCTCTACATTAACTCGAGTATGACTGCTGAGTTGATGTATCCGAAAGTAGCCGTCATTTCAGTCTGACAGCCGTGCATGTCACTTCAATCGTCTCATCTCCGGTGCATGCAATGATGATCATTAAAAAGCTCTTCTTTCCTTCCACAGAAACGTCTCGGTTCCACCAACACTTTCTGACGAATTCTTAGATACACGTTTTGGGTGAAAAGACCCCCAGCAGAGTGTCAATCATATCCCCAAGAAAAAAAAAGTACTTTAGGAGAGACGTTCCACACAAGGTTTCTAATTCAATCTTCTCGGTCATTCCCGAATTCCTCGCCTTTTTCTAGAAAACCATGTCTTCATCTTCTTCTCTATCTCTGGGGTCGGATAGCACCAGTTTGGCTGCTGATGACCTAATCCCCACTTTTGCCTTCATAGATGAGCAACTGGTTCTCGCCCCTTTTGGTACATCTGAATAAGGTGACCTCCTTCTTTCTCAGCATGTAAGCCCGGCGAACTACGACCTTCTGATTACCCTTGGGGGATGATAACCCCCACGTTGCTTGATGTGACATCAATACTTGGCCTTCCGATTCCGGGAGCCGAGGCGCATATCCTAAGTGATATAGATATTGTCGATTTAGGCATCAAAGTCTCAAAGACTTCTTCAGGCTACGACCAGTTTTTATCTTTATTATAATGTGATTATCTCTTTGACATGTATCTTTAATGTCTACCTTGTATCCATAGGCGTCATTAGCCCCTGTTCCGCCTGTTTAGGCGCTAATCTCGAGCTTTACTCACTGTTACTTCTGTTTACATACTTCCTGGAAGGTACAACTGCATATGTTGTGGAATCGATGCTTCGTACGTTTAGATCCAATTCACGGTGTTAAATGACCCCATGACCTGTCAAGATTTCTTGTCTTATCATTATTATATCTCTCACCGATCGAGTGCTCATTTGTCTTACCTTTACATTTCCATTTCAAATTTCCTTGGGGAAAAATATCTTATCTCCAAGTACCTCTCATACTCCATTCCTGAACACCAGAAAATTGCCACCTTTGGCCCAAGAGTTCCTTCTGTCCCTCATCCACCATTGATTCTTACGACGTTCTAGAATAATTATACATTTGTGAGACCTGCATAACTATAATCTCATTCACCTTTATCCTTCTTGTTATAATCCTTCATTCTATTCGTCACTAAGCGGAAAATATTTATGCCTTGATACTTAATCATGCCATTTCATTTATACTTGTTAACTGTTTTCATATTTCCTACCACCATCCCTTGACTGTACCATAATTCTCATCCTCAATTGCCCCTATTATTATACAGGGGTTACATTCATGAAGCTATTTTGTGTGCTCACCCACTCCTTTGGATATCCTGAGCTTTATCTAATATAATAATCCATTTGTTACTTGAGCAAGTTGTGATACTCGTTCTTCACACCTCTTTTCTTTGCATGACTTGGTGATTTTCAAATCCCAAATGTCCTCGAGCTGCTGCTGAACTTGAAATGAAATTGTTGCTACTTTGTTGAAAATTGAAAAAAAAAATTGTGCCTGCTATGCTTGTTGTCTAAACCACTGTTATGCTCGAGAGACTTTCCTATGCTGTCGTTTTTAT
Organism: Anisodus tanguticus; assembly: GCA_034509755.1. Classification (NCBI taxonomy): domain Eukaryota; kingdom Viridiplantae; phylum Streptophyta; class Magnoliopsida; order Solanales; family Solanaceae; genus Anisodus; species Anisodus tanguticus. The sequence goes on along the minus strand of CM067552.1, from coordinate 11,897,450 downwards.
TTCTACTTGTTGTGGCTGTCCTTTGTTGTTGCATGTCGCTGCAAGTCTCGAGTGAACATATCATTACTCAAGTGCTGAACTTTGATAAGTTGTTGCACATCCTGAGAATATGCTACCTGTCAAGGTTATCTGACTACTGCTGTTTTGAACCCACTGTCGTTGCATCTTCTTGCTACACTTTGGTAGTTTAATGATGCACATGCTGCTGCATTTTGTTCTCTGTTGCTATGGCTCAATTGTTGCACCTTCTAGCATTTTTATGGCTATGCTTGATATACTGCTACTCTTTGAATTTCTTTCCCGGTGATGCTTCTGTCGAAGTTGCTACTTTACTACAAGACGGTCAGGGCGGTCTCACTCGACCTTTACAACTTTGACTTAGATATATCGGTATCTTTGAACTATTTAAATATCGTCGATCCCTGACTAATAAATTGATTCAGTTATAAGCTTCCTGATTCTCCCGAGGGGCCTATCTCTATATTACTTCCCAAACAGATCCTCCTACATCTATATATAAACACTGGTTTGTCAAGAATACGCAAGAAAAGCACTTCGAATTGTTGATTAATCGTCAGAGATGGCTTAGAACCAATAGTTCATTATCTAATGGATCTTTCCGTTCTAATACTCTATCCAAGAGTTATCAGTATAATGCTTCAGGATGAGGTCGTTCCTGAGAGGCAACCAATTGATTCAATACCTGCATTGGTCTCCTTACATCCTAATCAGATAAAGCCGGGGGTAGAATTGATGGTACATGAGCCTTTCTCAACTCCTCTTATGCTACAGGATTCGCCGATCCCTGGGAAAGTAACCTACTCATATCCCCTGACGAATCTGTCTTAATGGAAAGCATACCACTCGTATTTATATTCAATCCAACTTCAATCTCCCTGCTAATCATAATCCTTCTGGAAGAAGGTATTGCTGTAATCGTAAATACGATAAGGTCTACAGAGAAAATCTTTACAATTTTCTGCGTTCCGATGCTTAGTACTTCCTTTACCTTACTAAACATTTTGCTTTCCAGGCTTGCATTATCTCTTCCAGCTTCCGTATATGAGTGAGACAACTCATCACAATCTCAAATTTTAACAATATTACTGCCCCTTCTGGCGTATCAATCGTCTTGTTAGAAATCACTCATTTATTGGCTATGAGTATAAACTAAACGAAGTATTTTGGTAACCGGCATTACTAAAATTGTAACAGGCATGAGTTAAACTCGAACTCTTAAAACTCAGCTCTGCTGCACGATCTATGATATGAAATAATGGAAAGCATCTCTAAATGTCAGGCAACCTCCTGCTTATAAGTGTGGTGCACAACACACCCATAAACAAGACTCTACTAGACAACTTGTAAACTCCCTATGATAAACCTGGCTCTGATACCAAATTTGTCACGACTCAAACCGAAAGGCCGCGATGGAAACCCGGATCCCACCCGCCGGGTACCATCAATCGTACTGTCCACACCTAATTATAATTAAATACGGACTAAGTCAAAAAAGATTATGAAAAATCTTAACCACAAAACCCAACTTATATATATACCAAGGACGACAAGACCATACAAGATTACTACACACAGGACACTTGTCTACAACCTCTAAAAGAGTATACGACATCAAAGGTCGGGACAGGGCCCCGCTGTACCCATATATACAAGCAAAAATTACCATACCAAGATAGAATAACACTCTAAAACAAAGGGAGTGCTTTGAAATCCGTTGAGTCAGCAACTACTAACGTGGATCGTCGCCTTGCCTACGTGAACCTGCGGGCATGAAACACAGCGTCCCCCGACAAAAGAGACGTCAGTACGACTGATGTACTGATTATGGAAGACATAAACAATAGTATAACAGGGATATAACAACAACTGAAACAGAAATAGCTGACCAGCAGTAAATGCCTCTGAGGGCCCTAATACATATGCCTAAATGTTATGCACAATGCAAATGCGGTATACATATAAATATTGGCCACACAAGGGCATCTTCCTATCCATAACCTCCTATGTGGGCATTAGGTTATATCGTATTGGCCACACAAGAGCATCAATATTGGCCTCTTCGGGCTCTTTCATGATAGTTTGTACCAGCTGTAGGTGGTGTGCGTATATAACGTCTTTCCCTTTCCCCATATCCCCTACATATCATATCATATTTACCATATAGTAGTGTGCATAGCACAAGTGGGTCCAGGATAATATATGAATATAATGCGAATGAAAATGCATGAATGACAATAAAATATCATGAGTGACATAATATCCTTGTACATTCGGTTAACACTGTGAATATCAACATATGCCTCAATAAGGACTTAGGAACATATTTAGACATACTTTCAACATAGAATTCAATAATATGAATATTCTCAACTTCTAAGAGTAGAGCAATTTATGGAATAATATCACGGTTATATTTCATTACATGAAACATGCCAAAAGAAAAAAAAAATTGCCTTAACATACCTCGATTAATAACGGAACCAGTCTTGCCTTTTCCTTTCTCGAGCAAGGTTGCTGCTTTTTTTTTTCTATACCATAAATTGAGACTCATAAGTAGTAAAGGGTACTGTACACATATACCTATGTTCAATGGACGATTTTCTTGTTACATGCAAAGGTTGTCTACTTCATACATTTTTTTCCAAAAGTGAAATTGTTTGCTTCGGTTAAAAGTGTTGGAAATTTTTTGGCAAAGTGAATCACGATTTGTTCTTCCCATAACATATTAATACTAACCCCCCCCCCCCCCCTAATTCACTGGCCACTATATGGGCTGCCACCAACTAATCCCCTAGACTTAGTCACTAGGTAGATTAATTTTGAAGACTACACGTAATGTCCCCCACTAACTCTTGTCCCTTCACAATTATTAATTGATCCAACAATTAATCAATTATACACATAATTAATTTCATGATCCCAATTCACTTAAATCTTAATAACTTATAAGACCCGTATATACTCAATGTCATAATTTTGTAATATGACACTAGTCCATAACCTCTTTGTGGATATACAACTGTTATCCCCGTCGTCACATTTCTTACGTCCAAAATTATTTCGAGATCGCATTCCTTTATATGCTAAGCTCTTTATTAGCATATGTAAATATAACATAAATTTTCCCAACGCTCGGGTCTATTTACACACACCTAGCGATTTTCCATACGCCTAACGATTCAAATAGTGACTCAAAAGTACGGGATGTTACAAGTTTATAACCAACAACCGCCGGATATCGCCTCTTCCAGTCGATGATGCCGAGCATCATGCTTTTCTAATTTTTTGGTTTAGCCGATACTTTGTCTGTACGGGCTCGTGTGCAGTTGTGAAAGAGCTGGAAATTTATGCGGCGTTAGCCATTTTGGGGAGGGATGTCAACTGGGCATCTCTCTTCTTGACCTATCTTTACATGGCTTGGGGTGATGCCCAGGTGAGGTTAAGGGATTCTAGAAACCTGGATACCTTAGCCGGTACCCTGTGGTTTTTTCAGTTGTGGATCACCCTCTAGTTTCCTGAGTTTATCCCAGATAAATTTAATGACCACCACTTTCTGTTAAACCCGTCAGTATTAGCCGATACTCTTCGGAGAATACCCCTTGTACCCCAGGATATTTTTGCCGCAGTCTCCATCCTGTATGGTTTGTCTAGAGACCATTATACAGATTGGCAACCGGTCCTAGAGAGATGGGTCACCCCTGATTGGGTCTGTTAAGTAGCCGATGAGAACTTTACTTTCTTCCAACAGAGGACTATGGTTCTCATACGGGGGAGGATTCTCATGGCCAGTGACTTGTTGGGTGGTTTGAAGCCCACTTCTAGGAATAGTAAATTCACCACGGAGCCATATCAGCCGAATTCTGTAGGAAGATAATTTGGCCTTACTCAGCACGTGTCGTGGCCCCACCGCAGTATTGTCAGTTCAACCCAGCGCTGCCTTCTTGATGCAGAACAAGCAAAGAAGTTAGTCGATCATAATCTTGACAGGCTTGGCCTGTTTGACTGGCAGTTGTTTCCCCTGAGAGCGAATACTACCGTCGCTTTTGATGATTAGTGGGATACGAGAAGTTTTTGCAATCTCCTTTAGATGTTTATTGTGATCGACTGATTCTGTCGAGAAAAAAGAAGAACCTGAAAACCTCTAAACCATAGCCAAAAGAAGCCACTCTGAAAGTTGGTTCTTCTAAATCGGCTAGGCATGTTGGCTCAAGGTCTTCAGTTCGGTTGCGGCAGACGACGAGAAAAGGTAAATTGTATGCTATATATGTGTCGGCCAGATTGTTCTTGTGAATTTTCGGCTAACATCTCTTATACATCTTTCAGCAACTCCATCTCCTCCAGTGTTTGTTGATCTGGAGACTACTCTTGACACCGAGTCCCATCACCCAGGAAACCAGTGTCCAAGCAACCCCGATGAAGCGGAGGGGTTGTCATTCGAGATTATAGTGAGGAAGGCCCCCATAGACACGGAGTTCCTATTTATGCCAAGGAGGAAGAAGAAATTAAGGTATATTACTCGGCTGGCTAAAACACATTCGCATCGGCTCCTAAGTTTTCTGTTTGCTCTCCAGGGTCAACAACTGATAAGGCGCAGACTGCTGCATAAAGCGTCTGATACTCCCATTCATATTAGCGGATCATCTTCCCTGTCTCATGCTCTCATGCACTCGCAGGACCCATCATCGGATGCCCTCAAAGCCACATTTTCTTCTGCCGAGGCTTCCGATGTTGGGGTAGCCGTAGAGGTATACCATTTCCCATATGTTTGGCCTTTCACTGCCTCTGGGCAGTTGTCTCTATACTGAATATGTCCTTTCTATACAGGAGACCGCTGCAGATAATCCTTCAACTGAAGCCCACCCAACTGACGACTCAGATGTACCAACCGAAATTATCCCGAAAGATGTGCTTTTGCATTACTTTGGCTCAGTCGACACTGCGTCTCCACCAGCTTCACCTGTTGGCATCCATCTAGATCGAGTCGAGGAGTTTCTCGCCAGGGAAATTCCAACAAACAAAGAAGAGTTCCATGCTCTGAGCGCCTTTTTACTCTAATTGTCAAAAGAAAAGACGGATTCCCCGGTTCTGGCCACCACTTACAATGACATGGATTTGGATCTGAATGGTTTATTTTCTTTACATAGAATGGCCAAAGATATCCATGATGAGGTTGTCGCTGCTCTGTAACACTTGGGGTCTCTTCGGCAAGAAAAGAACGTCATTCAGACTTCTTTAAAAGATGTGAATGCAGAAAGGCAACAAAATGTCAGCCGAATGAATGACTTGCAGGAACAGTTGTCCAAACTGCGAGTTGAGTTAGAGTGGATCTAAGCGGAGATCGGGGCTATTATTCTGGCTATATGTGCCTTGTACTCGGCTATTGGTGCCCACGACTCCTCCAGTTCTTCTTTGTTTCGGTAGAGCCTTCAATTGGATAACAAAATCTGGGAACTTGGTAACCAGCAGGCGGTTTGGAAACTGGATCAGAGAGCTGGTAGTGAACGGCTGGCCAAACTGGAGAATGAATGGACTGAGTGGAAAATCCATCTAGTTCAAGCAATGCCAAAAATCACTACTCCCTTGGTAGTTGATCTTGTTGCTGGGTTGTCAACCGATACCCTTATGGACTTGAAATCTGAAGCCATCATTGCTTCTGTTGTTCAAGAGGTATCGACCGATACTCAGGCTTTTTCCGAGGCCCAATCGGCTGTAGTGGATGAGCCTTTGTTGGGTGCTGAAAGAGAGATAATGGTCAAAAACACACATGATGTATTACCTTTTTTTTCGTAAGTTTTCTATCCGATTACGGCGAACCGATGCAATTTTGGTCAGCGGCTTACTTCGAACGTCGTTCCGCTCTTTCCCAATCTTTTGCCACATCTGCAATCAGTATCAAGACAACTCGATACTGGGACAATATTTCTTGAATCTGCACCAACTTTTGCTTCTCAACTTACCGATATCGCAATTTCTCCTCCCTCAGAATTCTATCTTCACCCATGCATCCCTAATCTTCATTCAAGTCCCGACGATCAGGACAAAATTGCCTAATCAGTCAACGTCTTTGGGCGAAAACTCTTTCATCGTCGACGGCCAAAGAGGGGCATTTGTTGACACCCAATTTTGTCCCCTCTTCTAATTATTTATTCGCGATTTGAAATATTTCGACGCCTTATTTTGGCCATTCCTTTATCTTTAGTTAATTTCACTATGCTTCTCAGTCTTGAAAATCTTCCGGAGTATTTTTGAATATTTTACCAATTGCCACACAATTTTGAATATACTAGGTATTATGTTCTTATAATTAAAGTAGTCAAAAAGTAATTTTAATATTCCGACGTCGGTATCGATGATCGATTTTCTCTTATAATATTTCACCAATTATTAAATTAATCATTCTTTTATGAATATTCTATTTTTCTCAAACTAAATATGTATATTAAATAACTTGTATCATAATTTATATAAGTATGCACTTTTTGGGAATTAATTAGGACGAAGAAGCATATTTTCATTAATTAAAGTAGGAAAAGGAATTAAGGGAATTGGATTAGTTAGGGGTGAGCACGGGTACATGGTACCCAGATACCCGACCGGAACCGATACTATCGGGTAGGTTCCGGGTAGATATATTATAATAACGGGTAGATTCCGATTATTAAAATTAGGAACCGATCAATATCGGGTCCGGTTCCGATTCCGATAAATAGAAACCGGGTACCCAGACCCGGAACCGATACCCGGACCCTATGAACCTACCCCCATTTAAATTATTTAGTTTTGGGCTTTGGAGCGTTTAAGTTTATGGCCCAGTCCGGTTAAAACTTAAAAGGTCATATACGGATATACACTAACACTACGCACTACGCAAGGTCGTCCTAATTTAATTTCTCTTACTTTCCAATTTTTTCATTTAGAGGCAGAGGCACTGAGGCGCAGCTCGCAGGTTCGCCATCTCCATCGCCATCGCCATCGCCAGTCGCCATTACGTAGCTCGCGCCTCGCAATAGCCTCGCACTCGCAGCCTCTCCTCTCTCTTGTTGTCACTGTTTCTCACTCCAGAAGCTTGACAAAGGTTGCGGCATTGCGCTCAAATTCCTCTCGGTTTTGTTAAAGGTAATGAATAACCCTTAAAGTTGTTGCATAGTGAAGAACATTAGATTTTTGCATGTATTGGCTTAATCAAAACTGCATGAGATAGATCTGGTCTTGTGTGTGTTAAATAGTTCAAATTTCTGATGATTCAATAGAGAATATTTTGAATTAGTTTGGGTTGATTTTTGTTAGTTTAGATTGAATTAGTTTGGGTTGATTTCTGTTAGTTTAGATTGAATTAGTTTGGGTTGTTTTTTATTGTTGTTAGTATTTGGGTTGATTTCTGTTAGAAAAGCTAGTAATTGGGTTGATATTTCCCTTTTATTGTTTGTTGTTATGCTCAATTTATTGGAGTTGCTGTTTTGTTCTCTCCTCTCATAATATTTTGATATTTAGAAAATTGAAAAAGCTAGTATTTGGGTTGATTTCTATTAGAAAAAGCTAGTATTTGGGTTGATATTTCCCTTTTATTGTTTGTTGTTATGCTCAATTTATTAGAGTTGCTGTTTTGTTCTCTCCTCTCATAATATTTTAATATTTAGAAAATTGAAAAAGCTAGTATTTGGGTTGATTTCTGTTAGAAAAAGCTAGTATTTGGGTTGATATTTCCCTTTTATTGTTTGTTGTTGTCTAGTTGACTTTGGGTTTGCGCATTTAGTGGAGAATCGACTTCCATGGTCCCGGAGATAGAGATCTTATCCCTGGTCTACCTTGCCGCTCCCTAGAGTGTGTAGAAGGGGCGAAGAAGAGGTGCCTTATTGAATAAGGATAAGGGGCTCCACTCTTATGGGAATATGCTCAATTTATTGGAGTTGCTGTTTTGTTTTCTCATTTCATAATATTTTAATATTTAGAAAATTGAAAAGGCTAGTATTTGGGTTGATTTCTGTTAAAAAAAGCTAGTATTTGGGTTGATATTTTCCTTTTATTGTTTGTTGTTATGCTCAATTTATTGGAGTTGCTGTTTTGTTCTCTCTCTCATAATATTTTAATATTTAGAAAATTAAAAAAGCTAGTATTTGGGTTGATATTTCCCTTTTATTGTTTGTTGTTATGCTCAATTTATTGGAGTTCCTGTTTTGTTTTCTCATTTCATAATATTTTAATATTTAGAAAATTGAAAAGGCTAGTATTTGGGTTGATTTCCGTTAGAAAATTGGAGTTGCTGTTCTGTTTTGTTTTATTTTGATATTTTTTTTTGGTAGATGACTGAGGCTAGCACGGCATCCACAACTCGTGCACCATCGAAAAAGAAGGCAACAAAATCTGAGGCTTGGGAGCATTTTCTTAAAGCAATAGATGAGAAAACTGGTAATGTTGTTTCTATTTGTAATTATTGCAATGAAGGCTTAGCTTATAGTGTTAACAATGGTACCTCATCCATGTGGAAACATTTGAGAAGTTGCAAAAAGTATCCTCACAGTATTGACAAGAAACAAAAATTGTTTGGTGCTCATTTTAAAGGTAGTATAAATGGGGATAATGAGCATATGCTTAGCACTTGGAAATATGATAAAGAGTTTTGTAGGCACATGTTGGCTAGGATGATTATTATTGATGAGCAACCATTTAGAACGGTTGAACGTGAAGGTTTTAGGGATTTTGTGTCGACATTACAACATTTATTTAAGCATATTTCAAGATTCACAATTGCTAGGGATTGCATAAAACTTTATGTTTGTGAAAACTCATGCTTAAAAGATAAGTTGTCGTCTCTTAAATCTAGGATTGCTCTCACCACTGACATTTGGACTTCCATTCAAAATTTGAGTTACTTATGTCTTACCGCTCACTTTATTGATGAAAATTGGAATTTGTTACCAATTAATTCTATAATTGGGCTAATTAATTCCACCAATAAAACCGACTCAAGCCCAAATCGGCTACCCCATTTCGCAGCCCAATCCCCAACACCCAAGCCCAACCCATTTCACCCCTAAAACCCAATCGGACCAGCCCAAAATTCCCCAAAAATAACAAACGAAACCAGACCTTCAGCTAAACGACATAAAATCCGGCGGCCCTCTCTCCAAAATCCACCGGATAAATGCCATCACCAGTCCCTGCCACCACTTCCTTTCCACCTCAGACATATCGCATCACCCACGGTCCTTTTCCCCTTTTTTAAAACCTCCGAGCTTTGAATAGCTCGCCCAAGTCGAATCGACCTGCAAATCGAAAAGCATGCATGAGGCGTTAGGTCTCCAGGACGAACCTCGAGGACTCTACGGGTAAAGGTAAAATCCAGACCTCTTTATCATCATCTGTTCCTTTTCAAAAATCTCAGAGAAAACCGTCACTTCCCTTCTTTTTGAATTCGAATTTCAAACTAAGCTTCTTGAAGAAGCTGTTGAAACCCCTCAACTATTGGCTATAAATACAGCCTTTGGGTTGTGTTTAAGGGGGCCGGGAAAAAAATCACAAAATCAAGGACTATTCTTGAGTCCGAAAAAATCAGAAAAAGAATACTGTTTTTGTGCCCCAAAATTCTCGATTAAAATACCCTTTATTTCTTAATTTTCAATCCAAAATCCCTTTTGAATAGTAGTTTAAATCCTCAGAAAATCTCTCATTTTACATTTTTTGGTTGTTTCTGTGTTTTGTTCCGGGTCGGGTCTGTTTCTGTTTCGGGTCTTCGAAACCGGGTCCAAAAAATCAGAATTTCAAATCAGTAAAGCAGACTTCCGTAATCAAAAATCAGAATTCCAAAACATCTTCCCCAAGTATTCGACGATTCAAAACGCGCTTCGGTTCACTGTCCGAAGAAGATCAGTAAACTCAGAACTCCACTCAGTCTATATTCCTGTATTTCTTTGCATTTTTGTATTAATCATGTAGTAATTTAGCTTGTTTCATGTTGTATGTCCGTTAGTGTCTAAATGTGAATTTCTTTATAGGCCTGATATCAAACACCAAGTAATGACATAGTTCTTAGTTCTTCAGGGATTTAGGTGTATCTTAGTTATCCTGCTTGCCTATTTTCTGTTGCATAATGAATGATATACGGTGTACTCAACCTAGAGTCCTTACTAGCATGTCTATAAGCCTGGAATATGTGAGTTTTAGGATGATAAATATAATGAATGAAAGGGAGTATGGTGTGTTCTATGTTGGTTTAAATTTTGTAGACTCGTGGTCAACTGGAATGTTGAAATATGTCTATCCTATTGAACTCTTGTAACTGATTCATTTTCTGCAGTTGATATTTGCTTATTAGCTATGGTATGTGGGAATGTTTGATTTGCGGTGAACTTGAATATATTGTGTAAAGAACTGTTCACATGTCATCTCTTTGATTAAAGAATAATAAGAGTCATTTAGCTAAATTTTTGGTTATCCAACATGCACAATACTTGCATGAGAAGAACTAAAGATAACTAATGCAAGCTCTATGTGTGTCCATATCTGTCTGTTTCAGCACATGCTAGTTCTTAAAACAACATGAGGTTTTTCTCGAGTTTTTCTATTGACTCTCTACATACATGCCTAGTCTGATGTCATGTATTGGCCTTCAAAGTGATAGAATGGTGTCTGCACTGATCTTTTGCACTTCTCTGAACTTGCCTACTATATTAACTCCAAGCTACATACTAGTTTTGACTTACAATTATACTCGTACAGTAAGCATGTATAGGATGATTGAGTATTGTAAATTACTGGAAATTTGAATTTGAATCGACTTAAGAGGTTTTGTATGGCCAAGGGTCTCATGTCTCTTGATAAATCATGCCTCTATGCCCAAATTTCCTGTTCATGAATGTCACATTGATCTACTTTAGTGTGCGAGTCTATCCCTTTGAGCATGCTGGTCCTATGAAATGGGTTGTATATGTGTTTAGGAACATATCAAGTCTATTGTGATGATATTGCCCTATCTCTTTCAAATGCTTTGGTTACTAACATATGATTTCTTTGAATCATTCCTTTCCCCTTATGACCCGATTAGGATTTTGTGTAATTGATTTGGACAAATAGAGTTACACTATCCATAGCATTCTTACTGAAAGCATGTCCATGTCTGAATATGTTTGTTGCAACCCTCTGGGTTTTGTTGGCGAGTTATATGGTTCTTTCTTGTTTGGTCTTCGTAATATGGCATGTGGGTGGTACATATATGCAAGTTTATTTTGTTTCCTCTCTAGCTTTGAACCATATGTGTATATTTGTTTCATTTCAGCAAGATATTTGATAAATAGAGAGATGTATAATGAGTTTTCCTTCTTTGTGTCATGACTAAAGCCTACACTTTTGCTCTACATAAACTTGGTGATTTTATGCAAAATATTTCTATGATATACCGAAGTCAGGTCTGACCATATATACCAATAGGCTTAGGCAGACCACCATTTCCAGGAAATGACCTTAGTTGTGTTTAAAAAATCTGAATGTAGTTGCTTTCTGGACATTTCTGTGTGGGAAGATATGAGATATATAAGTGATATCTTCCATAATATATGAGGAGTAAAGTTCAGGTATACACCAAATGTATATCGGAGTTGTATCTCTTTTGTATACTCCCAAATATATCGGGGTTGTATCTCTTTAACCACTATAGATCTGTTGAGTAGGCCTGCCTATTTCGGTCCCCTTTGAAATCTGAAAATAGTCGTTGTGCCTGATATCTTTCTAACTGCCATAGCCGATATAACCTATTTATGTATATATTTTCATGTTCAGTTTGCTAATCCTCTCCTTTTCTTTTCATTTACATGAAATGCCTCTCAGGAGCAACGAAGAGTCTCGTTATGAGACTCTTCATGACCTTGCCAAACGAAGACCCGCATCCACATTCCTTGCATTCTCCAACCTTGGGATTTCAAAACAAATAGGGCGAGATGACATCGTCATCAGTCTTAGTTCCCTTTTAATATTATTCTTTAATTCTGTTATTTCTATTTTTGGGTTGTAATAATTATTTAATGTTTGTGTGATTGTTAGGATACTTAGAATAATTAGGCCATGAATGGATAATTAATAGGGTAGTTTAAAACGGAAATTCGCTGCTAGTTTATTTACTTTAGGCTCGGGTAGTTTAAAATTGGAAATCCGCGCTAGTCCATTTTAGGTTCGTCGCGCATGTTTAAACTTTCAAAAAAAATAATTCGGTCATCCTTTATTCATATTATTACCGTAAATAAGTTTGTTTTTTATCCGATTCGCTATAAAAATGATTTCCATAAGTCACTTACTTACATTATAAACCAATTGTTTTCCTCTTTACGGTCAATTGCAAAAAAATATGTGTTTTTTACATGATGCATACTTTTATCCAAAACCAACTTTACATGAATTTTCATAAAACAATGACATGCCTACTTTCGTCGGATTTTTGGCGGGAATTTATTTCTCAAAACCGCAAATACCTTTGCGTGACTCTTCAAAAGGTTTAAAAAATCTTATGTTGTCAAAATGAGTCTTTTAAATTAACTTTATAATTTTATACATATATTTTTTCTTAGCATAATAATTAACCTGAGTTTGATCGGATAATTGTAAGTTAGCGGATCTTAAAGGATGCCTAACCCTTTTTCTTTAGGATAATAAAGAACTCTTACTTAGAATCTCATAGTTTAATAGACTAATAATTGAAGTTAATTTAGGCGAGTGCTTAACCAAATAGATGTTCTAATTCATTTTAAAATATTTAGGTGGCGACTCCTTAAATCAATTTATGAACCACCAATATGATGTACTCCGTTTTTTTTTTTTTTTTGACGAAGGAACCCGCAGCCGCTACTCTCTCGAGTGCGCACAGGGTAAACCCCGGACTGACGCAATAGCCTGCAAACCACGTCAACCGATTAACCACACTTGACAAGCCATGTGTGACAGGCTCAACCAAGAAGGTTTATGCAGGGATCGAACTCGTGACCTTGCGGTCCCGCGCTCTACTGCTACACCAACTTGGCTACCCTTGCGGGTTGATGTACTCCGTTTTGATTTGGTTAAAACGGGATACTAAACTATTTCTGTATCTACTCCTAGCATTTGTCATTAATCTATATTAGTTTGATGAACCAACTACTTTCTCTCCTCTTGAAATCCAAGCTGTTTAAGTTTTTTAATGACACCTAACTAACCCATTTGATTTTTCTTCTCTCTAGGAGTGCCTAGGACTCAGTTGATCCACTATAACTACAAATCAGACTTAAAAGTAGCAAAGAACTCAATTTGTCCCTTGTGTCTTTCTCTAAACTGGTGTAACCTTGGAACGCTGTTGATTTTCTATTCTTGTAAGAACTTGTAGCTGCCAATATTTAACCTCGCGTAGTAGACAAAAACTGTATAGAAAATATATGAAAGGCTTATTAATCAGGTTCGCGACCTTTAGTTGATAGAATCATTAACCCCCATCCTACAACCAGGACATAATAAGGAAACTCTTGTATAGATCTGACGACTCTTGATGCCAAGAAGGAGACCAACTAGACGAGACAGACCATTGTTCATAGGTTGATCTATATTAATATAGGAGATAGAAAAGAGGAGCTATATTCAAAATCAGGCATAGAAAGACTGGAGACATTTGGGACTGATAACTGACCTTGATAAACCAGGATGAGACCATTAGCTTATTAGCACAACGTACGCTTACCAAAAGATCTTTCAGTACGGTAGAATGTAAGATCAGCATGGACCAAAGATGACAAGTCACCGAGCCTAATTTTCAAATGATCAAAATCCCCAGAAATCATTAAATGTGGAGCAACAAGTACCTTCGAATGAAACCCATTCTCCACCAGGATCATAGTGATCGATCAATTGCAGTCGTCTACATTTTGGAGAAGTTACGTGCAAACGATTAAAATCATAAAAGCTACATATCTTCAAAGATTCCAATTGAGGACAATTTAACATTATTTGTTCAATGTGTTCATCCTTGTTACAACTCCTAAATCAGGAACTACTTGGTTAAAATCACTTTTATTTGCTTTAGTAAATCGAAGGATACACCCTATTTTTTTAACCAAATCACTCTTTACTTGTCAAAAACCCTCATGATCTTGTTCCATTCTTGGAAATTAAACTCTATGTTGATGGTCAAGTCCCTAATTTTTCATCCTTCACTTCACCTAGACTCTTGTCAACCCATTTACCCTATTCTTCATTACCAAAATCAATCCAAGATTAAAAAACCAAACTTGTTTACTTATGTAGGAATCCTAGGGACACTTTTATTTCGATGTGGCATTTCTCAAACAGTTTAAGATTTGATCACATACATACCAATTCCATTGAAGAAATGTTTGATCTTTTTTGTAAGGGTGTGAGCCTTCATGGTCCTTTTTGGAATAACGTGTTGAATTATTGGAAAGAAAGCATAGAAAAGCTTAACCAAGTTCTTTTTTTTTTATGTATGAAAGAAATTAAAGAGCATCCAAAAATTCGGCTTAAACGCTTAGCTGAATTCTTGGAATGTCCATTTTCTATAGAGGAAGAAAATTGTGGAGTGATTGATGAAATATTAAGAATGTGTAGCTTTGAGAATTTGACCAATTTGAATGTGAATATAAATGGGAAATTGTCAACTGCAGAGGAAAATAAAGTGTTATTTCGTAGAGGGGAAGTTGGAGATTGGAAGAATTATTTTACTATATAGATGAGAGAGAAACTCAATCACGTGATTGAACAAAAGTTCCAAGGATCTGGATTAAGATTTTTATACACTTAAGTTAGTATTAATATGCTTTATCCCTAGTTGAATGCAATTAGTTCTGAAAATGAATGTTGGAGTAGCTGCGTATGAGATTAATGTAACAAAGAACATTTTTTAGAAGTTATATTATAGTCCTGGTACTATTTTAGATGTTGATTATTCAAATAGTTACTTAATTATTCAAAATTATGTAGTAAATTTTTTTCTATTTTGTCATAAAAATAACTTTTTAACATTAATGACAACGGTGTTGAAGGGGATCGTGATTATTTCTTTTTTATTTTGGGGTTATTTAAGTCCACAAGGACCTATAATTATCAAATCAAGAAGTGAGTGTCGAATCCAAGTGTTTGGCCCAGTGGCCAATACATTAGGGTATTGCTGTCTGAGGTTCCGTGTTCGAGTCCTCTGATCAGCAAGAGTGGAACTGTGTTCCCCAAAAAAAATTCCTCCATACGCGTAGGGCCAAGCGGTGTATACTAATCCGTAGGGCCAGGCCGGAGGTGGGGTTTTCTGGGGTATGGGGCCTTAATGCGGTGGGACCGGTCACTTTAAAAAGTTTACCCTAGCACAGTTTTTTTGTATTTTTACCCGCAAGGGTAGCCAAGTTGGTGTAGCAGTAGAGCGCGGGACCGCAAGGTCACGAGTTTGATTCCCTGCATAAACCTTCTTGGTTGAGCCTGTCACACATGGCTTGCCAAGTGTGGTTAATCGACTGACGTGGTTTGCAGGCTATTGCGTCAGTCCGGGGTTTACCCTGTGCGCACTCGAGAGAGTGACGGTTTCGGGTTCCTTTGTCAACAAAAAAAGAAGAAGTGAGTGTCGAGTCATTCATAAAACTTAACAAAATATTTTTTTTAATGAAACAATTATAGAAGAGTGAGTTTTCTTCTGAAAAAATAAAATAATACGATTTTACTATATATTTAATAATAGAGTGATGACTATTTGAGCAATGGACTCGCTTTAGGTGCTTCTACGTGTGATGTTAAAGTGTAGATCGTTTAAATCTCTATTTAACACTTCGTAATTTAATTAACTAGCTAGAACCCACTTTTTAAATTAAAGGTGATTATGGTTATGATGGGCATGCAAAAGGTAATTGCTAATTTAGAGTTAAATTATTTTACATATGTCAAGAAATCATTCTTTTGTGGATAAACTAAAGAAGGAGTATCATATAAATTGGGACATAAAAGTATAATGTATATATAGACTTATACTCCTATTAGATTTTTTATGGTACCAATAAGGATTGTAATGGAGTGATAAGTGTCTATCCTAAAGCAGAAGTCTCCGATATTCAAGCCCCGGGAATGAACTCGCCTATATTAGAAGGCTTTACGTTTAATTTAGAATTTTCAGAAGCGAATTTAAATTTAACTGAGCTTCAATATAAGTATTGGATACTAAACGAAAACAAAAAGTTTGATTTTCAGGGTTATAGTGAATAGTGATATAATAAGCACCAAAGAACGTCTTGAAAATTTGAAATCATAACGTACAAAGAGCCCATTGCCTACAAAAAAGATCTAGCATGAAGTGACAGTCACATTAATAGCACACTCTTGAGGTGAAAAAAATCAAATAAGTAAATTAAAAGTAATTAGTAGAAAGACATAAAAAAGGTGAAGTCGAGAGCTCACATGAAGTGTACGACTATCTTCATTAATATCTTCTATATATACCCCCATGAGTAAACTTTCATTATACAAACTAAAGGAAAACACTTGTAACATCCAGTGATTTTTAGCGATGGTTGAGCATCTAAACGTGTGCAAGTAAGACCTGAGTCTCGGGAAATTTATGTTATATTTACGTATGCTAATAAAGAGATTAGTTTATAAAAGGATGTAGTTCCAAAATAATTTTGGACGTAACAAGTGTGACGGTGGGGAATAATAATAATAGTTGTATATCCCCAAATAGGTTATGGACTAGTGCCATATTACAAAATTATGACATTGAGTATATGAAGGTTTTATAAGTTATTAAGATTTAAGTGAATTGAGATCACAAAATTAATTATATGGGTAATTGATTAATTGTGGGATTATTAATTTAAATGGAGGGGACAATATTAGTGGAGGCGTGTACGTGTGGCTTTAAAAAAAGATCCTAAATGACTAAGCCTAAGTGAGCTAAAGTGGTGGCAGCTCGTGAAGTGGGTTATTAAGCTAAATCCCATCGAGACTTTCTTAGATGACAACATACTTCATTTTGAAAGAAAGAGATACAGTATCTATTTTTTTTTAGGAATTGTAACGTTCTAAACAAAGAGCAGCAATATTCTTGAAACAAAAACCTTTTGAATATTGTTTCAAGCAACGTTTCAGCAAGCAAAATTAAAAGGGGTTGGTTCTGTTATTATTGAGGTATGTTAAGGTAAATTATTTCTTTCTTTTGGCATGTTCCATGTAACGAAATACAACCGTGATATTGTTCCATAAATTATTCTACTCCTATTAGTTAAGAATATTCATGTTGTTGATTCCTATGTTAAAAACATGTCTAAATATGTTCTTAAATCCTTATTGATGTATATAGGAGAAATGTTGATATTCTCAATATTAGCCGAAGGTACAATTAAGTACTTCCAATGTTAGCCAAAGGGGGAAGGATATTATGTCATCCGATAAGTTCAGAATGTTTCATTGTCATTTATGCATATATATGAATAATATATTAGATCGGGTTGCGCGTTCCGCAACACTAACATATATTGGATCGGGTTGCACGTTCCGCAACATATATTTATATATATATATATGCATTTGCATTGTGCATAACATTTAGGCATATGTATTTGGGCCCTCAGAGACATTTACTGTTGGTCGGCTGTTTCTATTTCAGTTGTTGTGAAATTCCTGTTATGCTATGAGCTACTGCACAAAACTTGTGGCAAGCCATATGGTTCGTCATTTTTAATCCCTATAGAAGTATAAGTATACAGTGTATTCAGGTAGAGATCCTCCACTTTTTTATTCACAGAAAAATCAAGCCATTTGTCTATTTTGGGACCATAAGACACGCCATCAATTTAGACTGAACTTTTTAATGCTAGAGCAGCTAAGAAGAGGTATTACATTGTCCGTGAAGGAAATGAATTTGTGCACCGTCGAGCTATCTGCAAAATCGTGCTCCTCGTAGTCGTCGATAGAAGTGTTGTCTGAATTATCGTGCTCCTCCTCGTTGTCGTCATAAATAAGGTTGTCAATAGAAGTGTTGTCTCAAACAATTGTGCTTCCGGCAGTCATAAATAACGTTGTCGATACAAGTTCAGAGGTATTGCCGACGTTTAGAGAGAATAGATGTTCTGCAGGCATCTGTTATGGGTATTAAAGAAAGAATTTGGACAATAAGAGCGTCATGTAGCTTACTGATCCAATCAATGCAGCCACATTCAGAGTTTCCATCATCACCACAACCGCCAGGGGATTGGTGTTGCTCGCCCATAATTGTCACGCTACAAAGAACACATAGCAATTGGGCGTCAAGGTTTTTAGTAGTTTGCTATTCCGTCAAAATCAGTACCATAGTTAATTTTTATTTACTTTTAACCCACTGCTTTCTATTATGTCATTTTAGTTGATTCTAAGGGGTCATTTCGTACGCGGACAAAGTTATCCTGGGACTAAATTATTTAGTACTAATTCTTTCATTTATTGATTTCAAACGGATTTAAGTTTACGGTAAGATATAATAATTTCCCTTAGGGATTCATTTTATTATTCACAATATATATAGTTGTACAAAGGTTGATTCATAATATGGTACGAATCCTAACTTACCTTTCAAAAACTTCAGATTTGAATTTCAGTGGGTAAATCCAGACAAAATGTGAAAAATCATCCAAGAACACAAGATATAATTTATGACCCAAAGAGCTAACAATCGGAGATGTCCACAAATCAGCATGAACAATATCAAAGGGAGAAAAAGTAACACTGTTTGATGATAGAAATGGAAGACGAGTATGTTTGCCTAGTGGGCAAGAAAAACAATGTTGGGTAATTTTCTCATTATTACATTGAATACGCTTAGAAGTCCTAAGAAAAGTAAAAACTGGGTCTCAGGGGTGTCCGAGTCTGTTGTGCGAAGTTGAGGGAGAAATTGCCGCAAGGGATAAAGGTGTTTGCGGTCTGATAGTGAAAGATTGAGTGAATGGGTAGAGATCTCCCACACTATTGCAGCGTGTAAGAATTTTCCCCGTATTGAGTTCCTTCACAGAAAAATCAAAAGGGTCAAATTCGACAGACACAGAATTATTGCTAGTGAATTTTCTAATGGAGATTAAGTTTTTAATGATGTTAGGTGTGTATACGACGTGGTTTAGGGAGAAGGGCGGGTGTGGATGTTTGGTGTGTGTGCTACCGTAACCTTCAATTGGAATGCGATGACCATTGCCGACAGTAATAAATTGAGGACACTTTAACCGACGTAGTTGAGATAGGTTACCTGACGATAGGGTGAGGTGAGATGTGGCTCCAGTGTCCATGTACCAATTTTCATCGGGTTATTGAAGGTTCACGGTGGCATAGGCCTGGCCCAAATCAGTCGGGGCCGGCTGGCCGGGGCTTTCTTCTGGCTTTGGATCGAAACCGGTGGGCTGCTGCTGCTCTTTGGATCGAAACCGGTGGGCCTGCGCTCTGCTTGGGCTGCACTGGTGGCTGGGACAGGGCCCAAAAGGCTGGTCGACCATGCAGGCTGTTGGAATTGGGCCCCTGCAGTCGGGTACGGACATCCAGGTGAGGCCCAGTTCTGCTGGTTGGGCCGCTGCTGCTGCTGGTTAGACCATTGCTGCTGGTTCCAGAAGTGTTGTTGTCCAGTGTTTGGGCCTGTTAGTTGTCCAGTCTACTGGTTGCGTTGGCCCTTGTCGCGGCCGTTGTCTTTGTTGTTACGACCTCCGCCGCTGGACTGCTGCTGTCGGTGGCCTTGCAGTGGTGGCTGGTTGCTGCTGGTCACAGGTGTTGCCATCCCGTTAACGGCTAACGCCTTTTGATTATGTTCCTCTTGTTTAGCACGTCTAGTTTCTTCCAATAATAGTTGTGAATGTGCCTTGTTGAAACTTGGGAGAGGGTCGGCTTGTTGAATCATTGTTGCGAGTGTGTCATATTCACCTTTCGGTAAACCCGCAACAAGTTGAAGCACCATCTTGGTTTTTGAAACAGAAGTCCCGGCGTTGGATAGTTGATCGGTTATGAGTTTCAGTTGCTTACAATATTCGGACATGTTAAAATTTTCGAGGCGGGTATTGTTGAATTGCTCTTCCAAATACACGGCCCGAATATTTTTATTGTCGTGAAAGATTTCTTCTAGCTGGACCCAAAGTTCACGTGTCGTAGCACCTGTTTTCATGATAGTGCACAACAGGTCTTTGGAGATGGTGCCGTAGATCCATTGTTTGACGATGGCGTCAAGACGATGCCAAATTAAGTCTGTAACATCGGTGGGACGAGGAACAGATTCGTCAATATGATCGAGCACGTTGTATGCACATGCATGAATGTAGAATAGTTGCATCCACATGGAATATTGACAGTCTTCTTGATCAAGAATTATAGGGATAAAATTATTGATGCTGTTAATGGCGAATGCCGGATGAAAAGAAGATACTGAACGTTGAGAGGGGTTGTCAAGTGTGCCAGTGGATGAACCAGAATTTGTGGGGGAAGACATGTTGCCGCCGGCCGAGGGAAGGGAATTTTCTGGTTTGGCCGAGAAAGAGAGGAAGAAACCAGAAAAAAAAATTATGTGTTTGGCTGAGAATGAGGAAGAGAAGGGAGAAGAGTAGGGTTTAGGTTTTAGGCTCTTGATATCATGTAAGATATAATAATTTTTCTTAGGGATTCCTTTCATTATTCACAATATATATAGATATACAAAGGTTGATTCCTAATATGGTACGAATCCTAACTTACCTTACAAAGGTTGATTCCTAATACAATTAAAATCTTAAGTTACCTTAAATATACATCTATCATAATTACAAAATATACGGAGAATATTCACTAATATTTATCACAAAAGAAATTGAACAGAAAAAATACTGACATCAAAACGAAGTACAATATAACTGAAATGCAGATTTTAAGTTCAAATCAAAATGACATAATTTTAGTAGTTCGAGCACCCATATCATGGATGGAAAACGTGTGTCACATCTCGACGTGGGCGTGGTGAGGCTACATAATAATATAGTGGTATATATTATATAAACGTGTCCCAAAATAACTTTTTCCGCGTACCAAACGATCCCAAAAAAATGTAAAATTGTCAATATCCTGCTAAAACTCCATTAGCAACATAAAAAAATTCGGAGCTTCGAAAGCCAAAATTAGTACAGCCAAAATCCAAACCCCAACACTAGTGATAACAAAATGTGACCCTTCCTCAATTTTGAAAGAATTTAACAAAAATTGAAAAAAATATAATTAACAAAATTTACAAAGAAATGAAAGTAACAGAAAAGGGGAGAAAAATATGAAGTAGTAGGGGAAAAAATTGTTGTGATACCAAAACATTATGAATTTGGAAGTAGAATGGTCTAGGGTTTATAGAGATCTAGTAGCTCAGTTTTGCTATCTGAACTTTCACCTTGTTGGTGAGGATTCGAAACCACGTGTTGTAATTTCCTCTCCATTT
This sequence comes from Anisodus tanguticus, assembly GCA_034509755.1. Taxonomy (NCBI): domain Eukaryota; kingdom Viridiplantae; phylum Streptophyta; class Magnoliopsida; order Solanales; family Solanaceae; genus Anisodus; species Anisodus tanguticus. The sequence continues at coordinate 11,876,032 of CM067552.1, read as the reverse complement.
TTCCATCACCTATCTCCTCTAATTAGAGATCACGTGTAATATTTGGTATTGTAAAATCGACGTAAATGAAAAATGGCATGGATGAGCCATTTCGATAACTGTGATGACATAAATGAATCAAACTATTAACGAGCTGTATAAATGAGTCATTCTCAATAGTTCGATCACATATTTGCTTTTCCCTAATAAAAAAAACGGTCTTAGGATTTTTTCTGATGAAATATAAAGGAGAAAGTAACATAAAAGGAGAAGAAACAAAAAGATAGAGATGGAGTGGCGGACAATAAATGACAAAGTTAAGCTTTTGATTGTTCCTAAATTTTCTACTCGTGCTTTATTTTTGTTTCTCTCCTGCTTTAATTTTGCTGACCTTTTACAAATTATGAAGGAGTTATCATCATACTATATATTAAAAATGGGAAGATCCTAAATCTAAAATTGAATCACGAAAATGCTATTAAAAACTAATTGATCATAATTTCTTTATGAAATAAATCATTACAGCTAGCCTAGACCAAATACATTGTTCGAGCTTACTATTTTCCACTACTTAATGAGCTTTAATTGTTTGTCCTTTTAGTTTCTACCACTAAAATTATTCATTCATAACGTTTCTATATACAATTTGTCCTATAAAATGGACAATGAAATATCATTTCACTTTAGTTTTGTATTTCATCCTTTTGTCTTTCGTTTATGCACTTCTTTTATTCTTTCCCACTCGATATATTGCTTCTTCTAGATCTTCTCATTTGGCTGATATGATTGCAGGTACACCTGATTGCTTTTTATATTAAATTGGATGTATGTTACAAGGTATCTCTTTTAAGTTTCATTTCTTATTTCAATTGTTGCTGTTTTTTACTTTTCTTTTCAAAATTTCTCTTAAACTTGCACTTCTAATAAACTAATAGAACACGTGGAAATTGCTGGATTGGAGGTTTCCTATGCACTTTTCAATTATTCAAGTAGTATATACTTTTAATCATTAGTTTATAGTTTTATCAGTTCAAGTAGGCATAATAAGGTGGCGATTTTAAGTATGACCAAAAAGGGCAAAATTTTAGCATACCACATAACATTATTATTGTTTCAAGAAGAGGTTCCATGATTTTTTTCCATACTGATTATTGAATGTTGTTTGAAGATTTCAACATATCTTTTTTAAAATTGTTAAGTTGAATATTTGATATATTAGTAGAACTGCAAAATTGAAGTTATTTGAACTTTAATTTGTTGCATTGAATTTCACTATCAAAATAATTTCATAAATTTTTTAATGTGTTTGTGCACCTATTGTTTATAAAAAGCAAAGCATATTCATAAATCGGAAAAGGGTCATATTTCCCCCGTACTTTGTAAAAAAATTATATTTACCGTTCGTTATATTTTTTTGATATATTTACCCTCTACATCTTACTTTGGCTTGATTTGCCTTATACCAAGGCCGGCACTAGATGCAACAAATAATAGTTCATCAAATAATAGTCACCCGGGGTAACTGGATGGCAAAGTAGCTGAACTTAAAATCCAACTGGAGGCCTGCAGCGTGGGTTCGAATCCTGGTGGGAGCACTTTGCTCTCTTCTGGGATAGAACCTTGTAGATGATATCAGTTGTTCTGTTCTCAAACCCTGGTCATTCAGACACATCCAGCGATTTATTAGTAGTAGTGTGGAGGGACCGGTACTACTATCTCCAGAAATAGTCTGGCGTAAGCCAGGAAGCTGGATATCAAAAAAATAATAGTTCATCGTGTTAAATATACAATATACACACAATATACATGTGTATATTGTATATGGAAGGACTCAGATTCTGCCCATAATTGTAGCTTTCGGTTTTGGGTAATTGTTAATATTAGACAAGGTAAGAATATTGTATATTAGGAAAATATATGTGTAGTATATTGTAATGTATTTGTTACCTAAATTAGGAATATACACTACCATAATTGTAGAGTTAGAATTATGGTAGAATAAGATTTTAGAAATAGGATTCTCCTATTTTGTATCTTGTATATATACCTATTCAATTAATGAAAATAATCAAGGGGGTTATATCTTTCATGGTATCAAGAGACTAGGTCTAAACAAAAGTTTTTCTCTCCCAACTTTTGCCATCTCTCTCTCGGCTGAGACACCCCCCCCCCTCGGGTTTCTCTTCCGAAATTAGTCTTCCGCTCTCAAAATCTCTCCTACTTTTTCCAAATTTCCCCTCATTCTTTGTTCTTTCAATATGTCTAAGAACAATTATCATCCTGCCCTCATGGTTTCCAACATCAAGAACAATATCCCTATTGTGCTTGAAATGGAAAACGTCCAATATGCGACGTGGGCAGAGTTGTTTAAGATTCACGATGTCTCCCATCAAGTTATCCATCACATAATTCCTCCCGCTACACCTCTTCCCGCGGAGCATCCCCAGCTATGGATTACACTTGATGCTACCGTTCTCCAATGGATCTATTCCACTATTTCAGTTGACCTTTTACAGACGATTATTGAGCCGGATACCACGGCTATGGCTACCTGAAATAGATTGCGTGACAAATTCTAAGATAACCAACATTCACGTGTCATCACACTCGAACATGAATTCTCTCTAGTTCGCATGGAAGACTTTCCAAACGTATCGGCATATTGCAAGAAACTCAAGGAGTTGGCAGATCAACTCCGTAATGTTGGCGCTCCTGTAACCAATAATCGTCTGGTTCTACAATTGGTTGCTGGCCTTTCGGAGGCTTATAATGGCGTTGGAACTCTCCTTTGTCAAATCAATCCTCTTCCCGCTTTTTATCAAGCCCGTTCCATGCTTACTTTGGAAGAAGCCGGCTTGGCTAAAAAGGCGGCTATCGGAGCAAGCCCCGTCGTCATGATGGTGTCCTCCCTAAGTTCTTCAGGTTTTGTGGATAATTCGGGCCAAAACCGTAATCATGGTGGCGGTAAAAATAATCGGAAGAATAATAACAAAAACCGTGGGGGCAAATGCGGCGGTTCCGGTGGTGGTTCCGATGGTCAGCAAGCAGGCAGTGGGCCCCGTCCAGCGAACTTTGGCCCACCACCCTACTGGTCCCAGTAGTGGGGCCCATGGCAGTGGGCTAACAGCCCTTATACGCCAGCAGCCAGTGGGCTATGCCGCCTTATACGCCGGCGGCCGGTGGGGTGGCCAACAATTCGAGCCCAAAGAACCGGCGGTGGTGGCCCGGCGGCCGGTGGCCCAGCAGTGCCAGTTCCAGTGGCTACGGCCCATCTCAGTCACGTCCGAGAATATTTGGGCCCCGACCTCCGCAAGCCCACCATGCAGCAGGCCCCACTCAGACCGATATCGAGGCCGCGATGCATACGTTGGGGTTGACTCAACCGGACCCAAATTGGTATATGGACACCGGTGCCACTACTCACATGACTTCCGATTCAGGTACACTCTCATCTTATTTCAATTTGAGCACCCCTCGGGGTATAATTGTTGGTAATGACAACTCTATTCCAATTCAGGGTTATGGTCAGAAAATGTTGTCTCCCCCCAATGCACCCCTTATCTTGAAAAATACTTTATATGCCCCCAAATTGATTAAAAATTTAGTGTGTGTCCGAAAGTTCACCACTGACAATTCCGTTCTGTTGAATTTGATCCTTTTGGTTTCTCTGTGAAGGATTTCAAGACGGGGAGTCATCTCATGAGGTGTGATAGTAGGGGGGATCTTTATCCTATCATGCCCGGTTTCAGTCCATCAAGTCAAGCCTGGCCGTCAGCTTTTGCAGCCATTTTTCCTTCCATATGGCATGCTCTACTTGGTCATCCGGGCTCTTCTATTTTATCAATTTTAGATAAAAATAGCTTCATTTCTTGTAAGGGTACGAGTCGTACTCAAATTTTTCAATTTTGTTCGTTAGGAAAATGTGTTAAGTTGCCATTTGTGGACTCAAATTCTCATACTTCACATCCTTTTGATATTATTCATAGCGACTTATGGACGTCTCCTGTTCTAAGTTCGTTAGGTCATCGATATTATGTTCTGTTTTTGGATGATTATTCTAAATTTTTGTGGACGTTTCCAATTGCAAATAAATCTCAAGTGTTTTTTGTCTTCACAAAATTTAGATCATTCATTAGAACACAATTCGAAAGAGAAATAAAAAATATTCAGTGTGACAATGGGAAAGAGTATGACAATAGGGTGTTTCGGGAGTTCTGTCATAATAATGGGATAAATTTTTGGTTTTCGTGCCCTCATACATCTTATCAAAATGGGAAAGCCGAACGTAAAATTCGTTCCATAAATATCATTGTCTACACTCTCTTACTTCATGCTTCCGTACCCCCGTATTTTTGGCATCATGCTCTGCAAATTGCAACATATCTCCTTAACATAATTCCGTCCAAAAGTCTGACATATTCTTCCCCCCTCCAAATCCTATATAATAAGAAACCTTCGTATTCTCATCTTAGGATTTTTGGGTGCTTGTGTTATCCGTTATTCTCATCCACCACAATTAACAAACTTCAGGCTCGGGTCTACATCGTGTGTATTTTTGGGTTATCCGTCTAACCATCGTGGTTATAAATGTTTTGATTTATCTTCCTAGAAAATCATAATTAATCGCCATGTCATTTTTTATGAAACCCAATTTCCTTTTACGAAAGTTCATACTCCCGAGCCTAGGTCGTATAATTTTTTGGATGATGGTATATCTCCGTATATTACTCATCATTTTTCGGACATGTCCCGCACCCAAAATCCTCCAGCGGGCCCACTGCCCGCTGGACCCACTGTTCGGTCACTGATTCCAGTAGCTGGAACAGTTCCAGCGAATGGGCAGTCCGGCCCAGTCCAGGCTCATTCGATTTCAGCCAGATTCTTGTTTTGGGCCGGCGCAGCCCACCCGCCACTCTTGGCCAGTCCGTCCCGAGCCCAGCAAATTCCCAAAATTTACTAAATTCTTCCTCGAGTCATAGACCGGTCACTCGTAGTCAGCGGGGTATTTTTACACCTAAAAGATATTTTAATTTACATTCTAATGTCTCTAAATCCCCCTTGCCCCGTAATCTTGTGTCCGCCTTAAACGATCCAAATTGGAAAATATCTATGACCGATGAATATAATGCTCTTATTGATAATAAGACGTGGGAGTTGGTGCCCCGTCCATCTGGTATTAATGTTATCAGGTCTTTGTGGATTTTTGCTCATAAAGAGAATTCAGATGGGTCATTTTCTCGACATAAGGCGCGGCTTGTGGGTGATGGTAAGACTCAGCAGGTTGGGATAGATTGTGGTGAGACGTTTAGTCCGGTGGTCAAACCGGCTACCATTCGCATTGTGCTTAGCTTGGCTCTTTCAAAGACTTGGCCTATTCATCAGTTGGATGTCAATAATGTTTTCCTACATGGGGATCTCAAAGAAACAGTCTATATGCATCAGCCGTTGAGTTTCAGGGATCCCAACCGTCCTCATCATGTCAGTTTGTTGAAGAAGTCCTTATATGGGCTTAAGCAGTCTCCACGGGCCTGGTATACGAGATTTGCTGACTTTGTTTCGACTATTGGGTTCACTCACAGCAGGTCAGATACTTCCTTATTCATCTACCGTCATGGTTCGTCCTTGGCCTACATTCTGTTGTATGTGGATGATATCATTCTGACTGCCTCTTCCGATGCCTTGCGCCAGTCTATCATGGCCATGCTCAGTTCTGAGTTTGCTATGAAAGACTTAGGGCCCTTGAGTTACTTTTTGGGGATTGCCGTCAAGCGTCATTCCGATGGTTTGTTTTTGTCTCAACGAAAGTATGTTGCTGAGATCATAGAGAGGGCTGGGATGTCATCCTGTAAGTCCACTTCCACTCTAGTTGATGCAAAACCCAAGCTTAGTGCCGCGGCAGGTGCACCATACGAGGATCCGACCCGCTATCGCAATCTTGCAGGGGCCCTCCAGTATTTTACCTTTACCAGACTGGATATTACGTATGCTGTTCAGCATGTGTGTTTATTCATGCATGATCCCAGAGTTGAGCACATGAATGCAATCAAACGCATCATTCGGTATATTCAGGGGACACTGGATTATGGTTTGCACTTATATCCTTCATCTACATCCACATTTGTCTCATACACAGATGCTGATTGGGGTGGTTGTCCCGACACCAGACGGTCAACGTCTGGCTACTGTATGTTCCTTGGCAACAACTTGGTCTCCTGGTCAGCGAAGCATCAGGCAACTCTATCACGCTCAAGTGCAGAAGCCGAATATCGAGGGGTAGCAAATGTGGTCTCCGAATCATGTTGGCTACGTAATTTGCTTTTGGAGCTTTATTGTCCCATTCAGAAGGCAGCCTTGGTATACTGCGATAACATTAGTGCCATCTACCTGCCAGGTAACCCGGTTCAGCATCAACTCACTAAGCACATCGAAATGGACATTCACTTTGTCCGTGAAAAGGTTGCTAGGGGTCACGTTCGCGTATGCCATGTCCCGTCTCGTTATCAAATTGCAGACATCTTTACAAAGGGTCTTCCCTTGGTCCTTTTTGAAGATTTTAGGGACAGTCTCAGCGTTCGAAGACCTCCCGCTATGACTGCAGGGGGTGTTAAATATACAATATACACACAATATACATGTGTATATTGTATATGGAAGGACTCGGATTCTGCCCATAATTGTAGCTTTCGGTTTTGGGCAATTGTTAATATTAGACAAGGTAAGAATATTGTATATTAGGAAAATATATGTGTAGTATATTGTAATGTATTTGTTACCTAAATTTGGAATATACACTACCATAATTGTAGAGTTTGAATTATGGTAGAATAAGATTTTAGGAATAGGATTCTCCTATTTTGTATCTTGTATATATACCTATTCAATTAATGAAAATAATCAAGGGGATTATTTCTTTCACATCGGATAGTATACTGCCTGAAGTAGTCATTTTATTCTTACGGCATCGTTTTTGGTACCTGAAAACAAGTAAGCTAATCGAGGCAGCTCAGGCAATTTCAGATCGGGAATCAGAAATTGATGATTTTGAATGTGGGTTTGAGATTTAGGCCGAAATAAGCAATTGGAGTTAGCAAAAATTTGTGTAAAAAGTAGTATTAGAGCTAAGATTATGACTACAGTAATGAGTGTTGACCATTTTCTACGCTACGTGAATCTAGTGTGACTCCTTTTCATTGATTCTTTTGATGAAAAAAGTTAATTTGGGTTCTTGATTTTCGGGTGCTGCAGGGAAAATTTGTGTTAGCTTAGATACGAAGCTTTTGAAGGGTAAAATGCAGATTTAAGGTTTAATGTGGTCCTGATTTAATTTGTGAAAAATAAATAACATAGATAATAAGTATGACGACAATAAATTAATTGTCCAGTAGTAAATAAATATATCAAAAAAGTATACGGGGGCAAATATGATCCTTTTCCGTTTATATATGTTAGGTCACTTACAATCTGTTGGAGGTGTAAAACATTCAGTAATATGAATTTGGAATACATCTCTGCGATTGTGCCAGCGTGGGAGCTACTAATAAGTATGATATCTTAAATGTCCCAACAAGTGTATTTTTCTTCATTTTTTACAAGTAGTTTGGTTTTACTTATTACGAAGTTCCTTTGAGTATAGATGTAAGTAAATTTGTCTTTAATTGAATATCAGTGATGTTGTATAACATATCTTACTAAATATTTCTACAATTCGAGCACTTTGGACCTATTCTTTTATGGTTCACTTTTCTCTATGGGTGCGATATTGAATTTCTTTTTTTATTGAGTTAGTTAAATAAGATATACATTCATCATTTTTAGAAACTTATATTTTCTTATTCAATTTTTCATTAATAATATTTATGTAAATTCTTATAAATTTGTACTCATTAACGTGGGATATACGCGCAAAGTGCCCAGCGACTAGTGATTTGATAAGCCTGAGACTGGCATGTTCATTAAGGATGAATTCTTTCATATTTTTTTTGGGGATTGTCCTTCAAAAGCACTGGTCTTTAATTTATGCCCCTCAAATTGTTAATTTTTAATTTTTAATTTTTCCCTTCATTTAAAAATAGTCTGAGGTTCCGGGTTCAAACTCCAACTCAGTCAAAAAATTTAAAAAATCGCAAAGCAGAATTTGTCTTATGTTTGAAGGCGAACTCTGCCTTAATGTAAATTTTGGTACCATAAGGCAAATTGTGTCTTGTAAGGCATAGTTTACAGGCAAACTTTGTCTTGCGAATTCAAACTAGGGTTATTCAAAACCGAACCCCAACCAATAAGCCAACCGTAAAATAGGGTTATTGGCATCGGGTTAATGAGTTATCGGTTGGGGAACGGACTGACATTTTTAATTAACAGGTTAACGATGCGGGATACGGATTACTCAATTTTCTTATCAAATAAACCGTTAACCCTTTAAGAGAAGTTAAATGTACATTTATACCCTTTGAATATATAAGTAGGTTAGAGTTTAGACTTTAGAAAGTATAGAAATTAAATGGATACTTTAGTGATGGTTATTTGAACCTTATATGACATGGATCTTTTTAATCTTCTCGGCTCATTGCCTTAGAAAGCAGGGATTTTGGGACTCTGCTGATATCTATATTCAAATTTGCTTAGACAAGCATGCGTCCTTTTTTTATTTTTGTCAATCTGGAGAACAATTTGAGAACCTCTTTATTCATCTTAGCCTCTTTCTTTTTATTGGACTAGTGATGGTCAGCCCGTACCATAACAGAGTACGTGCAAAAAATCTATCATATAGAAAATTGCAATTAGTTTCAGTATATGAGAAGTAGTAAATCCAAATGTCATTAATGCATTCACACCTAAATTCACAAAAATTGTAACAGATCACCAACCGACCAATATGGCAAAAGATGACTTCAAAGAAGTGAGAAACCAAATAGAAAAGCAAGCAATCCATTGAACGTTTGTGCTCCATTGAAAGATGATTTGGAGGAAATTGATTACTATTTGGTTAGCTCGTAGGAATCAACAAAGAATTCCCGCAGGCTCAGGCCTCGTTAACTGGAGCGTGGACAATATAATATGGGGCCCAACATCAGCGAACAAAAAATTGGGATGAGTCTGGCTCTTATACAATGTAAAGAATGGATCTTTGACCTAACTCAACCCCAAAAGCTAGCTTGTAGGGTCATTTCACCGATTCGTACTAAATAACGAGGGCCGAGTGGTAAGGCAGAGGACTGCAAATCCTTTTTTCCTTTAATGAGTTTGCAAGCGAAGGGCTTAGAAGAGATTAGCGCTTTGGTTAACAGTGGAAATTAGTAAGGATTGCTCAAGTCCATATAAGGAGTCCATGTTCTCATTCCATTTCCGATGTGAGACTCTTAACACTTCTCCCCACGCTCAAACCTCGTTAACTGGAGTGTGGACAGTATAATTTAGGAGTCCAACATCGACGAACAAAGAGTTGAAATGGAAGTGGCTCTGATACCATGTAAAGAAAAGATCTTGAGCTTAACTCAACTTCAAAAGCTAGGCCCAATATCCATTCCTTCAGAGCCAGATATCAATAAGGGTCCATTGTCAGCTCAACGTATCAAAGTAATAAAAATCACTGAGAGAATCAGATGCCACAAAGAATACAGACTTCCACTATCAAGTACCAGGCAAAAGTTGTTTTTATAACTATTTCATCAAACAAAACTAAGTACATTAAATGTCTTGAATTGTGCAGGTTCTTTGTGGTGTGAATGATTTAACTGGATGAGAATCTTGCCAAATAGATGAAGAGCAGCTAACCTGAAGATTATAAGATCAATAAGAGAGATTGTAAGATCAATGTGAGAAGAACGAAAAAAGAAAAAAAAGTACAGATGTTGAGTGTTGGAAATTATGTCTTATCCAGCATAGTTTGTGTGGATGTTATGATACATATGTTGAAATTAAACGCTAACTATATCCGCCGAAATATGAAATTATATATATTTTTTTCCATATTGTGTAGAGTGTTGACAGATATGTCTTATCCAACATAATCTGTGGGTTGTGTATGATACATATGCCGAAAATAAACACTAATTATGCTGAGCGGAATTCTAAATATGTAGCGCCAAAAATAATAAAAGGCAAAAATTAAAGAACTCAAATTTGAAGGACAAAAATTAAAGACCACCCCAATTTTGGGCATTCGTGCGAGTGACTCTTTCTATCATTCTGAGTCCGGAACATAAATTACTCAAAGAAAGAGGAAAATAATAAAAATATTCAAAAAAAATACTACACAAGTATCTTTTACATAGGAATCTTTTGCGCAAAAGGACTTAATCATAACGGGAAGGTTAAATCATTTTGCACAAGAAATTTCTGCACAATAAGGTTTATTACCAAACAAGTTAATTACTATTTTAACCAATTAAGTTACACGATATTAAATTAAACTATATCGCCAAATTAGTTGTCATAATTAACATCAATTTATCCGAACAATCATCACAGAATGAAAATGAAATGAAGCAAAACAAGTCAGGAAAAGATTTTTTTTCATAGTTTATATCTTTTCTAGTATTATTTTTGTTTTTGTTAATTTCTGCTGGATTAATATAGTGACTCCATGCTCCTTAGCTAATAGTAGTGCGCAAATGCAATAATATAATGATAAATTCATCCTACGTGAGTAGGGATGAAGTCGAAAATTTCACTAAAAGTGTTCAAACATTAAAAAGTACAATAAATATATATTTAAAGTGTGTTGTTAATTCAAACATTAAAAGATATTTTTAGCCTTTTCAAAATACTTAATTCTATTTCGTAGCTTTTTTCAACTAATTTCAGTATATATATAGAAATTGTATCGTTGTTATATAGAAAATATATCACTACTGTATATGTATAGAAAATGTCTCATACATATAAGAACTGCATCACTGTTGTATAGAATATGTATCACTACAGTATAAATATAGAAAATGTATCATTATTGTATAAATTGTGCATAATAAATGTATAATCAACATATATTCACTTATTATACGAAGACTATACAAATATTTTCATAACCTAAAGGGCTCAAGTTAACACTTTGTATGCCACTAGGCCTAAAACCTCACCTCCCCAACCTTTGTAGTTTTTCCAAACTACTTAATGTTGGATTTTGTTGGGTACAAATCACATAAGAAATGCACATCGGATGTTTTAAAATATTTTTTTTTTACTTACCCCAACAATAATTCTGGTATGGTTATACAACAATAGAACTTGTAACATAAAACATTTACTTACAAGTATAATAATCTGGAGTCTTTTTCTACTGTTAAGTGCACACGCGATTGCCCTTCCAATTTGCAAGCTCCAAGCTTCAATGTACTCCTCCTTCGGAAAGCTAGAAAATCTGGCAGAGGTTCGAGAGAGTATTTTATTCTAAGTCTCTATGGCTTAGAATGTTATTATGAAAAATTGGTTTTGAATAATGAGGTGAATGCCTCTATTTATAGTTGAAAAATAGGTCAAACCCGGATTAGGGTTTGACCTTGGGCCTTACCCAAAAATCGAGGCACATGTGTCGCGGCCCTAGGGTATGGGCGCCGCGGCGCTCGACTTTATTTTTCGTGCATTCTTAATTAAATCCAAAATCCAATTTTGACTTAATTAAAACAATCATTATTCATTTAAATATCTCGATTCCAAATCGAACATTTAATTACTCTCTCAATATCCTTAAATTGAAACAGACAACCGACATAGTGTGACCCTACATGCCTTCTCATATCGACATTAATCAAATTAAGGTCTACACGGAACTCTTAGACGGCGCCGGAAGACGAACTCAATATGTGAAGTACATTTACGCGAATCCAGTAAACTTAACCATTATGTGGTAAGATAAAATTCTTTCATTCATGACACACCCGATCAAGCTTAGGATCTGTCAAGTGTCTATCCAAATGGCTTAATCATTGTATCTCATCTATATTAGTTGACGACTAGACCATATTCTAAATATGTCTATGCATTGGCCAACGACTTAGTCAACATAATATCACTGAGAATCCTAGTGTTCTCTCGAATATACATTCGATGAATGAATCCTAATCTTGGTTCAACTACCACCTTCAATCCACATCGTAATGTACCCAATACAAGCCGTATCTCAACTTAGAAGGCATTTGAGCTTAGGACGGGATCAAAGTACATTACTTTGTAGATAAGCCGCGTATTGACCTCAAGTCTAAGGACTTCTATCTCCCATACGCTGATCATACGTTAGACAAGTATAACAAACAATATATCAGCAGGGTATACCAATACTTCCAAAGTATCCATGTGTCTATCACGAGTAACCATTACTCGTAGCAAGTGAGACATACTACATCCTCTAAGGATGTGATGCAGACCACATGTCGACTTATCATATATCATCGATATCCCATTCTTGATGATCACCAGTCGAGGCTACTTTAGGAGTTACGCTCTATCATAAAATATCTCACTCTATTAATGACAACGTAAGCTAAAGGGATGCACGTTAACGAATAATCACAAACAATCAAATAATAATTCAATAATTGTAAATGCCAAAATATTAATAATAATATGAATGTGTATAAAGTACATTTGTCCTAATACAGATTATCTCTAGAATATAAATATACTTTCACTTAAAACCATATTCGGGTCGAATCTCGTATAGCAAAATAATTAAATACTTTGAAATTGGAAAAATAAAAACCAAAAGAAGAAAGAGAGTTTGTTATGAATCAGCTCCAGTCCAATAATGTAACACAACCAAAAGATGGGCCGAGATGAATTGGAAGGTCTTCACAAAAGTTGATTTGAAACCCAAACCCAATTAGCAACCGATTAAAAGGACTACGGCTTAGAAATATGATTATGATTAGGCAAAGATTGTGATCTCCTTCTGGTTATCCTTCATTGTTCCCTTAATTTCCGTTAATTATTGTTCTTCATTCCATTAGTATTTCCTAAATTGAGTGTAATTACGTTCTAGTGACTATATACATCAGTGTTTGGGTTGAAAATTGGTTTGTTACAGAGTTGAAATTCCAACTTTAAATTCTTTCAAGTGTATCTTGAAGGTTCTCCATCCCACTTAGAAGAATTTAGCAGTACTATTTAATTTACAATTAGGTTCATCTCTAATACTAGTAGATTACTTAATTCATACAGTTTCTCATTGCCCAAAAGTATTCCTTTTCAACATCTGTAACTGTCAGGTCTGCAGAAAAGGGCAGGCAATGGGCCAAGCAGTCAAAAAAGAAGACAAGGTAAAAGAACCAAATATTGTCTTTATTTTGGGCTAAAGACTTTCAGATATTTTACTTAAAAATGGGCTTTTTCTTTGCTTGTGATCACACTATGTCCTTTTCCCTTTTTTTCAGATACGAAAATCGAACTCAAGACTTTTAAAATCAATTTAGCACCTTTCACTATTGGGCTTCCTATCTCATTTATGTTAAGAGTGTTCAAAATTTGATATATCTTCATACAAAGTAACATTTGACCTATGTAGATGGTATACTTTTTCAACGAATGGTGTTCAACTAACTACCTTTTGATCATGAATAGCTACACCACTGCCTAGTAACATATCACAAGAACCAAAGCTCGCTAATTATTGTATATGGTTGATCAAAAACTTACCGCTAACTCAATGAATACGCGATAATACATGCCTTGTATCAATTAACCATAGAATATGTTCTCACTTAATTATGATAACTATTTCAGATTGATGTGAATATTAAGCGTGGATAAGTTATTTTACTGGTTCCACCCCTTATCAATTCATATTTGGATACAAAAGATCAAGCATAGTATTGGAAGTGTACTATAGCTCGGATTCACACCTTTACCCTGATTCAAAAAAGAGTTAACGGAAAAAAATACATCTGAACTATTTTATTTTATTTTTGTGAATTTCACACCTCAACTCTCAGTTATTTAATTTTTCTACATGGACTATCACGATCTATGTATTATAATACACATCAACTATTAGTTGTTCCCTTTTCCTACTTGAACTGATCCATTGTTCAAATAGGAAAAGGGAACAACGATAGTTTTGGTGTGTTTAATAAACAGATAGTGATAGTTCAAGTAAAAAAAGGGAACATGTGATAATTGAAGTGTGAAACTCGCAAAAAAATGATAGTAGTGTGTTTTTGACCATTATCTCTTCTAAAAATAACTTGTCAAATATGTTGCATTAAATATTATATTTCCGGCTGATCATGTTCTATGTTGATGTGCTAGCCTAGCGTAATTAAAAAGATTAGTCTTCAAAAACATTTCATCCATTTCGTATAATGAAATTACTGCTGGCTTTAGAAATGTTCTAAGTCAGCCCTTTCCTTAGTGGGCTTAGAACTAAAGATGATTGGAACAACAAATATCCATCTCGTTCTTCTTTTGAACATTATAACGATCGGATGCTATTGAAGTGACTAATTCTTGAAAATTAGGAGACGTTAAAAACAAAAAAAATGTTGAAATTATCTTATTATTTATGTCTAGTCCAATAGGCTTATATGTTAAGAGACCTCTTGCAAAAAAAAAAAATTGGCTAGAAAATTATTGTAAAAACACTAACACTTCTGAGTTTAAAGAGAATATTTTCATCATTGAATTTTTTTAATTTTATATATGATTCTCATTATGCACGTCAAGGAGAAGTATGAAACGAAAACCTCACGTGTGGTTCTAAAACAAAGATTCTTTGAAGATGTTGGCTCAAAATTACGTGAAACCTTTGCAGGATTATTACGAAGTTATGCGACTTGGAAAAAAAGAGAGGAAATTAATAGAAGTCCAGCAATGTGTAATTTGTTATTACTACAACTACAGCTCGATATCATGCTCTTTACACAAAATTAAATTCTGACACTACTAATAGTGAAACTGACCAAAATGATTAACCCCACCCCACCCCCCATCCATGATCACCATAACATGCATCAAACATTTACTATGACTATTAATCTCAAACTAACATCGAAAATGAGAAGAAAAAAAATTTAGTCACATAAGGTTATCATCATCCTCTTTTTTTGGAGATAGTTTACGTTTCAGGGAAGTATCTGTATCATCTTTCAGTGCTGCTTATTTTGACCAATCCAACATGTAAGTTCAAATATAATTAAAAATCTTAGATTTTTTTTTGCAATATTAGTTGATGTTACATCCTCCCATTGGTCTTTCGTTTGCTTCCAAAATTTAATCGACGCCACATCATTACTTTTCAACATCAGATAAAAATTTATAATTAACATTGAGTTCATTGAAGGAGAACTGGTGATTCAGTTTCAATTCATTTGTACCCCTATCTCATAAATCAATGGGGCAGATACAAAATGTACAGAGCAGAAACATCCTAAATCTCTAACCTCAGGCTCAGTAACTAGACACACTTTGTCCCTCTCACGAATTCAGTTTCTGCTATAATATACAAGCTAGTGAAGATAAACCCAAAAAATAATGAAAAAATATCATCAAACCTTAACCGTCCAAGAGCTGTCACAGCTTAATGTTCTTCTCTTTACCTACAAAGACATTTAAACCAGCTTTAGAAATATGAGGTACATACCTAAGGATCAAGCATGTGTAGAACAGAACAGACAATCTCACCAAATATATTTGTTTTTAGGGGGAACCTTAATGATGATCCCTTCAGTTTTACATCTCTGAGATGCTTGCTCCTGCTTGGTTTCTCCGGTTTTGCCAGACTGTTGCTGCTTTCTCCAGCTGACGGCACATTTCTTTTCTTAACCTTTTCATGGTACACAGCAGGTGGTGCAAGCCTCAATTGAGGGATATTCTCTATTTGCATTGACTGATGGCTTTTTTGAAGATTAAGGAGGAGGTCAAACTGTAATAATTTCGCGTGTGATTAGTCGAGCCTAGGTTTTCAGGGTGCAGGGGTGAGAACATGGGAACAAGGGTGGCAAAATTAGCCCATGAAAACATGACCCGCGCAAGTTGGGCTGGTCATTGACCTGCCCGTTAGCTCAGCCTATTTCAGTCCATCCCATTTTGGTCCATATTTCGGCCCATAAAAAATTGGGCTGATATGTAGCCCAAATTGATTCATGAGAAATCTTGACAAAATATTTTCAAAAAGACATTTTTTTTATATTTGATATGTTATATATAGACATAATAAAAAATAGTTTTATTAGGTAACTAAAAAGATTATAAACGAACATATAGAGAAATTAAAACTTGGTAAGAATTAGGTGGGTTGGGTTATGCCCGCTATTTAGCCCTTTTGGGCGGGTCAATAACCTGTAAATTTATTAACTCAGTCCATTTTGACCCGCCAAAATTCAGTTCAACCCGCCCATTTGACACCCCTACCGGGGAGAATCAAGCATACAGATATTAAAAGTGAGAACTTGCATACCCTTGAAATGGACTGAAGTCCATAAGAGTTGTCGAAACCATCATTCTCGTGGGGATATAGAGCAGTCATCCCATTTGTTTGATGGGATTTTGATATAGACTTCACCAATCCACTCTCCACAAGCACAGATTTACTTCTCAACTTCTCGGTATTCTTTCTTGGCATACAAATAGGACATCCGGCTGAGTTGCCCCTGAATGATGCTTCACTTTCCTGAGGTTCGCATTGGTGATGCGTTGCATGACCACAACTAAAAATTTGAATGCTAGAAGCTGAGAAATCTTTTGTGAGGGGACAGTTACAAATGCAACATAGGAGGCTCCGAGGTGCAAATCCATGAGAAGCTCCTCTCTTCAGCACGCTCAAGGAGGAATATGTATCATCTTCAATCAATGATTTAGCGGTATCCTGTAACAGTGTGGAAGAAGAGTCTCTATGAGAATACTTGACAGAGATTGGTAAAGTTACTTTAAGAGTCCAGATCTAAATTCTTTATCAGAAAAGCAGAAAAGAGGCGAGCCATGAAGAGCTAGAACTTATCGACCCCCCCCCCCCCCGGAAAAAAAAAAAGGAAAACCCTCGAAGGCCTTTACAGGATAAAATGGCTCAGTGGAAAGTTTAACGCAGTGATATTACTTTGCTGATATGAACTTCATTGCACTAATTCCAATGAAAGTTACCATTTTTAAATTTTATTTTTCTTTTTTTCCAATTAGCTGTTATGGTTAGAAGTCAAGAATGATGATTGTGCTGCATCTCCAGCTACTCAGACAATTTAAATCAAGTATGTGGTGAAGGATCAGTCCCAGCTTCTCCTAAGAATAACTAACACTACAAAGTTGCAAAATCAACTTCCACATTGAGGTTCCTACATAAAAGTAGAGATATTTTGAAATTGGGATTCAAGCAACAGAAAGAGTTACTTCCAAAGGATGTCGCTGATGCAAGAATACTACGTTTAAAAAGAAAAATAGAAAAGAAGAAAAAGAACTTCGACTCATGGACAAGAGGACATTTATTATTTTTTTCACTGTTTCATACTTTCATCAATTAATCAAAGGTTTCCTAGTGAGAACTCCAGAGATGTAAAGGGTTTAACACATTGATTAGCCAGATATGGGAATTCTTTCTACAACCAAAATACCAAATAAAGAAAAAGGTGCAGATCAAAGAAAATACGTCCAGACACAAAACAACAAGGCAAAACCTATTTAAGTAAACGTTCACAAGCAATTTACAATTTTACATATAGTGAATGGACGATCTTCAATGATAATCTTATTGAAAAGCCATACTCTAAAGATAGGAGAGATGAAGAAGAAACATAAAAGGAAACCTACCAAAATCCGCCTCTCAAAATCATATGTTCCAAGCATCCCCAGTATAGCAGGTTTGAAGTCACCAAATTCTTGCGTCTCATTATCTGAAAGAAGTTTTAATATGATCCTCGGGAGGCTTACATATCCAATCATTCCTTCAACAATCTCTTTGATGAACATAGAGAGCAATTTCCTAAGGATGTGAGCATTTCTATGAGATTTTGACACCTTCCACTGAATTTTGCAAGCCTGCTCACATTCTTGCACGCATTCTTCTTCTTTATATCTTATTTTACTATGATCATGTGAATCCATCAAAGGCTCACAAAAACTGTACAAGGAATAAAAAGAGGCAATCAATAAGCAGGTGTGCAGATGATGTAAGAATCCATTTCAATCCTCGGCGATTTGAAATCCATTGAGTACATAGAAAAGAATATTATGGACAGAAAATAGTTAGAAGTGTTTTTATTTGAGCCTGAAAAAAGAAAAACTATTTTTACCTATCAAACAAAGCTACTTCTCAGATACAAATAAACATGACTTCCAACTATCACACTTTAAATTAAATACCTATCAAACAAAGCTACTTCTCAGATACAAATAAACATGACTTCCAACTATCACACTTTAAATTAAATGTTATTATAGATATTTTATGCACAAAAATACATGAGTTCTATACTTGCTTGATATTTAATGCCATTCTCATGCAAAAAAAGATGAGTTTCTAACTGGTTATTTGATGTATATTTTTCACTGGGGTTTGAGTTTCTGAATTTCGAAACAATTTGGAATCCTTGTAGTTGTACTTGTTTTACTAACAAAACATGGATTAGATATATTTTCTATTGTCGAGTTTACTCATAACAACAGAGTTATCCAGTTATAAGTGTCATGTTTTTAGAAGATTTCAGATCAAACAAACATATATGGAGCATGTTTATTTTGAGAAGTAATACTTGTAGATGGAAGTTACGTAATTTGGGAACATGTGGAACTTTGGAAAATGTAAGCTTTCCAATTCTACAAGTTGTTTTATTGGATTGAATTTATATTATACCCAGAACATGAAGTAGTTAGATATTTTAAACTTGTTCTATTTCACTGAAATGGCTATACAGGGAGATTCCTAATTAAGGATCTTGTGAACTCATTAACCTACTGAGATGCAACAGTTCATTACGGAAACTAAGACCAGAACAATTATTGACACCTATAGGTGTTAGTATTCATAAGATATTTAAAGACACTTTTATCATTTTATTCAGCAAAAATCTGTTGGCTGCTATCTCCAGTAGTCATGTTGGCTGCAGTCACCAGTAGATGTTGATTTCTAGACTGGAGGAAAGCACAGAAAATTTCATTGCAGCTTCTTAATAATCATAACATCAGTCTATTAACATGTCGATATTTTCACACGAAGTTAGAGATCATTGTTCAGGAGGTGTATAGTCCGATACCAAAAGGAATTCAAACCTGTCGAAGTAAATATGGAACTAAAGTTTTCAAGTGACCTGAAGGGAAGCAGTTGCCACTATCATTTGAAGTCTCGCTATTGTGAAACTGGGCGAACACGAATAGTAAAGGTAAATAAAAAATAAGCAAATAAAGGACATTGGCTTACGAATCAAGCAATTGAAACCACAGACTCTCTGCTTCATCAGGGTCCAATCGGGGGCTGTTCCTCTGGCACAGTCCAATACAAGTGCGCAAAATATCTAGTATGTCAGTGACCTGCAATAAAATAAGATGTTGAAGGACTAGACCTAATAAGACAAATCTTATCATAAAAGGGGAGTATTAGAGGAGAAAAACCTCGTTCTTGCTTAAAATAGCTTTGAAATGCTCAGGAGCCGTATCACAGTGTTCACTTTCAACAGCAGTATCAAGCAAGATGAATTTTTCATTGAGTGAAGATATAACAAGCAAAAGGGCACTTCCGATGTCACCAACCCTTTCTAACAAGAAAGCAGCTGCATCTACAACTCCATACTCCTGGCATAAATGCAAGCAGCGTTCCACCCTATAGCTTTCGAAAGTCTCCAAGAATCTGAGAACTGACTTACGCTCGTACCTACATAATAGCTACACACACAAAATGTATAAGGAAGAGTTGGACTTAGGTGGCAGTATAAGACTAAATTGCATCAGCAGGACCTACATCAGGATTCACAACTAAGGCTCTAAATGGAAGTGACTTCTGAAGCAGACTTTTAAGAAAAAGCTCTATATTCAGGTTTATACGGCACATATTCTGGTAGTTATAGTCACTAACAGCAGACTATTGTACTAAAAATTGCATGATTACTTTATTTAGATGCAATAAAACACCAAGTGAGAAAACAAAACTAATACAACAACAACATACCCAGTGAAATCCCACAACGTGGGGTCTGGGGAGGGTAGAGTGTACGCAGACCTTACCTCTACCTTGGTAGGTAGGTCGAGAGGCTGTTTCCGAAAGACCCTTGTCTCAAGAGAAAGCATAAGCAAAAGAAACGGTCAGACACAGACAAGAAATTTAAAGCAGTATGAAAATGAAAGTAACGAAAGCGAACATGATAAATCATTCTGAAAAAAGAATCAGTAACTACCACAGGTAAATAAGATAACCGAAGTACACGAAACAACAGATAGCAGCAGGAAACTATAAAGCAATATTGCGCCTACTAGTATGATAAGCTAAGCGGAACTACCTACTAACCTTCTACCATAATCTGACAAGTAATCAATCCTATGGGCTGGAGGCAAAAGAGAGGGTTCATGGAAATAAATCAGTAAGTTGTCGGATGAATTTAGCCAAAACACTCATTTCAAGATAGGAAACGGTAAATACATCAGGTTTTGGAAAGATGAGTGGCTTGGAATAATACCCTAAAGGAGGAATTCCAGCAGCTATACCTTTTGACCTCATCTCACATGCTTCTGTAAGTCAATGAGGAGTAGAAGGCAACTGGAACTTATTTTTCAGAAGAAACATTCAATATTTGGAACTGGAGGAAGTAGTAAATCTTCTGTCGGGGCTAGAAGAAGTAACAGTCAACCCCCTCATGATGGACAAGTTGGTGAAGAGCTGTAGCAACAGTGGTACTTTTACAGTGAAATCATGCTACTTTAATATGTTTCGCAGCAGCAGAATCATAGAAGATTGGCCATGGAAGATAGTGTTGAAGGTCAAAATTTCTACCGACATCGCTTGCTTCAGTTGGATAGTGTTATCTGGTGGTTATTTAAAATGCGAAAAATTGATAAGGAGGAGCCTCTCACTCAGAAGTAGGTGCTATATGTGCCTACAGCACTCTGAAGATGCATGTCACCTCCCTACATCACTGTCGGATAGCGAGAGAGATATGGAGTATGTTCTTCTGCCTTTATGGGGTACATTAGGTAATGCGCTTTCATAAAAAAACAAAGAAGTCTACAGAGGTTGAGGGCAGTGGGAAGTCAGTAAGTCCATCTGGAAGATATGGCAGATGGAACCAGCTTGCACTTTTTGGTGCTTATGGACCGAAAGAAATCGCAGAAGCTTTGACGGAGTACTAACTCCTACAATATCCTACAGGCTAGAAGCCTTGTAAACTTTTTTGTTGGTGTAGGCTCCATGCTGTAAATAAATTTTATCAATTTTTTACTTTGTTAGCTCCTTTGGCCACATACAGGAAGGCACAGTACAGGATCTGACTCTCTTTTGCTCTCTGCTGTAATTTTCAGTATCCTCTTGATTCATTTTTAATGAAACTCCAATTACTTGATAAAGAAAGAGAAGAGAAGAGCAGGTATTTCCGTCGATACAGGGCATATCAGGAGAAAATTCATGCTCAATAAGCTGAAACGACATTAAAGGAAAAGAAAGTGAACTTGAAAGGATTTCTCACCTAATTAAATTAAAAGGTAGACCTCTAATATGGAGCGTTTTTAACAATGTATGAATTAGGTTCTAGAAAGATTTTTGGCCAGGTGATGAAAACCGAGAACCAGTGACACCAATTCTGTAACTTTCTGTTTGTTTTTTTGCAGTACCTCTTTGGTATCCTATTAATGAACTTTTATCTTATCCAAAAAAAAAAACGTAGAAGAAAAAGAAATAGATTTGATGCTCCATGCCATTATGCATTATATGGTAACCTGATTAGAAAGAAACAAAATGTTTTTTTATAAGAAAAGAAACAATACATGTTCTGAAGGAAAAAAAGGACAGATCTTCAATGTAATATACAGACGTCTTTAAAACATGTATTTTTGGAATTGAGGGGATATAGTGAATGAACTTGGTAACATATCGGACTTATTGATTCATCAAGTCTAGAATAGGAACCTGAGTCCATTTCTTGAACATAATCTGCACCTTTTTGCTACTTTTAATTAAATTACTTTACAACATACCCAGTGTAACAGCATTTTAAAAAATAATAATTTTAATAAAGTTACTTTACTCTACCAAAAAGAACATAAAGTGGAAGCAAATCATGCAATGGAGGAAAAAAATACCCCTAAACAAACTTCTACATAGACACTACCCAGTTGAGAACATTACTCACCTCAATATAAAACTCCGTCATTTCATCAGTTATGTGAATTGGATAATTCTGCAGGAGCTTAGGTAAGTCAGACAAGGTTTCCAGGTAGACTTCAGAGGACATATGTTTCTTCTTTCTTCCACAGGGGAAGTCTGAAGCATTATCTTTTCTTAAAGAAGAGAAGTTTAGGGTGCCTGTTGAATGAACTTCAATGAGTGTCTTCAGATAAAGGAAAAGACTTTCTGGATTAGACCGCAGCTGAGACAAAATGTAATCGCTCTCCTCTCCAAAATGATTGACAATCAGAAAAAAAGTTCCCTCCCTGCAGAATCCCAAAATTAGCAAAGATTTTTCAGCACTCTGTGATTCTCCTCTAACATATATGGTTAAACAGCTTGGTGCTGGCATAGAATGAACTTTATTTCATGAAAATCCAGCTTGAATATGAATGATAAACTTTGTGGAATTGTATTGTAACCTGTTCAACTTGAGTAGATCTGGGATTCGAGAAATGACTGCTGATCTGAATGTATCAGATTCTTTTCCTCTCAGTTGCCGCAACATGTCATCAACAAATACGAAAGCAAGAATAGGCTCATCAACAGCTTTCATATAACTGTCCAAAGCAGAAAGATACTGATGCGTGATGGCATGAATTAAGCCGCAGACCTACAATAATTAGCATGTCCTCGTAAATAATTGAATTTATTGATACTTGACAGAAGAGAAAGGAACAGAAACAGTTAGGAAAAGTACCTGATGC
The DNA here is from genome assembly GCA_034509755.1 of Anisodus tanguticus. NCBI lineage: Eukaryota > Viridiplantae > Streptophyta > Magnoliopsida > Solanales > Solanaceae > Anisodus > Anisodus tanguticus. Next base: position 11,853,064 of record CM067552.1, on the reverse strand, counting down.
TGCTGAGCCCTCTCACATAAATTCAGTAAGTAATGTGCATCCCAGTCTTCCTCTGGCAAAACTTCTAAAAGTGCAGTCAGTTGCTTCTGTTTTCTATTAAAGGTTTCAACTACCCGCCCAGAAACATTGGGGTAAGATTCGTTACCCAGTGTCAGGTATTGAAAAATTTGATGAAGGGTATCTTTTGAAACCTTAGCTTTTTCAGAGGTAATAAAAAAGGAAATAAAATCTAATATATACTCTGTATCTTTCCTTGTAGGCCAAATGTCAGTACATCTTTCATCTTTATTGTTTAAAGAACCACCAGTTTGAAAATAACTCAGATTAAGAATGACCGCAAGGACATCTACTACTCTCTGAACTAAGTTTCCGCCTTCAATAGTTGAAATGTCTACTACAGTTGTTTCCGTCTTTGAATTGGCTGGATTCCATGCAGGACTGTAACTTTCATTTTCACCTTCTACAAATGCATATTGCAAAACATCTAAGGAGGCCTCTGTGTCGAGCTCTAACAGAGCGAGCAGGTTTGGGTGCGGTCCACTGTAATCTAAGCACATTGCTGTCGAAGAATTTGGAGAACTCGCTTCCTCCAACAAAATTTGCACAATCTCTCTTTTAAGAGACGGAAGACGTGTGGGACGGACACTTCCACGCCCTGCAACAGAGTTCATCATCAATTGCTTGAGACAAAACACCAAAAGCACAACTAAGTAAAAGATAGTGTGATAAAATACCACAGTAAGGTCCACACAAGAAGCAAATAGCTATTATATTTTTAAAAAAACCATTTCATTCCCTTCAGTAGTTCTTCAGCATAACCCCCCACTCCCAATCCTTGTTCTTCAGCATATCTAGTGTGTCGGTCTCAAAGACTAAATCCGGAAAAAGAACAGGATATAGGAAATGCAACACATCACTATAGATATTAATGTGGGAAAATATGATGGGGATCGCAAAACTACCGAAATCGATTTTGAGAATAACTGTGTGTGAAGGAATATTCCTCTGTTCTTCTAACTTTCTCGAGATTCTCTAGAACCTTGTTCATCCCATCTTTCACATCCCCAATCTCTTGTTCCTGTCCTTCAACTTCTCCTTGAACTACACTATCTATCTAAAAACTTTTCGTTGAAGTATTTCATCTTCTTCAAACAAAAGAAACCAGTGTAACCATACAACCAAAGTAATCGTCTCCTTGAGGCTATGATGCAAACACAAACAAGGGGAATGTCAAGTTCTCTCAATTGCCCTCAAGGTACGTGCAGCTGAATGCTGTAACACTACATGTGCATAAAATAATTGACAATTATATAATTCCTTTAATCTGGATTGTTTCCTCATTTGATCATATACTGTCAAACCTTTCAAATTTAACTGATATCACAAGAATCAACCACCACGGTAGGGAATAAAATAGTCGCAAGGATATAGTATTGAGCAAAGTAAAACCCAAAATATATCCCTTTTGCTTCTGTTCTCAATGACAGTTTACTGTTCAAGCATGCATAGAAAAAGAAGTTATCAAATGCGGAAAACCATCCTAAATTTACTCGTATGTAAATAAATAGCATATTGCCGACCAACCTGGAGGAAAAGCAAAACCTTCGAAGCAGTACTTGAGGTAAACAAGCATCTTATACCTGTTTCCACAAGGAAAGTGAAGTTTATTTACTTGAAACACCAATGTGCATCATAAAAAATGTCAAAAGAAAAAGGATGACACTTTAGGAATTGGATCACCTACTTTAGGAAGAAAATTTACATTATATGGAGGTATCAACCTTATACAAGTTATGAGTCACGTTCATTAGATTAATTATACGTACAATTATACACGTATATCAATTTACCCAAGAGCAGTAGCACTTTCTCTTTTGCTATCCCGCAAAATTAAAAAGAGCTCTTCCAAAGGAGTCCTGAAATCATCAAGACCTTTGTTGAACAAATAGATCAATGCACCATGCAGCCTATGCTCCCTGCATAGGCGAACAACCTACAAAATAGATTAAAAGTTTAACACCTAAGTCCGACAAATTCACAGGGAAGAGAGAGAAAAAAATCAATCAAGCCTATAGAAGAAGCTTTATATCATTCATGCAACTCTTTCCACGCAATTTTTCCCCTGTTTGAGGACAACTGTCCTTTGCACTCCCGTCTTATTAACGAAAACCTTCATGTGCGGTCATAAAAAGGTAATCATAAATTTTGACATATAAAACGTGCAGCAATACCTGATTGAAATCCAGGGACAACATGTCCATGTGGAGAACACACTGTTCAACACGCTGTAACCAACCTTTAGTGCTATAGTGCTCCACTAGTGCTTGCATTATCTTCAGCAATAACAGATCACAGTATATCAACAGACATATTATAAGCTTTAATAATTGAATCACAAAGCAAGCACCCAATAATGACACAGTAACGTAATGTGAGGCGTAAACACCCCCAATTCAAAATCTTGTCACAAATCAAAACCACAGATATACCTCAGGTGGTAAAGATCCCAGCATGTCTTTCAATATATATGGCTCCAGAAGCTCCAAGAATGTATCTGTTCATGGAAACAAATAATTTGGCCTTTAAATTCAACATAATATAACTTGTTGAAAATTGGAGTAAATGAGAACAGCAAAGGCCCATGATTCCACAGGAGGAATACAAATGAATTTAAAAGATTAGGTAATGGTCTGCTAGACATTTCTATTGTGTTCCCTTTTTTGATATCAATGGTTTCCATGCTAGCTCGAACACACCTCAACAAATCTACTCGGTATCTGCTACCTCCCACCAGCACGGGAACCGGTAACTTTGCCGGTTACGTCTTAGAAAGATGAGAAGAATTTACTTAGTGTCGCCTCTGTCGGAATTTGAATTTTCAAGGTTGTCAATCCAGCGACTACTAGGCCATTCCCTTGGGGGCTCCATTAGACATCAGTTTTACTATTGTTCTTATCTACATATAACAAGTTTCTGGACTTTGTTATACGGCCAAAAAAATGGATACTGAAGGTTTTCTAACATATCAGATAAGTCAGGTACTGCAGAAAGTTGAGTTCCAGAGGTTAGTGGGCAGGACAGAGGAGGGGACTTGGGGAAGGAAGGAGTTACCAAACAAACCTGAAATAATTCATCATTCAGACTATGTTTTGTCCATTTGATTAAAACTCTGCTTGATAATATGTTCACCCTATTATCTTCAATTCCTCATAAATCGTTAACTTCGTTAATTAACTCTGGTACTTGGAGGCACTCACTAAGTTTGTATAAGTAATTTTCTTTTTCATCAAGGAGGCATCAAACATAGAAACAAGCTTCAAATAGTTGACATGGGCCATAGTGCAGGAAGTTGAAGTATAAACACATTGCAACATACCCTTGTGATTCACAGCAACATACTTTGGAAAAATTTCATCAAAGAGAACATCAAGTCTCTTGATATGAAGACAGAATTCAACGGAAACACCACCAACCAGAGTGTACTGCTCCTTAATATCAGGATTCACAAAGTCAGCATCATAGTTTGATTCATTTGATTGGGCTGACTGCCCATGTTGGTTGCCACTTGTCACTGCTATGTAGGAGAATACCTCATCTACATATGACAACAGTAACTGTACTAGATATGGCATAAGAGTCTTCTGCACATCATCCAAATTCCTTGGAAGGTCAATCACTGCATGTGCTTGACCATCATAAAGCGACATTGCCATGTTCAGTGCACTCATCGAATCACCTGCTTTATGTAAAACTTCTATTCGTTCTTTCCAGGAAAGAAGGCGTGAAACAACAAGCTGGGATGGCCGAAGAATGTACAAAGTTGCCCCCCTGACACCTAAACAATTGTGATAAGCTTTCTCAGGATTTCCAAAGACATTGCTGAAATAGGCATGGTATGACATGAGATCCTCTCCACAAGATCCATCCATAGCAAAACTTCTCTGGTGGATCAAATTCCCATCTTTCGAAAACAAACAAAGCTGTCCAGTTGCCGTGAGAATTACCAAAATCTGGACAAGTAAAACACCTTTGTAATCTTTGTACTTTGGTCCAAAACTAAATGCAAGTATTCCACATATTGCCGATTAATGATGAGAAAATGAAGTTCCTGATAAAGCACCAAGAAATTTATGTACCTGTTCATCCAACCATGCCAGCCCAACTGCTGAGCTATCCGTAGTCCATCTCCAATAAACTTTTAGCTCTGATTTCACCAGCTTAGCTACCTGAACTCTTCGATCCCAAGCAATTGCAAGCAGTGAAACTTTTTCTGATGTTTCAATGGACATACTTTCTGCTGCAACAAAAACAATCTTAGCAAGCCCGAATGGAACATATCCACAGGCAAAATAATACATACCAAAACTGAAGAAATATGTGGTTCCATACATTTCCAAGCAGCATACGGCATTGAACCCTCCCTAACACCATCAGGACGTGGAATTTTAGCATAAACTTTGAATATGGGGTAAAGTTTTGCCTGCAAAAGACAGTGAAACAGAAGTCTTGACCAACAAGTAGGAATGAAGGTTAAACTGATCATTTACAAAGAGTTTGGGTTTGGGGAGATTTTGAAATCCTTCCAAGGAAATGAATCTTCTAAAAACTTCATACCACTAGAGCAGATTGATGTGTGCCAAGTACAACCACACCTTCCTCGATCAAAGAAGGGCTGCCTCCCTCTGGAGAAGCCGCCATAGCACCTCCATAATTTTCACCAGATTGTAGTGACACGGCACATAATGTAGTGCTGTTTCTTTCATTTAGCAGTTCCTGTTTAAATGTTAACGTATATTATTCAACCTAGTGATGCATGTATATTCATGTCAACTAAGTAGCATGAAGTGGATATTTTTACCTGTGACTTCGAAAGGGAGATTCTATTGAACAAGGGATACACTGTAAACCGGTCTAAGTTAACTACACCTTTAGTATCACCGCTGAGCACAGTGAACTGGCGAGTAACTTGAGAATCTTGCCCTAAATATAAAAGGTGCACAACTGGAGCTTTATGTTCAGTGACAACTTTGAGCACAGAGGCCCTTTGCACATCCCATACAGTATAATGCCCATCACCATATCCTGCAAAGAGCATGTCCCCCTGCTGATTAAAGCTCAAGCAAGTTACAGGGACATGAGATCTATCTCCCGGTAATCCAAATATCAACATCTGAAACATATACACATTTCTGACATCAGAAAGTAAAATATTCAATAATTCAGTCTAATCTAAAAGCTTTAATCCGAGTAACAAAAAGATATACACAATACAGATATAGAGATTCTATAATGCAATGAGCAATTTCCTTCTCAAAAGTGATTATACGTGAGGATATTTGTTAAATTTCGATCACATAAGTTCAAAGAGGAGAGAATGAATAAAATTTCTTGGAATAGAACAATATTTTTTGTTGAAATCTAATTCCTCACTGTAATAAGGTACTGGTGCACAAAGCTAATTAGCACAAAAACCTTAGTGTCCATGTTATCAGCATGATGTGGAGAGTATCTGCTTGGCATCACAAGAATTGATCCTTTGGACATTCCCACTGCAATGTATTTGTGGTGAACAGCCAGGACCTGAGAAGATCCATGTTCACGCCTGAAAGCTTGAGATAACAGTGTTTGGGTGATAGTATTGTTGTCATCTATATCAAAGTAACCCAATACATTTGAACTCCTATGAACTCCATCAAGCCTCATTGGTTGAGCAGAAGCACCCTCTTCCAAGTGCATAGCCGTGAAGGCCTGATTCTTTTCAGCTTCCTCAGCCAATTCTAGGGGCTTCAAGGCAGAGTGGTAATTTTTCTGAGGCTTTTCACTATCCCTTGTACTTTCCCGCTGTAGAACTAACTCCTCAATGATACTTGCAGCATCATTTAAAGAATCAGTTTCATCTCCATTGGAACTGACCTCTCCTTCTATAGATTGAGGAATTACATTCTCCTGCTCATTTTTTGCACCATCCTTTATAGTCGGATCTTCGTCAGAAAGAGTTTCATAAACTGGAGAAGAGAGTATCTCCTTTGTAGCAGCTTCTTCTCTGCTATCCACACTTACAACATTATCTTCACCTCTAAATAAAGATTGAACTTGTCTATCTTCAATCTTATCCAACCCAGAGCTATCATGAAAAATCGAGTCTTTTTCAGTTCTACTAGGAGATTCCACTTGAGTTCCAGTGTAACTTAGAGCTTCCTTCAAATTACTTTTATTTGAAAAATCATCCATCACAGAAACATCATCTGCATCAGCAACATTCATATTGTCCTGACCTGCATCCACTGAAGAAACCTCCCTACTACCATTATCTGTATCACTTAGTTGAACTTGAGCAGCTTGAAACTGATCCTTTCTGTTACCTTCTAAGCCAATTGTCTCAGAACCAATCTCGTGTAAAAACCCTGAGTGCCCAAAAGTATCAAAATTTTTGGCAAAAACGTCGGTATCAGTACGAGCTGGAGGAGCTATGGGAGCCGATTCATCACTTTCCAAAGCCCTTTGCAGCACTCCGGAGCTTGCTTTTCTGGATTTGATGGCTGCTGCACGAGGTGCAGGAATGGAGCGTGATGCAGCGATAGCTGCAGCAAAGGCATCTCCGGGTTTTGAATTTGATCTGATGACCCCACTGAAAAATGGTGGCAACACACTCTGGCCTGCCGGTGGTGAAAAAAATTCACTCGATTGTTTGCTACTAATTGACTCAGCTCTTGGCTCTGTCGGATGCAACTCTAATGACAGTTTTAGGGTTTGATCGTGACGATCTAGATAATTGCGTCCATCTGAAGCAGATGGAGAAGCAGGTGGAGAAAGCGAAGAAGAAGAAGAAGAAGAAGAGTGGTTTAGGAGAATTTCATCAACAGTGCGATGATGCAGTAAGTGATCGTCATCATCGTCGTCGGTATGTGATTCTAAAAACGAATCGAGGTCAAGCTCCATTCAAGTCTCTACTCACTACTGCTTTTATCTATGCAGTCGCAAAAACAGTTAGCTCTTTGTCCCTGGAAACACAGTCCAGCAAAATTAGTTTATAATCAAGGATATATATACTAAGTAGAAGGCCTAGATGGCTATCGTATTTCTCTAGTCTATAACTGAAGACCTCCATTTAAGCTGGGGCATCATTAGCTAATATTTCAGAAACAAAAAGTATTCCATTAAGTACATTACATGAACTCAGCGAGAACATAAATCCAAAGGATCTTTGACTAACAGTTGTAAAATTGTAAGTTGCTTTGTAGCTGGAAAATTAAAACAAAAACATCTTGATTAAAAAATGCAAAGAGAAACCCAAATCTACAACCTTAGAATGACAAACCCAACACTAGACACACATCAATCCACAATCAAAAGCCGACGACAGCTAATTCATTTCAAAGATCTTAACTTCTGTATTTCAACAAAGTAAATAGTACTACTCCCTCCGTCCCAATTTACGTAAAGATGTTATAGTTTATTTATTTAAGAGAAAAAGAAAGACTTTTGAAACTTGTGGTCCAAAATAAGCCATAAATATGTGTGGCTATAAATCTTTTCATTAAGGATAAAATTGAAAATTTAAAGTTTAACCCGTTTGGCCATGAGAATTTCCACTTTTTTCCAGAATTTTTTTCACTGTTTGACAATCAGTGTTTGACCATGAAAATTACAAATACAACAATGTTTTTTTCACTTTCAGTACATTCAAATAACCAAATATTCTTTACAAAAACTATAACCAAACACAACTCCAACTTCAAAATTCCAAATAAAGTGGAAAATATTTGGTTTCCATGGCCAAACGCTTACTAAATATAAAAAGGTGTCATATTTTTTTGGGATCGACTAAAAAGGAAAGAGTGTCACATAAATTGGGACAGTAGGAAGCAGAACAAGATAACAAGAGGGCTTAATAAAAATAGCAATTAACACTTGAAATAAATAGGAAACACAAAATTAAACAGATCAAAACTCAAATTATCCATACATTAGTTAAAATCTGTGGTAATCTTTATGGCAATGAGACAAGTTCAGTTAGAATGGTACTGGAACACATATTAACAATCAGATTATATGTAAAGACAGCAACTACAAGTTATATACAAAGTTTTCAACCTAAAATAAAACCTAGCAGTTAAGAAATAGGACCAAAATTAACAAGTACCAAATCAAATATTAAATTCCTTTAATTAAATTACCACATCACGATTGAAGTAACCAAAATCGGCAATTAAAACTAAGAAATTGAGGGGTGAGATTACCTTGATTGGAATAAGAATTGGAGAGTGGGTTCGCCAAAATTTGAAATTTCTTCAATTGAGTTATTAAACAACGAATTAAATTAAAAATTACTGTTGGGATGATTTTACCGCAAAAAAGTTACTGTTCTCTGTTGTTTATAAGGAGGAGAAAAGTATAGTGGGAAGTAAGGCGACAGAATATCAATATCAACTGTTTATATAATATATAGTGAGTTCCCTATTGTTTTCTTTCAAATATGAGAATGACGCATGGGGATTAATTGGGTAATAATTTTGAGCATTAGATTTTGAAAATTTTTACACTATTCATCAAAATAATATTCGAGAAATATATACTTCTTATATAATTAATGTATTTTTTTTATTTGGCTTATGATTGTAAGTATTTTGATCGAGTGGTTGAATGCGGTTATAACTCTTATAATGATTAAGAGGTTTAGAATTAGTACATAGATTTAATATTATTGACGTTAAACTTTTTATGTAATGCAAATAATAAAGAATTTTTTGCGGAATTTTTCTCCTTTCCTTATTAATTTTAGTGGGTCATTTTTCTTCGTTGTCTTGCGTAAAAGATAAAAGCCGTTCATTAATTAAGAAGATAACTTTTTATTTCTTTTTATATTGAATTGTTTTTTATTGGACTTATGAAGAACTAGTAAAAGGGAGTGGTCTCGTGTATGTAGGAATGGCAACGGATCGGATCTGGACCGGATCCTACTAGATCCATATCCAGATCCACTTTTCATACCTGAATCCAGATCCGGATTCAGATCCGTCTGGTCCATAAAAATCAGATTCAAATCCGGATCCATCGGATCCACCGTGTCTACGGATCGGATCTGGATCCAAATGTAAAATTTTTTGTCTTGCTAAGAATGTAACCTTGCTAATAATTATTTTTTGAACTGACAAACGATTTTTACTTAGCTAACAGTTTATTGTATTTCAATTTTGAAATGTTCATATGAGATATTTTGTTCGTTGTCTCGTTTTGATTGTGAGCTATTAATTGAAAATGTTGGACAATGACAATAGTTGTGAAAAATATTGACTAGTATTTTCACAATGTAGAACTTGCATGTGTTTGGAATCTTCACAAATGAAGTGAATATAATTTTAACTACTTGTCTATGGAGATGTTAGTCATTCACTAATATAACATTGATTTTATTATTGAAGTTACCTCTTTATTTTTTTACTTTTGAGTTAACGCGGTGATAAATTAAACTTGTTTTGAGAATTAAACTTGCAAGAATGTGCTTAGCAATTTTAAGAAAATACTTATAAAATTACATTCTAGGTTATAAATATATTTAATAAAAAATGGATCCACGGGTCGGATCTGGACCGGATACGGATCTCAAATACAAGATCCAGATCCAGATCCGATCCGTCAGAAATGGATCCGGGTCCGATCCGGATCCGTCGGATCCAAATTTTGAAGATCCATATCCTATAAAACGGATCTGGATACACAGGATCCGGACCGGATCCAGGATCCATTGCCATCTCTACGTGCATGTGAGAAATGGACTTGAAAGTCAAAACCGGTTAATTTGCCCTCTCTACGCGCGAGATATATGTGAGGGCTAATTCATATTTTGATTTTGCAAAAAATATTTTAATATATTATAGCCTACCAGAAAAGTGTATAAATACAAGCTCGCAAGAATGGAGAGATTGATGACGATGTCACACATCGTATTAGGGCAGGGTGGATGAAATGGAGGTTCGCATCTGGATTCTTGTGCGATAAAAAGGTGCCACCAAAACTTAAAAGCAAGTTCTATAGGGTGGTGGTTAGACCGACTATGTTGTATGGGGCGGAGTGTTGGCCAGTCAAGAATTCGCGCATTCAAAAAATGAAAGTTGCAGAGATGGGGATGTTGAGATGGATGTGTGGGCATACAAGGAGTGATATGATTAGAAATGAGGATATCCGGACAGGGTGAGAGTGGCCTCGGTGGAGGATAAGATGCGGGAAACGAGGTTGAGATGGTTCAGGCATGTACAGATGAACGACACAAATGCCCCAGTGCGGAGGTGTGAGAGGTTGGAACGGACGGGTTCATGAGGGATAGAGGTGGGCCGAAGAAGTATTGGGGAGATGTGATTAGACGGGATATGACGCATGTGCAACTTACTGAGGACATGACCTTAGATATGGGATTGTCGAGGATACAGATTAAGGTAGAAGGGTAGTAGGTAGTTGAGTGTAGTCCCACTTACGCTTACAAACTGGTAGTTGTAGTGTTATTATTGTAGGTCTGCTTAGCCTATCATACTAGTAGGCGCAGTATTAATTTATAGCCCCTGTCGTTTGATTTCTGCTGCTATGTGTTCTTTAGTGTACTTTGTTTATCTTATTTACATGCATTAGTTACTGCTTCTTTTTGCCGAATGCGCTATCATGGCTTATTCGCTTTTGCTACCATCATTTTCATACTACTTTAAATTTCTTGTCCGGATCTGACCGTTTCTCTTGCTTTGCTTCTGCTTATGCTTTGTCTTGAGCCGAGGGTCTTTCAAAAACAGTCGTTCTACCTACAAAGGTAGAGGTAAGGTCTACGTACACTTTACCCTCTCAAACCACGTTGTGGGATTTCAACTGGGTATGTTGTTGTTGTTGTAAGAATGTGCTAGATATGTTTCATAATTGTAGTCTGTTTGTCCAAACTTTTAAAATGAATTTATTTTGAAAATACTTTTTAAAAGTATTTTTGGTAAAAAACAGCTCGTGTTTGGTTAATTAATTTGAAAAATACTTTTAAGTGATAATTAGTGTTTGACCAAAAATTTTAAAGTACTTATGTTATGCACTTGATTATTGCAATATTTTTTTTATAAACCAATCTGATTTTTAAATATACAATTGATCAATTAATAGTTGGTCTGATCAATTTACGGCTCTTTAAAAAATTGACACCAATCTCGAGTTTTCCTTATTTGTTTAATTGATATTATTCTTATTACATTATCTTTAGGAACATGATACATCTAGCAAGGGAATGAGTTTTTTAAGACATCCTTAACATGAATGAGTCTTCAGAGACATCTAGTGACGAGAACGAGTCTGCTGAAGAGAATGATACATTATTGATATCAGAACAAGAAACCTCGATAGACCTGTCCCAATATGATTTGTGTAAGGAATTGAACGATGAGGACCACTTTGATGCACTTGTGAGCATTTTTTCGAGGTGAGATGTTGAAAATATTCATACTTACTTGAAAAATGAAAAAGTATACAACCAATTTATGGATAGTTATTTTGGCTGTTAATTAAAAGTGAATCAAGATAATTGGAACAAAAAAATTTATGGACAGATTGTACACTATCTTTTAACAGCATGTTGTAAACTCAAAGAAAAAAAGAGATTTGGTTCATAAACCAATTCCATTTTGTATGAAGGAGTTTGCTATGATTACAAAGACCGTATTGTGAAAATCTTCCTACCGATAAGACTTTATATAATGAAGATAAGATAGAAGATTCTTTTAGACATAGTGTTAAAAAAAGATAGTAGTCTAACGAAAAATTAATGATTTAAAAGTAACAGATTTGATGCACAGAGCAAAATTGAAGATAGCTATGAAATGATGTGGTTTGTTCACTCTTTTTTATGGGTTGCTTATCAAAAGCCAACTTTTTTATAGAGATGATACGAATGCTGACAAACTAGAATTAGTTTAATGCATATTTCTTTTGAGAGGACAGTTGAATTCCTCATAAATGTTAACTTGAAGAAAAGTTCGTATAATAAAAGAAAAATAATTTCACACGTAAAAGTTACCGTTTGCAAGAATTTCCTTAAATTTTTAAGATAATTTTAAATTATTTATGGTGAGATAGATATTAAATTGATCATGATATATTATGTATCGATCTGAAACTTATATATTAATTTTTTTTATTTTCAATATGGACTTCTGCAGCAATTCATATAATTAAAAATACACCTCATGTATCTTAAAATTAAATACTAACACCCTATAATATGAATATTCTACACAAATATAATATATTATTTCATATATACTGTGGAAAGCCTACACAAATATAATGACGTGTTATTATCTATTTTTTGGAAAGGTAAGTATTTAAACCCCTTATATAAAGGAAATCATGTACCAAAAGGAACGGCCATCCAACTAAGTGTAGATTTATGAAAATTTAAGCCAAAATAAATATGCGCGTGCAAACTAAAAGAAAAATGAATAATTCCTAGATAATAAAATGAATAATTTAATTTTTTCAAATAATTTACGTGGTTAACGTGCAAGGAAGTTTTTATTAATAATTGGTATATGTTGTTAAGTAACGTACTTGTGGATAATTTTTTATTTAAAAGTTTTGTAAGAGACATTACTTCAAAAAGACTGTTTGTCATCTCTTTTAATCAAATGAGTGATACAATTCTTAAGCAAAAATGTTTATCATCTTTCTCGAAATTTATGAACTTGAAGGATTTTGTTGGGTTCAAAACACATAACTAAGGCAAAACGGAAGTTTAAAATTTTTGTTTCTTACTTACCCCAACAATAATTTCTTGTATGGTTATACAACAATGAAACTTGTAACATAAAACATTTACTTACAAGTTATGATAATCTGGAATCTTTATTAACTGTGAGGTGCACACGCGATTGCCCTTTCAATTGCAAGCTCCAAGCTTCAATGTATTTCTCCTTCGGAAAGCTACGAAATCTAGTAGAGGTTCAAGAGTATTTGATTCTAAGTCTCTAAGGCTTATAATTTTTTCAGAAAAATGGTGTGATGAATAATGAGGTGAATGCCTCTATTTATAGTTAAAAATAGGTCAAAATTGGATTATGGTTTGACCTTGGGCCTAGCCCAAAAATTGAGGCAGAGGCGTCGCGGCCCTAGGGTATGGGCGCCGCGGCGCTCGACTTTATTTTTCGTGCATTCTTAATTAAATCCAAAATCCAATTTTGACTTGATTAAAATAATCATTATTCATTTAAATGTCTCGATTCCAAATCGAACATTTTAATTACTCTCTCAATACATCCTTAGATCGAAACGGACAATCGACATAGTGTGACCCTATATGCCTTCTCATATCGATATTAATCAAATTAAGGTCTACACGGAACTCCTAGACGGCGCTGGAAGACGAACTCAATATGTGAAGTATGTTTACATGAATCCAGTAAACTTAACCTTTATGTGGTAAGATAAAATCCTTTCATTCACGACACACCCGATCAAGCTTAGGATTTGTCAAGTGTCTATCCAAATGGCTTAATCATTGTATCTCATCTATATTAGTTGACAAGTAGACCATATTCTAAATATGTCTATTGCGTTGGCCAACGACTTAGTCAACCTAATATCACTCAGAATCCAAGTGTTCTCTCGAATATACATCCGAGGAATGAATCCTAATCTTGGCTCAACTACCACCTTCAATCCACATCGTAATGTACCAATACATGCCATATCTCAACCTATAAGGCATTTGAGCTTAGGACGGGATCAAAGTACATTAATTTGTAGACAAGGCGCGTATTGATCTCAAGTCTAAGGACTTCTATCTCCCACACGCTGATCATACTTTAGACAAGTATATCATCAGGGTATACCAATACTTCCAAAGTATCCATGTGTCCATCACGAGTAACCATTACTCGTAGCAGGTGAGACATACTACATCCTCTAAGGATGTGATGCAGACCACATGTCGACTTATCACATATCATCGATATCCCATTCTCGATGATCATTAGTCGAGGCTATTTTAAGAGTTACGCTCTATCATTAATATCTCACTCTATTAATGACACCGTGGGCTCATGGGATACATATTAACGAATAATACAAACAATCAAATAATAATTCAATAATTACAAATACCAAAGTATTAATCTCCATTAATAATAATATGAATGTGTATAAAGTACATTTGTCCTAATACAGATTGTCTCTAGGACATAAATATACTTTCAATCTCCCACGTGGCCTAGAGACAATCTCCAACATATCTAATGCCCATATTCTCAAAATGACCATTATGCTTGATTAAGCTTAATGGTTTAGTGAATGGGTCAGCTAGATTATCGTCTGTGGGAACATAGTCTAATCTAATCTCTTCAGTCTCTACCATCTCTCTGAGTATGTGGTACTTCCTTGGTACATGCTTGTTTCTGTTGGTTGATCTTGGTTCCTTAGCTTGCGCAATCACACCAATGTTGTCACAATAAACCGTTATTGGACAAATAACACTTGGAATAACCCCTAGTTCCTTCAGGAACTCATATATTGCGACAGCTTCTGATCCAGCAATGTACTCAGCTTCTATTGTCGAATCAGCAGTTATAGCTTGTTTGGAACTTTTCCAGCTAACTGCTCCACCATTGAAAATGAATATGTAACCTGATTGAGTTTTATAGTCATCAACATATGTCTGGAAGCTAGCATCAGTGTACCCAGTACATATTAGCTTCTTTTCCCCACCATAGACTAAGCAATAATCTTTAGTTCGTCTAAGATACTTAAGAATACTCTTAACTGCCTTCCAGTGTTCTTTCCCAGGATTTTGCTGGAACTTGCAAGTCATACTAAGTGCAAAGGCCACATCTGGCCTAGTACATGTCATGGTATATATGATCGATCCTATAGCCGAAGCATATGGGATCCCTTTCATACGTTCAAGTTCTATAGAATTAGAAGGACTATCCTTCTTAGATAACTTAATGCCTTGTCCCATAGGTAGATCGCCTTTCTTGGAATTTTCCATAGAAAAACGTCTAAGCACTTTGTCTATGTAGACTGACTGTGACAACCCCAACAATCTGTTAGGTCTATCTCTATAGATTCTAATCCCCAGAATGTAGCAGGCTCCACCTAAATCCTTCATTATGAAGGTACTGGACAACCACTCTTTGACTGACTGCAGGAGAGTCTTATTGTCTCCCATTATTAATATGTCATCTACATATATTATAATGAAGGCAATACTCTCATCCTTGCGTTTACTATAAACACATGGATCCTCTTTGCTTCTGACGAAATCAAATGACTTGATAGCCTTGTCAAAGCAAATGTTCCAACTCCTCGAGGCTTGCTTAAGCCCATAAATGGACTTTTGTAGCTTGCATACAACATTTGGTTTGGACTCGATTGAAAAACCCTCAGGTTGTTTCATATACACTTCCTCAACTAGATTACCATTGAGGAAAGCAGTCTTGACGTCCATCTGCCAAATGTCATAGTCATAATATGCAGCTACTGCAAGCAAAATCCGAATGGACTTGATCTTAGCAACAAGTGAAAAAATTTCATCATAATCGACCCCAGGACGTTGATTATAACCTTTAGCCACCAGTCTTGCTTTATAAGTTTGTACCTTGTCATATGCAACAATCTTCTTCTTGAAGACCCATTTGCATCCTATGGGTATAACCCTATTGGCAAATCAACCAAGTTCCAAACTTAATTTACGTACATCGAGTCCATCTCAGATTTCATGGCTTCTTGCCATCTCTGCGAATCAACGTCTAACATAGCTTCGATGTAGGTTGTAGGTTCATCATCATTAGGAATATCTATCTCATTTTGTGTTTCAATAAGGAGATTAAGTCTTTCAGGTGGACGTGAGTCCTAGTGGTCCTACGGAGTTGAGTACTCTGCGTTTCAGTGTTTGTTCTATTCTAATTGTGAGAAGGTCTTTGTGTGTTGGACAATCCATCACCTTGAGAGCTTTCAGGAATGTCATTCTCATGTATTTCCTGAATGGAATGAGGTACAACCATTGTATCATCTTCCATTGGTTGTGTATGAGAGCCTTGCATTTCTGCACTATCTCTCACAACACTCTCACTGGCTGAAGGGTGTACTCTAAGTACCCAATCTTCACTAGATATTCTCACTGAATCATTGTTTAGGTCATTCGACAAGGGTTCATTTTCTGTGTTATCTTGAATTTCTTCAAGTTCTATCTCTGTGCAACTATGTTCCTTGTAGACATATTCTTCTTCAAGGAAAGTTGCATTCCTGGAAACAATGACCTTATGTTCTCCAGGAAGATAGAAGTAGTATCCCTTAGTTTCATTTGGATACCCCACGAAGTAACATTTCTCACTTTTAAATTCCAACTTGTCAGTGAGCATCTTCTTAACATATGCAGGGCACCCCGAGTGTCTCATATGTTTAAGAGCTGGCTTCTTGCCTCACCATATTTGATAGGGTGTCTTTTCTACTGACTTGGAAGGAACTATGTTCAGAATATATATAGAGGTTTGTATAGCATGTCCCCAAAGGTATGTCGGTAGAGCTGAGGAGCTCATCATGGATCGAACCGTATCCAATAAGGTTCGGTTTCTCCTTTCGGCAACACCGTTCATCTGTGGTGTTCCTGAAGGTATCCATTTAGATTGGATTCCATGTAGCTTTAAGTAATCTAGAAAATCCTTGCTTAAGTATTCACCTCCTCGATTCGATCGAAGGGTCTTGATACTTGTTGCAAGTTGCTTCTCTACTTCCGACTTGTACTCCTTGAACTTTTCAAAAGCCTTGGATTTGTGTCTCATAAGATACACATACCCATACCTTGTGAAGTCGTTAGTAAAAGTCTTGAAGTATGGGAAGCCTCCTTTAGCTTGAGTCGAGAATGGCCCACATATATCAGTATCGACCAACTCAAGCACCTCCTTGGCTCGCACACCTTTCCCAGAAAGTGGTTTATTGCTCATCTTTCCTCTCAAGCAAGATTCAGAGTTACCATAAGACTTCAAGTCAAATGGTTCGAGGTAGTCTAACTTCCTCAATCTTGCTATCCTTGATTCGTTGATATGACCAAGTTTGCAGTGCCATAGGTAGGTAGAGTTTCTATTACTTGTTTGGCTCATTTATTTTGTACATTGAAAATCTCTCGACTACAGTTCAGTGTATATAATCCATCCACAAGAGGGGCAGTTCCATATATAACATTATTAAAAGACAGTACATGACTGCCATTATAAATATACGAGGAAAAGCCCTCCATGTCCAACACTGGGATAGAAATAATATTCCTCGTTAATGAGGGAACATAAAAACAATCATTCAACACTAAACAATAGCCGAAAGGTAAATTTAATCTATAAGTCCCTACGCGCTCAACATCGACTCGTGCTCCATTTCCAATGCGTAGGTCTACCTCTCTCGGTCCAACCTTCCTGCTATCAGTTAGCCCCTGCACATTTGTACAAATGTGTGAGCCACAAGCAGTATCCAATACCCAGGAATGAGAGTTATTTATAGATATATTTATTTCAATGACGTACATACCTTGTCTACCAAAGGTAGGAGCACCTGGTGCTTTCCCTTCTCCTGGTGCCGTGCAGTCCTTTTTCCAATGCCCCTTCCTATGGTAATTGAGGCATTCATCCTTAGCCGCGCTCACCTTCTTCTTCACACCTCCCTTAGGCTTCATAGCTGAGGGCGCAATGATTGCCTTGCTCTTCTTCTTCTGATATTCCTTGCCTTTCGGCTTGGGTCGGCTAGAAGAGCTCACCATGAGCACAACTTTGTCTTTGGAAGTGGAGGACTCAAAGGTCTTGAGCATGTTGTGCAGCTCTGGCAAAGTCGCTTTCATTCCATTCATGTTGAAATTCACTATGAAGTTCTCAAAGGAACGAGGGAGAGAGTTCAGGATGAGTGTGGTAGAGACATTCTTTTCAAGCTTCGTTCCAATCGAAGCAAGCCTCTCTATCAGCCCTATCATCTTCAACACATGCTATGAGACCAGGCCCCCTTCATTGAGCTTACACTTGAAGAGTTTTATTAGCAACTCATATTCCATTGTATGGGATTGTGAGTCATAGAGACTCTTCAAGTGTTCGAGCATCTCATTGGGCCCCATGTTCTCATGTTGTCTCTGAAGTTCCATCGATATGGAAGACATCATTACGCATTGCGCCGAAGTGGCATCATCTAGATGTTTCTGGTAAGCATCTTTATCAAAAGAGGCATATTCTTCAGAATCTGTCGCAATGACTGTTGGGAACACCATGTCCAACATGTATTCTATTTTCTCTTGTCTGAGTACTATTCACAAATTCCTTAGCCAGTCAAGGTAGTTCGGTCCAGTAAGTTTATTCATCTCAATCAACATTTTCAACGACATGCTTGGAACTATTCTACATTCATGCATGTGCATACAACGTGCTCGATCATATTGATGAATCTGTTCCTCATCCCACCGATATTACAGACTCAATCTGGCATCGTCTTGACGCCATCATCAAACAATGGATCTACGACACCATCTCCAAAGACCTGTTATGCACTATCATGAAAATAGGTGCTACAACACGTGAACTTTGGGTCCGGCTAGAATAAATCTTTCAGGACAATAAAAATACTCAGGCCGTATATTTGGAAGAGCAATTCAATAATACCCGCCTCGAGAATTTTCACATGTACGAATATTGTAAGCAACTGAAAATCATAACCGATCAACTATCCAATGTCGGGACTTCTATTTCAGAAACCAAGATGGTGCTTCAACTTGTTGCGGGTTTACCAAAAGGTGAATATGACGCACTCGCAACAATGATTCAACAAGCCGACCCTCTTCCAAGTTTCAACAAGGCACGTTCACAATTATTGTTGAAAGAAACTAGACGTGCTAAACAAGAGGAACATAATCAAAAGGCGTTAGCCGTTGACGGGATGGCAACACCTGCGGCCAGCAGCAACCAACCATTACAACATATCCAGCAGCAGCAGTAGGCCAGTGGCGGCAGAGGTCACAACAACAAAGGCAAGGGCCGCGGAAAAGGCCAATGCAACTAGTGGCCTAGAGAGCAACAACTGCAGCAACAGCAGCAGCAGTGGTCCAACCAGCAGAACTGGGCCTCGCCTGCATGCCCGTACCCGATTGCAGGGGCCCAGTTCCAGCAGCCTTGGTCGATCGGCCTCTTGGGCCTTGCCCCGGCCACCGAGCGAGCCCACCGGCCAGTAGTAGCACCACCCACCTGGTTGCGGCCCAAAGAAGAAGAAGAATCGGCAAGATGCGGCATCGGCGGCAGCACCGGCCCCGATTGATTTGGGTCAGGATTACACCATCGTGAACCTTCAACAGCCTGACGACAATTGGTACATGGACACCGGATCCACATCTCACCTCACCCGGTCGTCAGGTAACCTATCTCAACTACGTCGGTTAAAGTGTCCTCAATTTATTACTGTCGGCAATTGTCATCACATTCCAATTGAAGGTTACGGTAACACATACACCAAACATCCACACCCACCTTTCTCCATAAACCACGTCCTATACACACCTAACATCATTAAAAACTTAATCTCTGTTAGAAAAATCACTAGCAATAATTATGTGTATCAAATTTGACCCTTTTGGTTTTTCTGTGAAGGAACTCAATACGGTGAAAATTCTTACACGCTGCAATAGTGTGGGAGACTTCTACCCATTCACTCAATCTTCCGCTGTCAGACCGCAAACACCTCTATCCCTTGCGGAAATCTCTCCATCCACTTGGCACAACAGACTCGGACACCCCGGAGACCCAGTTTTTACTTTTCTTAGGACTTCTAAGCGTATTCAATGTAATAATGGGAAAATTGCCCAACACTGTTTTTCTTCTCCACTAGGCAAACATACTCGTCTTCCATTTATGTCATCAAACAATGTTACTTTTTCTCCATTTGATATTGGTCATACCGATTTGTGGACATCTCCGATTGTTAGCTCTTTGGGTCATAAATTCTATCTAGTATTCTTGGACGATTTTTCACATTTTGTCTGGATTTACCCACTGAAATTTAAATCTGAAGTTTTTACAAAATTCCTCGAGTTTCAAAAATTCATTAAAACACAATTTGAAAAATCTATCAAATCATTCCAATGTGATAATGGACGTGAATTTAATAACTCGACATTTTACAATTTCTATTCTAAACAAGGCATGGTTTCCATTTTTCTTGTCCCTATACTTCTTCCCAAAATGGAAAGGCTGAAAGAATTATACGTACCATCAATAACATGATTCGCACACTTCTGTTTCATGCCTGCCTACCACCGCCTTTTTGGGTCTATGTTATCAAAATGGTAGAATCCCTTCTTAATATTTTACCAACTAGCACACTCCAAAATAAGACCCCTACCGAAATCTTATACCATAGGCTACCATCATATGATCACCTACGTATTTTTGGATGCTTATGCTACCCCAACATGGCCTCCACTGCACCTCACAAACTTGCCCTTCGCACTCTGCCATGTATCTTCCTTGGTCTATCTCCTAATCATCGGGGCTGCTTGTGCTATGACATTGCTATTCGCAAAATCATCATCTCCCATCACGTCACCTTTGACGAGACAACCTTTCCTTTTTCAAATCTTCAAAAATTTCAGACCACCGATTACATCTTTCGCGATGAACCAAGTCTGTCCTCGGTCATCCAAAATCTATACCAATAGCAGCCCACTATTTCGACAGTCTCGCAACTATCCGACACTACCCCAACAGCTCCCTGCTCACCCCTACAGCCCCCAGTCGAGTCACCTACACCACCAGCGATACTGCTGCCCATCACTCCGAAGAACCGGCCCAAAGACACCGTGTCCCGAAACCAATCCCGGTGAACCAACTACGCCCACCGGTCCGAACCGGTGGACCGAAGAACCTCTCACCCCCGACCCCGCAGAATGCCGTCTCATTGCATGGAGACTCGTGCACAACACGGGATCTTCAAATCCAAGGTTCACTTCAATCTCTCCACACAAACCTTATCACCCATTCTAAAAAATCCAAAACTAGCAAAACTGGACCCAAATTGGAATGCGGCCATGTGCGAGGAATTTAACGCTTTAACCAAGCAGAATACTTAGGATTTGGTACCTAGACCTGAAGGTGTGAATGTTATCCGGTGTATGTGGTTATTTTGGCATAAGTTCAGAGACAATGGTGACTTAGAGAGGTATAAGGCAAGACTAGTCGCCAATGGCACTAATCAGTAGGAGGTTATTGATTGTGGTGAGACATTCAGTTCGGTTGTTAAACCGGCCACTATTCGGACTATTCTCAGTATTGCTATGGGCATGCATTGGTCGATTCATCAGCTTGATGTCAAGAATGCATTCCTTCATGGGGATTTCAAAGAGACTGTGTACATGCATCAGCCTCCTGGCTTTGTTCATCTGGCAGCTCCGCAGTTTGTGTGTCGTCTCAGGAAGTCATTGTATGGATTGAAACAGGCACCCCGCGTTTGGTATGATCATTTTGCCAAGTATCTTCTGCAGATTGGTTTTGTTTGTAGCAGGTTTGATAACTCTCTCTTCACTTTTCACCGAGGTAGCAGCACTGCATATTTGCTATTATATGTCGATGACATTTTTCTTACTGCCTCATCTGACAGTTTGAAGAATGAAATCATTGCTCTACTCAAAACTGAATTTGCTATGACTGACTTGGGCAAGCTAAGTTATTTTTTGGGTATATCGGTAACCAGATCTGCAGCCACTATGTTCCTATGTCAGCGTAAGTATGTAGAAGAGATAGTGTACAGGGCCAAGATGGAAAATTGTAAAATTATGCCAAATCCGGTGGACTCCAAATCCAAGCTTAGTGCCAATGACGGTGCGCCAGTTTCTGATCCCACTCTATATCGGAGTCTAGCAGGTGCTCTTCAGTATCTTACATTCACTAGGCTTGATATTGCATATGCCGTTCAGCAGGTGTGTCTGTTCATGCACGACCCCCGAGAGTCCCATTTTGCCGCCCTCAAACGTATTATCAGATACGTTAAGGGCACACTAAACTTTGGATTACACCTATATCCCTCTGCCCCAACCAAGTTACTTGCCTACACGGATGCAGATTGGGCAGGATGCCCAGACACACGTCGCTCCACCTCAGGGTACTGTGTATTTCATGGGGATAATCTTATCTCATGGTCCGCCAAGAGGCAGGCCACACTATCCCGTTCGAGTGCTGAAGCAGAATATCGCGCTAATGTAGTTGCTGAGATCTGTTGGCTCCGAAATCTTCTTTTGGAGCTCCAGTGTCCACTCCACAAGACGTCTATAGTCTATTGTGACAACATATCTGCCATCTATATGTCTCATAATTGCACTAGATTTTTTGTCATGTTTAGTGTACTAGTATTGTCGCACATCAAGGGCACACATTCAGTAACCACTCTAAAATCCTCAAGTTGTTGCTTGATCCAGAGCAGCTGAGCACAATAAGAGGCAACTGCTACATACTCAGCCTCAACAGGGGAAAGAGCCACTGAGTTTTGTTTTTTTGTTCCCCAATAGATTAGACATGAACCAAGAAAGTGAGACATACTAGAAGTGCTCTTTCTATCCACTAAGTAGCCATCATAGTCAGCATCATCATACCCAATCAGATCAAAAGTATTGTATGTAGGATAGAAGAGTATTAGGTCAAGTGTTCTTTTAAGATATCTCAAAATTCTCTTAGCAGCATTGATATGTGACTCCTTTGGACAAGATTGAAATCTAGTACACAGACCAACACTATACACAATGTCGGGTTTGCTTGCTATAAGATAGAGTTAAGATCCAACGATACCTCTGTACATGGTTTCATTTACATAAGGACTAGGTTCATCTGTATCCAGTCAAGTTGCAGTAGCAATTGAAGTATCTATGACCTTAGCATTCTCCATTTCAAATCTCTTCAGTAGCTCTTTGATATATTTTTGTTGAGTGATCATGGTCCCTTTTGAGGTTTGTTTCACTTGTAACCCGAGAAAAAAGTTCAGCTCTCCCATTATGCTCATTTCAAACTCACTTTCCATGAGCTTTGCAAACTCATCACATAATGAACCATTTGTGGCACCAAAAATGATACATCAACGTATACTCGGACGATCAATATATTCTTTCCTCTCTTCTTCAAAAAGAGAGTATTGTCAATTTTCCCCATTTTCAAGGAGAAATTTTGACAACCTTTCATACCAAGCGCTGGGAGCTTGCTTCAACCCATACAAAATCTTGTCAAGCTTGTCGACATGCTCAGAGTGTTAATGATTTTTGAATCTTTGAGGTTGCTTGACAAAGACCTCTTCCTTCAAGTAACCATTTAAAAAGGAACTCTTTACATCCATCTGAAACAATTTGAATTCTATGTGATATGCAAATGCAATGAGTATTCTGATTGCCTCCGTTTTGGCAATTGGAGAAAAGGTCTCATCGTAATCAATTTCTTATTCTTGATTGTATCCCTGAACCACCAGTCTTTCTTTATTTCTGGTAGTGTTACCAAATTCATCAAGCTTGTTGTGAAATACCCACCTGGTACCTATAATGGTTATTTTTAGGGCCTAGGTACCAGATGTCATACTTTATTCTTTTCAAACTAATGAAGTTCTTCTTGCATGACTGCAATCCAATCATCATCCTTCAGGGCTTCTTTGACATTTTTGGGCTCAATTTCAGACAGGAATGCAGAGCATGCAAACATATTTCTCGCCTTGGACCTGCTTTGAATTCCAGACTCCAAAGGAGTAATCATATTTTGCAAAGGGTGAGATCCATTGTGTTTCCCATTTGACACTTGTATTTCAGCTTGATCACTCATTTGAGGAGTTGATGAATTGAGTTTCCCCGGTTGTTCTCTTACATTCTCCTCAGCATTTGCCAAATTTTCATTATTAATTTAGCTCGATCCAAGGGTACCTGATACAGCTTCAGTGACATAACATTCAGCTTCATGTGAGATGATGGAGACACCAGGTTCTTGTGCATCATTGTCTTCCTTTACTTGACCCGTCAAATCTGTCTTGCCATTTGAGATTTCAATGGCCTCGTCAGGAACCGTAGAGAACTCTCCATCTTTAGCTTTATCATCTTGCTTGCCCTTTTCACCAAGCACATTCGACTCATAAAAAATAACATGCACACTCTCTTTAACGCATTGTGTTATTTGGTTGAACACTTCGTATGCCTTGCTGTGAGATGAGTATCCAAGAAAGATGCCCTCATCACTTCTAGCATCAAATTTTTCCAGAGCCTCATTATCATTGTTAAGAATAAAACATTTACATCCGAAGGCTCGTAGATAGGTCAGTTTGGGCTTCCTTCCATTTAGTAGTTCATAGGGAATTTTCTCGAGCAAGGACCTGATCATGCACATGTTTATCACATGACAAGCAGTGTTGACGGCTTCAGCCCAGAAAATCTTAGATACACCACTGCTATAAGCATGGTTCTAGCCATATCTTCAATAGTTCTATTTTTTTTCCACCACTCCATTTTGTTGAGGTGTTCTTGGTGCAGAGAAATTGTGACTTATGCCATTTTCAGCACAAAATTCATCGAACTTTACATTATCAAATTCAGTTCCATGATCAGACCTGATGCTCAAAATCCAGTTCCCCATTTTGTCTTAAATTTAAATCACAAATGCCCCAAACACCGAAAATATTTCATCTTTGGATTTTAGAAATAGTATCCATGTGAACTTGGAATAGTCATCAACAATGACAAAATGTACTTATTTCCTTCTCTACTCGGAATTCTTATTGGTCCACACAGATCCATATGGAGAAGATCAAATGGCCTAGAGGTGCTTACATCTTTCTTTGGTTTAAAAGAGGATCTGACTTGCTTTCATTTTAAACATGCATCACACACCCTGCGATTTGAAAACTTAGTTTTTGGTAATCCATGAACCAGGTCCCTTGCCACCAGCTTGTTGAGAAGAGAGAAGCTAGCATGTCCAAGACGTCTATGGCATAATTCAGTATCATCCTCTAGGGCACTGAGACATGTTAGATCATTCTCATTTAAAGACTCAAGACCAGCGACATAAATGTTCTTGAATCTTTTTGCTACTAAGACTACTTCCCCAGATTTTATATTTGTGAAAGTATATGCCGCCGGAGTAAAGTTAACTTCATTTCCTTTGTCACAAATTTGTGAAACACTTAGCAATCTATATTTCAATCTATCCACACAGTACACATTTTGAATTGCATTAGAGAGTGTCTTTTCGATTTTGCACACGCCAAGAATGTATCATTTCTTGTCATTTCCAAAAGACACACTCTCTCTTTGATGTCACAACCCAAATCGGAGGGCATTGACGGACACCCGGGCCTTACTTGCCGAATACCACTAATCCCGTATTACCGCCTAACCGTAATTAAGCATGGTCTACGTCACATCTTACAAACAGAGGAGCCCAACTTATACACATAACATACTAAGGCCGACAAGGCCATACATGACTACAATACACAGGACAACCGTTTACAAGCCTTTAATACGTGACATCATAAGGTCGAGACAGGGCCCCGCCATACCCCAACGCATAACTAAAATATCATACCATGACTAGACTGCAACTCTAAAACAAATAGAGTTCTCCAATATCAGCTAAACTAGCAACCTACTAGCGAGAACCGTCACCCTGTCTACCTGAGCCTGTGGGCATGAAACGCAACGTCCCCCGACAAAAGGGACGTCAGTACGAATAATGTACCGAGTATGTCAGACATGAAAAATAGCATAATAGAGACCTGGAAGTAACATGAGACAAGAAACAATCAACCAGTAGAGAAAGCCTCTAAGGGCCATAATATGCCTAAGTACCATGTCTGTGCATAATGCCTTTGAGGGCCATTGTATGCCTAAATGTCATGCACAATGTGGTCATGCACATATGCGTATATAACGCCATCAAGCCTCTGTGGGCATCCCATCATATCTTATCGGCCTCTGTGGGCATAATCATCATCGTGTATATCTATACCAACTGCAGGTGGTGTGCATATATAACACCTTCCCTTTCCCCATATCCCATACATATATAATACATACATATAGTAGATTATATAACTCCTTTTGAGGTCAAGGTATGTCCATGAATATAATATATGAATGATATGATAATAAGACACTATAAGTTTGTCGGAGTGATGTAATATTGCCTTTACCTCCTATTAACATTATGAATAGTAATATCTTTTCCATGTACCTCAATAAGGATTTGGGAACATATTTAGACATGTTTTGACAATAGGAATGAATAATATGAACATTCTTAACTACTAAGAGTGGAATAATTTATGGACAATATTACGTTTACGTTTCGTTACATGGAACATGGCAAAGGAAGAAATAATTTGTCTTAACATACCTTGAATAATTCCCTCTTCGATAGCTATTACAAATCATCTTGTGCATCACACATTAATCTTGAAATGAAGTAGAAGATTGTTGCCTAAATTGCTACTAAATAAATAGAATTTGTTGCTAGGGATGTAAGAACGTTGCTGCATCTTCATAAAAGAATTTGCTAGCTTTCACAAGTGTAATTATATGAACTCCTTTTTCCTTTTAAGCAAATTTTCACTTCCCACCTTTATGCAAGCTTGTATCCCACGAAAAATGCTAAGTTATTACACTATAAGATAGTAATATATTCAGCCACCTCTATGTCTATGTGTCTTCCCCCAACAGTTCTCAACTTTACTACTAGTCATATTACTTTTCTTTCCATGCTCCATGTGTCCCTTGCCCAAATCATTTTGTGTCCCTCTATGATGACTTAATTAATACTTTGTACCCCACTAATTAATTCTCCATGTCTTCCACTAATTTAACATACACCCAATTACACACATAATTAATTTATTGATTCCAATTCACTTAAATCTTGATGACTTATAAAACCTTCATATACTCAATGTCATAATCGTGCGATATAGCACCAGTGCATAGCCTCTTTATGCACACACCAAATATTATTTTCGGTCCCCGTCATCACACTTGTTACGTCCAAAATTATTTCGGGATCGCATCCTTTTATATACTAAGATTCTTTATATGCATACGTGAATATGACAAAAAATCCTTCAATGTTCGAGTCTATTTACATACGTCTAGCGATTCAAAACATGGCCCGAAAGTACGGGATGTTACACTTGAAAACCTTGAGTGAGAAAAAATCCTTCATTCTTCCGGTCATATGCTTCGAGCATCCACTGTCCATATACCATTTCTGACTGCTTCGTCTCACTCCGGCCTGCAAATAGAACCACTCATTAAATTTAGGAACCCAAATCAGTTTGGGTTCCTTAGGATGGTAGAATGGATGGATAATACTTCTTCTAGTACAAGTAGGCAAACTAATTTTTTTCTTCCGATGAACAGGTCCCTTCCTTTTTAAGTCTTTTTTGACATGTTTCATAATTTTCTTAACAACTTGAATCTTGACTTTGCAAGCATTTTTTGAGTGGCCAGTCTGACCACAATGAGTACTCAGCCATTAATCAGGACTGCTAACATAATTACTATATGGATTGTATACAAATTTAGCCCTTTGAAATCCAAGACCTTCCCTACCGCTCGTGTTGTTCTTATGCATAGACGCTATCACTTATGAGGACCAAGTCTAGTGAAGTGACTTGTCAAGAACATTTTTTACCCTTTTCAAATCATATTGAACCTGTCTATTCTTTTAAATTTTAGCGACAAGGTCCATTTTGACCTTTTTGAGCTCTCTCTGAAGTTCAAATTGAATATCACTGCCTACATTCTTCCTTTAGAAGGAGTGTCCATCCATTTTTTTAAATTGACATAACAAATTTTCTTTAGACACCTCCTTAATTTATTTCCTCAATTTTATGACTTTATCAGCTAGATCAACTTTCTCTTGATCTGATGCATCACATTCCTCAGTTAGAACATCCTTCTCTATTGGGAGACTATGATAAGCATCAATTAATACGTTTTCCAGTGACAACAACTTTTTCTGAGAGTAATTTTTCAGATTTTTTGAACATCAAGAAAGTTTACCTCTTCGTCATCCTCGACATCTAACCTAGCTATAAGTGCAAATATTGACTTATGTGTTGAAGATACATCATCAATGGCCATCATAGATGTATCTTCTTGATCACCTTCATCTTTAGATTCGCTGGATGAGTCTCCCTAAGCAGCCCAATCTTTCTTTACCATGTTGTTAGCTGCATCTCTTCTTTTGAATTTCTCAAGAACATGGTTTCTCTTTGCAGCTTTCTCAGAGTTGTTCTTGTAATAGTCCTTCTTGTGAAGAGGACATTCCTTGATATAATGTCCGAGCTTTCTGCACTTGTGACAACAGTCATTCCCTTGGGGGTTTTTGCTCGTGCTTCCTTTCCTTGGGAACCTACCATTCTTTCTGACCATTTTTTAAAATCTCTGGGTGAGGTAAGTCATGTCTGACTCATCACTTCTTGAGTCACTTTTAGCTACCTTGAGGACCAGACTCTTTTCTTTCCTGGGTTCTCTTTTCTCATAATCTTTTTTCCTTTTCAACTAATAAGTTTTGAGGTTTCCAATGAGCTCATTGATAGATATTTTTTGCAGATCCTTCGCTTCAGCGATAGCATTAACTTTGCTTTCCCAGGAGGTAGGCAATACACTAAGTAGTTTGCGAACTAGCTTGTTAGTCTTGATGACTTCACCAAGAGAATGAAGTTTATTTATTATAGAGGTGAACCTAGTGTGCATATCCTGAATAGACTCACCATACTTCATTTTTGAAGAGTTCATACTCAGTGGTAAGCATTTCTATTTTGGATTGCTTCACTTGACTAGTCCACTCATGAGCAGTTTGGAGAGCTTCTCAGATCTCCTTTGTACTTTGACAAGCTAAGATATGATAGTACTTATCTGGTCTGATACCACAAACAAGGATCTTCTTAGCCTTGAAGTTCTTTTCAACAGCCTTTCTGTCTGCATTATTGTACTCCTTCCTTGATTTTGGAGTGGTTGTAAGATCAACTAGAGTGTTCATGGGGACATGAGGACCATCACAGATGATGTCCCACAACTCAGAATCCTTAGCCATTATGAAATCATGCATTCTAGTCTTTCACCATCCACAATATTTTCCATTGAATCTTGGTGGTCTTGTGGTAGATTGACCTTCTTCTAGATTTGGCGGAGCAGCCATTAGAAAGATTCTTTCTAAGTGTTAACCTTTTAGAAAGAACCCGCTCTGATACCAATTGAAGTAATGTATGAGCCGACCAAACAAAGTAGAGTACCAGGTTCTCTACCGTATTCTTAAGTAAAAGCAGAAGGTAAATAACACAAGATATTTACGTAGAAAACTCCTTTCTCAAGGATTAAAAACAATGACCCACCGTAGTAGGATTTCATCAACCTCCACTATAACTGAGCAACGTGTAGATTACAACCTAAAAATTAAACTCTTAATCTCTCACCCCTTACAATAACTCTATTGCAAGTTCTCTACAATAACTCTATTGTAAAGACACACCTTGACTAGCTCTAGTAAAAAACACAGCAGCTCAACAGTTTTGGAAACCAAATCACCTACAACATGCTTCTTAAGAGAAGAGTAGGTTTACAAGTTTAAGAACTACAAAACAAGGACTTAAATAACATAGGACTTGAATATCTTCATTTGTTAGAGAACTAGTCCTTCGATTTGTTGTCGTTTTGTTCTGATCCGAAGCTCTGATGAACTTGACGGCTTGAGGCAAACATAAGAGCAATTTTGATTTGTGCAAGGTTAGGTTTTCACTCATCAACATGATGTATATATATATGAGGGGTGTGAAGAAGTGACAAACCTTAAACCTTGGACCAATAGCATGCCCGCAACAACTCTGCATCAGTGCTGCGACACTACCACTGTGTCAATAGTTTTACAACTGTAGAGTTGACTTGCATCGGGCGGAACTGGTCCATCATTAACGAGTGACATGAATGAACCATTTCCGATTCGATAGCATAATAATAAAATCACCATTTTCATTAACTTTAAAGAATTCAAAAGTAGCTATAAGACTGTTGAAATTTATTTACAGTGATTCAAAATCTAATCTGTCTTTAAAAAAATGCATATCCAATCTTTGTAAGAGGACATATCGATTTCATTAAAAGTCATGTTACTTGTATTTCATCCTCTGTAACTATCTATTCCATAGCAGAACATAATCACTTGAAGTTTTTTATGTTGTGCCGTTTCATCTTTTCATTCTTTTCAACAATTTTAGGCACTTCGAGTTCATTCACTTGAAAATAAGCACACTTTTGATAATGTTTCAATCACTTAGAGTTCTCCTCTTCATGATCATTTCCAGCTCTTGACGCCGACGATTCGCGCTAGCTCTAATGAGACAAATACCAAAAGTGAATTAATACTCTCTTGAAACAATGAGTTCGATAAAGAATATATACTTGTCCCAAGGACTCTATAAGAATAAATTTGATGACCAGAAATAAAAGCGTATTTCAAATGGATCATAGGATGTAACTAATGAAATGCATCGATGAAACATTCCCGGATGAAACCAAACACTCACCTACAAACAAAACTTCCTCACATACGGATACCAAATTCCCATGAAAGCAGCAAGAATGGAGGGCCAACTTCCCAAACAATTTGTCATTCTAAATTTTCATTATCCATCACTACAATTTCACGAAGAAAAGCAGATAGGGAAATCCATCAAGACAATTACTTGCAAGAAAAAAAGAAACATATGGACAATGAAGCTGTTGATGGTCTTTAGGTATATTTATGTCAAAAAGATGGCCTGACAAAAGAGTTTGATAATTAAGTTACAAACCATTACAGCAAATGGAACAACAAGTTCGAACGCGAAAAATATCGTTTGAGGGCGTGTGTCTTTTGGCAGGTTGGGTACTATTTCAAATGAAGTACAAGAAAGATATACTATATGAGTATTTTGATATGATACTCGGCATCTCTATAAAAACAATTTCCTAAATATCGAAGAACACCTAATCTTCTTAAAATCTTAAACCAAAAATCAAAATGCCCTATCGAATATCAAAATTATGCACAAACCTAGGTGAGACCATCAAAGTTTGAGTGGGAGCTTTTTTAAGAAATACAACAGATAGTAACTCCAAAAACTAGTGCAAATCATCCTATAATTAGAACAAGAGAGATAGTTTATGTAACTCGGCCCCCAATTACAAATAATAATAATAGACCAAGAAGGTACTCCAACTTACCGGGATTCCCTGAGTTCATTCCATTCAGTACTCCAACTCCTCTGGTACTACTAGATTCGTCGATACCTGAAAAGCAACTTACTCATATCTTTTGACCTTGTATTCAGACACTCTGAGCTTATATTATATACTCGTCGATATAATGCATGAATGATACTAAGATACTCTGAGCTTATCGGAGTGACGTAATGCCGCTTCACCTCCAATTAACATTATGAATACTAACATTTTTTTCATATACCTCAATAGGGATTTAGGAACATATTTAGACATGCTTTGAAAATTGGAATGAATAACATGAACATCCTTAACTACTAAGAGTAGAATCATTTATGGGACAATATTACATTTACGTTTCGTAATTTAGAACATGCCAAAAGAAGGAATGATACCAGTCTGTAACCTCTTTTGACACACACAAAATATTATTTCTACTCACCGTCATTGCACTTAAGTCTGAATTATTTCGGGACTTCATCTTCTTATGCGACGAGCCCTTTATTTATATGCTTGAATATGACCAAAATTCTCCGGGGCTCGGGTCTACTTTCATACATCTAGCTGCTCAAACCATCGCCCGAAAGTATGGGGTGTTACATCATTTCCCTCTTAGAAAAATTTGTCCTCGAATGTTGGGGTTTCTACATCTAGCTTTCTTATGATCACACTTGTCCTCATACAAACTACCTTTACCCGCGGACCAACCAATGGCTACTACTTCTGTGCCGATATTCAATTCTTTTGATTTAAGCCTAGGTAATTCATTCTAGTCTCACTTAATATCTATAAATCGGGCTCTTTCTTGGTTCTTAATGCGAAATTGATCTCTTGTCATTTCATATGCCCTCAATCCTTAACTTACCCTGAACCAGCCACTCTAGTTACCTCTAGGCTCCTCGTTTAGATTGTTGACTGTCTTTGTCTCTGTTACGATTACATAATATTATTATAGTTTCTCTCGTAAGAGTTAAACAACACATCTAACCTACCCTTAACCAGTTACTCAGCATAAGGTGAGTCCGGTCTGAATACAAGGTCACAAGGGTTCAAATCACGTATTAACCGTCCATCAGTGAAATCTCATATCTTATTAGCCTGCTAGAACAGTGTTATGGTCATGTTACTTATACTCTAGTCTCTTTTTTACAATCTCGGCCCATTGCTACTAGAATACCATTCATTCCCTTATAACAAATAATAAGTTGGTTAAGGATATTTGTGTTTCATCTCATATTCCGCCTCCTATGCCATCTCTTCTACAATCTTATTCTGCCATAGAAATTTTACGGAGGCTACTTCTTTAGTCCTCAACTTGCGGAATTGACGATCTAAGTTAGTAATAGGAACCTCTTCATATGATAAGTCCTATGTATCTTCAATTTGTACAATTTGAGAAGGATCCCCAACACACGCTCTTAACATAAAAATATGAAAAACTCTAATTCCAAAGGCAAGTCTAATTCGTAAGCCACTTGGCCGATTCGTCGAATTATGCGATATGGCCCAATATACCTTGAGCTGAGCTTTCCCTTTTTCCCAAACCTCATTATACCCTTCATCATACGAGAAATCTTCAAGAAGACCCAATCATCCACTTAGAACTCTAAGTCCCACCGTCGCACATCTAAATACGACTTTGAGTGGTTAACAATCGTTCTTAGATAAGCTTCACCTTCTCTATGGCTTGGTGCACTAAGTCAGGCCCAAATAATTCTAATTCGCCTACTTCGAACCATCCAATAGGAGATCTACATTTTCGTCCATACAAAGCCTCGTATAGAGCCATTTTAATGCTAGCATGATAACTGTTATTATATGCAAATTCAATAAGGGGTAAATGATCATTCCAACTTCCATTAAAGTCCAATACACAAGCTCGTAGCATGACCTCGAGTGTTTGAATCGTACTCTCGGCTTGTCCGTCTATCTGAGGGTGGAAAGTTGTGCTAAGATTTACTTGAGTGTCAAAACCTTTTTTAAATGATCTCAAAAAATTAGTTGTGAATTACGCACCTCAATCAGATATAATAGAAATAGGCATACCATGAAGGCGAACAATCTTCTTAACGTACAACTTTGCATAGTCCTCGGCTGTATAGATAGTTTTTGACCGCCAGGAATTAAGATGATTTGGTCAGTCTATCAACAATCACCTAAATAGAATCAGACTTATGATAAGAGCGAGGTAAACCCGTAATGAATCCATATTAATCATTTCCCATTTCCACGTCAGAATTTCAATGTTCTGAGTCAAGCCGTCGGGCTTTTGGCACTCTACTTTTACTTGCTGACAATTAAGACACTAAACTACCAACTCCGCAATGTTCTTCTTCATGTCATTCCACCAATACATACCTTTGAGATCATGATACATCTTAGTAGATCCAGGGTAAATGGAATATCGTGAGTAATGGACCTTCGTTATAATCTTATCTCGTAATCCTGCTACATTGGGAATACACAAATGGACCTTCCACCTGGGGGTCCCTCTCCCATTATACTTGAAAGTTGCGATTCTCTTTTGTTAGATATCCTCCCAGATCTTTCCGAAAAAAGGGATCTTCATCATGACGTTTCTTTTCTTCCAGTATGAGGGATGACCCTGCTATATTTTGAGTCATAGGGCTATCACTATCTGAATCCTCCTATCAGACTCCCACTTAACTAACTGATGTGTTCCCTCATATCAACTTCTCTCCTTAGTCCTCACATTAGTCAAGCCGCTTGTGGGTGAATGATCCTATTATCAACTTAGCTTTGTTTACTAACTGGTGTGCTGAAACTCTTATATTTGTAGTATCTCAATCATGACCACTTTATGGATAATGTCATCGAATCTGAAGTGCACTTGTCATCGTAGTTAACTCTCATTCATGGTCTAAAAGGAATCTCTTTTTTTCCGTACTTTCTCACTACTCGTAATTATAAATAACTTCCTTTCTTTACTTTTTTTACACTTGTTCACTCATTTTCTTACTTGTTGTACTCTTATTAATTCTAAAATATTCTGGTATACCTACGTAATCTCAAACATTGCTCCTGATTCCAATCCTTAGCGTTACTACTCCTTATAAGATGAGTTGTTAACTTATTCCCTCATTCAGTACGTGGAATATTCTGAAGAATTTGCATTACATGAGGTTAGCCTACTATATCCAAATATGGTTGTTATACTTAGATTTGAATTCCTTCACTTGCCTCATGGCTAAGACTTTCTGTCAATGGCGCTTTGGGAAAAGATTACCTTGATCTCGTTAAGCTATAAACACATTACTTTATCTATCTCGTAGAACCTTTGGTCAGTTCAAAAATGCTCATAGACATTTGTATTTGCCTGACATTTAAAAGTCATTATCTCTTGACATATATCTTTAATGTCTACCATATATCCATAGGCGTCATTGGCCCCTTTTACTCGTTTAGGTGCTACTATCGAGCTTTACTCACTATTACTTCTGTTTACGTACTTTCTGAGAGGTATGATTGCATTTGTTGTGGAAATGATGCTTCGTATATTTAGATCCAATTCACGTTGTTACATGATCCAATGACTTGTCAAGCTTTCTTATTTTATCATTATTAGATCTCCCATCGATTGAGTGCTCATTCGTCTTACTTTTACATTTCCTTTTAAAGTTACCTTGGGGGGTCTCTTATCTCAAAGTATTTCTCATACTATCTTCCTGAACATCAGAGGTTCGTTACCTTTGGCCAAAAAGTTCTTACTGTCCCTCCTCTACCATTGGTCCTTACGCTGTTCTGGAGTAATCATACCTTTGTAAAACCTGCATAACTATAATCTCATTCACCTTTATCCTTCTTGTCGTAATCCTCCCTTCTACTTGTCATTAAATGAAAAACATTTACGCCTTGCTACTTGATCATACCATTCCATTCATACTTATTAATTGTCTTCAAATTTCTTACAACCATTCTTCGATTGTTCCATAGTTCTCATCTTCAATTTCCCCTAACAAGCTATTATTGACCAGAGGGTATTTATAATTGTAATATGTTGAACAATGAAATCGAAGACCTTACCAGTCCAATACCTATAACATGTCTTATCTTACTAATATTGATACATGTAATTCTCAATAATACGCGAAATGGCCCTTTACGCATGGACGAGAGGCTTATGTCCCCTTCCACTACCATGGATAACTCGATCCTTATATATGACTTGGGATCACTATCCTGGGTACGTCACTTTACGTGATCTTCTTAAATTTACTGATGGTCACTCTTCACATGATTCGGTTGGGGCGATCCATTCTCGTTAATGATATCCCGGGACAATTCCCAATCTATTCTAGGTAAGACATTACAATTTAGGTCGCACGTACATAACATATTCCATCATTCTAATCAGCAAGAGTCATTGTAAAACATGTAGAATTTCATAACCTACTAAACCTTCCAATGATGTCTTCTGCTTTTCATCTGTTTAACTCATAATCATCTTATCTTTACCTTTGCGCATCAACTTGGGACACTTCGGAATGTTGTGGTCATGGCTGCCACACTAAACAAACCTCTTATACCTTTGAGGCATAATCCGGCATGCGCTCAACCATACTGACTACAAGATGGTCAGGGCAGTCTCACTCGACCTTTACAACTTTGACCCTGAGATATTGGCATATTTGAACCCTTTAAATATCGGCGATCCCTGACTAATAAACTCTCTAGGTTATAAGCTCCCTGACTCCCCAAAGGGCCTATCTCTATCAGATGCTCTAGGATGAAGTCGTGTCTGGGAGGCAACCAATTGATTCAATACCTGCACCGCTCTCCTTACATCCTTATCAGACGGAGCTGGTGGTAGGACTGATGGTACGAGAGCTTCCCTCAACTCCTATGGTACTACTAGATTCGTCGATACCTGGAAAGCAACTTACTCATATCCTTTGACCTTGTATTCAGACACTCTGAGCTTATATTATATACTCGTCGATATAATGCATGAATGATACTAAGACACTCTAAGCTTATCGGAGTGACGTAATGCCGCTTCACCTCCGATTAACATTATGAATACTAACATTTTTCTCATATACCTCAATAGGAATTTAGGAACATATTTAGACATGCTTTTAAAATAGGAATGAATAACATGAACATCCTTAACTACTAAGAGTAGAATCATTTATGGGACAGTATTAAGTTTACGTTTCGTAATTTAGAAAATGCCAAAAGAAGGAAGGATTTGCCTTAACATACCTTCAAATAACTATAACGAGTCAATCCTTTCAATAGATGTCTAACCTCAAGTGGGAGAAAACCTTAATTGCATATTTGAGTTCTTGGAATTCTTGTTGAAAATCTTGAATTATCCTAAAAACCATTAGAACTGATCGAGAGTTTCAAAGGAAAAAAAATTGGACTACAACGTGAGCAACTTCTTCGACTTCTCCAAATGAACCAAAGGGTTGCAGGACACTGTTTTAATTCCTTCCAAGTAAAATTCTCTCAAATTGAGATTTTGCTCTTCCCCAAAGAAAATGAAAGAATGGTGCTGGCAACATATTAAATGAGGCATTTAATACCCTTTTTCATACTAAGCTAGAGTGGGGCGGTGGATATGCTTATCAAGTCAAGTTCTACATTGTTTTTAGGATGCCACCTATCTCTTAGTAGGGATTAGTCACGAAATGGTGTCCCCTACAATTACACACGTAGATGTTGTCTTGCCAACACATATCTTAATGTAATAATTGATTTCTTTATCTCAATTCACTTAATATTGATCACTTTAACATACTTCATATACTCATTTTCATGATCATGCAATATGATACCAGCCCGTAACCTCTTTTGGCACACACAAAATATTATTTCTACTCACCGTCATCACACTTAAGTCTGAATTATTTCAGGACTACATCTTCTTATGCGACAAGCCCTTTATTTACATGCTTGAATATGACCAAAATTCTCCGGGGCTCGGGTCTACTTTCATACGTCTAGCTGCTCAAACCATCGCCCGAAAGTACAGGGTGTTACAGAAATGGAGAGGAGTCACATCCTTGGAGTGATCGGAAATTTCAAAAGTTGAAGTTAGTAGAGTTATGATGTTACCTTTGGTTCATGAACCCCTAAAATAGTATAATACTTTTTTACAACTCTATTTCGCAGGACTATCTCTTCTCCAAGTGCCCAAATCCATCAAGTTGGATATACTTTTACATAAGATACAAATAGCTTATTCAGTGACCAACAAATACATGTTAGTTGCCTTGTACATCCTAAACTACATATATTCTTCAACATCTATATGCAATCACATCAAAAGTTAATCTTTACTCTTCATATTCACAACACAATAAGCATGTCCTGCTGCATAACTACAATATTCTTCAACATCTGATATGCAATGGCATCAAAAGTCTTGATATTCACAACACAATGAGCATTTCTAGCGGCATAGTAATATTGTATTCAAAATCCTCTGAATCATTCGATCTTAAAACACACCTCTATCCTGTTTCCTACACCTTCCCAAACAATTGCCTCCTAAACACTTCAAGAAATGCCCAAATTACTTCATTCATAAATTTAACAGAATGAGATCCATTTATAAACGCCATGATGAAAATAACATGCACTATGAAACCTCCCCTTAAATGTGTCGCGTCAGGACGTCCATCACCAAAGAAAATAAAAATGGGCTAAGAGCATATTCCTGGTGCAACCCCATCACGACAGGTAAATTGTTCAAGTCCCCACCTGGGTCTTAGCACCATCATTTGATGTCCTTAAGCATCCTAGTGTAAGCCACATAAACACCTCTAGTTTCCAAACATCTCCATAGAACC